>JAABUG020047730.1:0-63425 GCA_011319215.2 Scortechinia acanthostroma
GCCAGGGGTCATATGGACAGCCTGGGTATGTCACCTGCCCCACCGCTCCTTCTCACGTACATAACCTTCCGGTAACATCAGCTGACATCTCTCTCTAGCTACAATGACCAGAACGCTCCCGGTGGAGCCCAAGATGGCGAACGAGGACTCGGCGGTGCTATCGCAGGCGGTCTCGCGGGTGGCTTTGCCGGCCACAAAGCTGACCACGGTATTCTGGGTACCATCGGAGGCGCCATCATGGGATCCGTCCTGGAAGACGCCGTCAAGAAGCACAAGCACAAGGATGGCAGCCACGGCGGCCAGAGCAGCCACGGTGGCTCCCAGTACGGCAGTCACCATGGCGGGCCTGGTTCGTCAAGCGGCGGTAGTCTGATGGATAACTTGGGCGGCTTCTTCAAGAAGTAGATTTATGGGGTCGCCATCGACTGAGCCGGTACAGAGTACCGCAAGCTTGGAGTCAATTTCGCCAGTTTCTCTTCTATTTGATGACTTTGACCTGCACGACGATGACTTGCTGTTGCTTCGCTTCTTTTTAACTTGATACCGATGTCGCACATGAGGCATTTTGCTTGACGGCCAATGACTAGATTTGAATTGTCAATTTGCACATTGAAGATGGAGACTGGTTTGTAGACTGTATATTGTGCCAACGTAACATGAGCGATGCTGATTGATATGGTCAAGGCAGCTTAAAGAACATGCTAACATAGTAGCTTTTAGTTTCGTCGATCATCAAGCGGCCTAGATGTTTGTCTACCGAGTGAGTTTGACTTCAGTTGTTACTCGTTCGAGCAGCGTTCGCAAAATGTAGGTGACTTGAATGTCATAGGAGTACTGGCTGTACTGATATGGCTCTCGAGCGCCTGATAATAGCTTCAATGCGAGACAACCAGTCGGCTTGTTAGGCTTGATAGGCTTGATAGCCGACGGCGACGTGCTTGAGTACTCGGCCTCCGCCAGAGGGATATATCTCGCCTGCACACAGTTGTCTTCACTTCTGGTGCTGACGTACTTCACAGACGCACAATAGATGGTTTTGTGTTAAAGAGACCGAAGTGCTGGCCAGTGACTCAGGACATTATTATTGGTATACTTTGTTTATCCATTGATGGCAAGCTACTGAAAGATCTCCAGCTGTGCATTCAAAGAAGCCTTCATCTGAAGTTTTGAAACTTCAATGACTTACAGTTTTGAGCGGACTCCAAGCAGATCGCAGGCAGTATAAGCATGTTTCACACTTTCCAAGACTAAGTGCTCTTATCGTTCGATTTGAGTAGAACTCAAGACAAAAATCCCATCATACCGCACTTCTTTCGTCCTGATTTTGAAGTACCCCGACAGCCGAGCTCATGTGAGACGGAGAAAAAAGCGTCACCGAAGACATTTCTTGACAAGGGTAATGGCTGTTCGGGCAATTCGGTCATATACATCTCCAGCTATGCAATAGCCATAGCAGAGCAACTGTATTAGCCTTGATATAGTGTCTCTCAAGGCTTTATCCAACTAAAAGTACCACCAGGTGCTGAACTGTGAAGGGCGGAAAACCCAAAATGAACTAGCGCACAATATGTATGCCTCAGGCCCAAACATCCGCCAAGGCCGACATCAAAAGTTCGATCGGCCGGAAACTGAGCATTTCGCATACGGAGCAGCTCAAACTTCTAGTTCAGCATATTTCAAGATGATTGTTCGACAATTATGTGTGCGGCAGAGTATGTGTTCAATTGATGATTCTTCGACAATAACATCATTTTGATTCTGTTTCTAATCAGTCTTCTGCAGGCCGCCAGCTTGCTCTCAATCGACAGGCTCGCATCCTGAGCCGATTCAACTCGACAAGTACTCCAGTCGAAACCGCTGTACAAACCCCCACAAAAGAAGTAACGCAGCAGCCGGTTTTGTCTGCCAGCGCCGTCCAAGAGTCAGGATCAGTAGCAATGTCAGCCAAGGAGGCGTGGCGCAAGCGTGAAGTGCAAAGTGAGCGAGAACGAACAAGCTGCCTCGACCTCCCGCTGGAGTTCTGACTTTATACCCCTGCAGGACACAAATTTCACGCCCTCGGTAGTGATGTAGCAGTCGCATACCAACCCGAAGATCTGATCCGAAATCCTCCTCGACCCTCCGATGTCACCCTCGAATTGCTCCTCGCATCTCAAACACACCTCGGCCATTCTACTTCCCGTTGGAACCCGCAGAACGCGCGCTATATCTTCGGTATCCGCGAAGGTGTTCATATTATTTCGCTTGATGTAACTGCAGCGCACTTGCGGCGTGCAGCTAAGGTTGTGGAAGAGGTTGCTGCCCGAGGTGGATTGATTCTTTTCGTAGGCACACGAAAGGGCCAAAAACGGGCAGTTGTCCGGGCCGCGGAGCTGGCCAAAGGCTACCACATCTTTGAGCGTTGGATTCCTGGCAGCTTGACCAATGGACAACAGATCCTAGGCCATTGTGATACCAAGGTGGTAAATGCGTTTGACGAAGAATTGCCGGAGTTCAACGATCTTCGGACGGATCAGCCGGCCATCAAGCCGGACCTTGTGGTGTGCTTTAATCCCATTGAGAACACTGTTTTGCTGCACGAGTGTGGCTTGAACAATGTTCCAACCATCGGCATCATCGATACGGATGCCGAACCAACTCAAGTGACCTACCCCATTCCTGCGAATGACGACAGTTTGCGTTCCGTGGCTGTCATTGCCGGTGTCCTGGGAAGAGCCGGGGAGGCAGGCCAAAAACGGAGACTGGAGGAGGCGAAGAAGGGCAACATTACACACAGACTTCCTACGCTGAAGGAGCTCGGCATCAAACTTCCAGAGAATATGGCCGAAAGCACCGAAGCCAAGCAATGATTGTGCGTGGCTCCTAGTGAGGTTTATTATTTCATACCCAAAGTCCAGCATTCCGATCAACTGAGGGATTGTATTGTATAGAGCTATGTAAAGTTTTCTCACTTGGTGGTGCCATCATCTGTATTAACAGCTTCAATTTATGTCAATTTCCGGGGATCTTCTTTTCTATCTTCTCAAGAAAGCGGCCATATCAATCTGGATACATGTCTCCTGGTAAGTTTGGCCCGGAGTGTCAGCCGGGCGTTCAACGCGAAAATCCAAAGCAATATGTTCAAGAAAGTGACCCTGCATTCTCTTAAAACTCTTCTATCTTTCTATTCTGTAAGGCCAAACCCTCTCTTTCTTTTCATTGTGCACAGCCTTTCAAGTACAGTGTGACTCAGCACGCTGTAGTATCTAATTCTTCAAAGTATAGACAACGCGGCCTCGAGAGTCTTTCCCCTTGTATTCAACAGGCCGGCCATCATCAGACACGACTCGTCTCTCGTCGCCGTTGTGCAAGATGATATCCAGGTTCTTCCAAGCGGGAACAAAGCCGCTCTCTTCATCGCGTACGAATCCAACAGTCACCTTCTCCTCCGTCGAGCTGTAGCTGATGGTGTACGTTGACATCTTAGGCTGAAGAGAAATTCCATCGTCCTCAAACCAGGTAGAGGAGAAGACGCGACCATGGGAAGTGCCCTTGGGGGGGAATATCTCAACGCCTCTGTAGTCGTCAAGTTCCTCTACCGCCAATGAAGCCTCAGTCTCGTCGCCAGGCACTCTGGTTTGAACGGGCTTTCCAACAGGGATGGCACCACCGATACGCGCAACAAGCGGGATGCTTTCTCTCCATTGAGAGGTGATCTCCACCCACTGACCGGAGGCGTAATAGGTGTACGGCGAGTTCATGTTGACATACCCAAAGTCGAACTCATCGTTCGCCTTACGGGGAAGGTACATCTTCGCGACGGTCACACCGGGCGCGTACACGCCTCCGACAAGGATCGTATCACCGAACCAGAACTGTTCTTCTCCGGACTTGAGGGCCTTGGTCCAGACTTCGGGATCGGACTCGTAACCCCATCCGATCCAGCGCTGAGGCGGAGATGCGGTCAGGTGGCTCTCCAGACCAAGGGAGTATATGTAGGGGAGGATCTCATAACGGCGCTTGATGGTGTCGCGGACCAGCGGAGTGATCTCGGGGTACATCCAGGGCTCAATGACATCTCCGACGGCGGTGTTTCCGGGCGAGGTTTTGAAGCAGTTGATGGCGAATCGAGGCGAATGGATACCTAGTTGGACCCATCGGAGGAGGAGTTCGGGAGAGGGTTGGGGCCCTTATTTGAGGAAAACAATCAGTATCTTGGTCTTTCGTCAGTGCTTTTCAAGGGGAAGAGACACACCTTCGAAACCACCAATATCATGGCCGCAGCACTACCAGAAGTCAGCATGAATTGTTCGCCCAGCTCAGTTTGCTATGGTGGAGTCCTACCTGCAACAGTGAAATACCGGCGCTCAGTGACAAGGCGTTTGCGCCTTTCATGCTCTCCCAACTGGTCACATTGTCTCCACTCCAAGAGCTGGCTGCATACCGAAGAGTGCCAGCAGTGGCGCTTCTTGTGAGAACAAATGGTCTGTAGTTGGGCTCCATATCGACTAAAGCATCATGAGATGATTTGCCCATGAGTTCAGTATGCATTGCGCGGCCCCAGAGCCCGACCGATTTGTCGCTCTGCTTCTTTGCCTCTTCGGGGATTACTGATCCATCCAGAGCCAGTTGCCATTCATCATCGGGAAGCGTATACTCGTTGTTGTCGTTCCACATACCATCGATTCCGGCTCGCTTCAGGCTCTGGACACCCTCATACCACCATCGGAAAGCGAAGGATGAGGTAAAATCAATGTGACATCCATCACCACCGGTTGCGCCTCCTGCGCTCCATAGTCTCATTGTGCCCGGTTCCTGAGTAGCGGGCTTCTTGAACAGTGCATTGTTACTGACAAGCTTCTGGTAGTCTGGGTGCGATGCAAGCACGAAAGGCTTGATGTTGGTAAGGAGTCTGATTCCTCGAGCGTGATACTTCTTTATCCACTCTTCGGGGTTTGGGAACCGGTACTTGTTCCAGGTGAAGACATTGCGGACCTTGGGTTCTGTCTCTGCAATGGAGTAGCCGGAGCTCATTTGGTGGGCGGAGCATGGAATGCCGTGCTCCTTGAGCTTGTCTGCGAACTCCATGAGTCCTTGATGCGCAGGTGGGTCATCAAGCATGGTGTACTTGTAACCGCCAGAGATATAGCCATAAGCCCAGCGAGGTACAAGGAGCGGGAAGCCAAGGAACTCTGCATACGACCTCACGGTATCCTTGAGTGTCTTTCCTACGATCAGATACTGCTCGAGGCCGCCATAGTCTTGACGGTACACCTTGAAGTGACCCCAGAGCCCATCGATCTCGGAACCGACTGACCACGTCCCTCTGGCATGTGTTGTTGAGAAGAGGGCCACACAACCATTGGGAGTCACTTTGATCAGCAATGGGATGTGCTTGTACAACGGATCTGTGTTGTAAACGTCGTACCCGAAGCTGTCTGTCGCGGAAAGCTGGAAGTGACGCCCGGTGAGGTCCATGGGCGCCCTTTTCTCTCCCAGGCCAACATGGAGCGCATTCCGGTCGTGCTCAGAATAGTGCGCGATGCCCGTTCCGTCGACCACGTACGAGCGCAATCCCAGATCCCGGTGGAGGGGCTTCTCGTCACCGGTCCACGACAACGAGACTACTGGAGTATCACTCCAATCCACAGTGGCCGTCACGCCGCCGACCTCAATTGTCTTGGATGAATCGCCACCGGTGGCAGATACCTGAATGCCATTGAGGTCTGTCTTTGGCTTCGAGATGCTCGGATAGGGAGGAAGAGGATGGTCTTGCGAGGCGAATGTCACACGGAAAAGGTTTTGACGAATCGCTTCGAATGAGAAATCAAAAGAACGATCTTTCGAGTTGCCTGAACGCAGATACACCGAGGGGTCTGTCGCGGTATTTCCTGAAGGCTGTTCTTGGTAGCCTTTGGGGGTGAATTCTTTCTGAGGCATGATTGCTTATACTTCGGCACGCCGCGAGGTCAATTGAGTCCAAAGAAACAAGTCTGGGTAACTCTCGCGAGACTTTACGGGAGAAGAAGAAGCCTATCTACAGTACGATATCATATCTATTTCAAAGCTTCCCCTCATTATCCCCTCATTCGAAAAGGGTACGGTGAATGAACCGATGAGTGGTGTCACTGAGGAGTGTATGATCGGGCTTCGGCCTCCATCTCCGTTGTCCTTCTTTCTTCCCCCAGAACCCCCACAGACTTCGTCGGTCCATCGCCGTCTTCTCCGCGAGTTGTGTCACCTGGTGACCTTTCAGCTTCATCTGACCATCGGGGTTTCCTTCCGAAAACCGAAACTAATATATCCCCAGATTAAAGCAAACCTTCGCCCCGCTCAATAGACTTCTCGTCCCGTTCGATTGATTGGACGAGGCATCGGAGGTTGCCCGTCGCTTTGTGTCACGCCTGCAAATCTGCGGTTTTAGCTTCTTACTTCCCATGTGCTACCAAAGGCTAGAAGGCCTTAGTCTCGCAATTGACTTTGTAGATCCAGGTAATGATTTTCTTTTGCCATCGGGTTTGGCGTCGCGTCGTCCGGGGTTGGCGTCCCCACGGGGTTCCCCATACTCTCTGTTGCAGGATCATCCTCAGTGGATAAAAAGGTCTCCTTGATCAACATGACAGGTCGCTGCGGAATCGAGTTTGTATGCTCGTATATCCTACAGTGATCTGGGTGACACATACTATCCAAGTCACGCCTTCTCTTTTCTCCTTCTCAGCTTGTCTTTTGGCCTTTAGCTCTTGAGGAATACTTCTCCATCTGGAATTCTCAATCAAGTCGAGGGAAGCACAAGGGAGCCATGTCCCAACAAGCACAGCTGGCACCCGGTAAGGGCAGGGATGAGGAACTGATTGAGACAGTTCGTGCTGCTCCTGAAGGTCATGCGCATCACAGCGAGAAACCTGTAGATGAGGCCCTTCACCTCATCGAGGAACTGGGCCACACGACAACCCTCACCGCGGAGAACAACGCCCGAGTTCTGCGGCGGATTGACTTGAGGCTATTGCCTATACTCTTGGGCATTTATTTCCTGCAACAGCTCGACAAGTCGACCCTCTCGTATTCGTCAGTTTTCGGTCTGGTCGAGAAAGCCCATCTTCATGGCGTTCAATACTCCTGGTTAGGCTCGATCGTCTACGTCGCACAGCTCGTTGCTCAGCCTGCGATCTCCTATATCTTGGTGAAAGTCCCTCTGGGGAAATTCTTAGCCTACTCCACTCTTCTGTGGGGTATCTCGTTGACATGCATGACGGCCGCGAACAGCTTCCGAACCTTGCTAGTCTGTCGGTTCTTCCTTGGTCTGTTTGAAGCCGGACTTGGTGAGTATTTCGATCATTGAGCATCCACCAATGATTACTGACAGTGAGAACAAAGCCCCGGCTTTTATCGCCGTTACTCAGATGTGGTATCGTCGGCGCGAGCAGCCTGTCCGACTGGGCTCATGGTACGCCATGAATGGAGTGGTGTCTATGGTAAGTTTTCGCATTTGAAAAAGGTTCAGGCAGTCTTCTAGAGCTTTGTTAACAGACATCTTACCAAATAGTTTGGCAGTCTAATAACCTACGGCCTTGGACATATCAAATCGCGCATATTTGAACCCTACCAGGTGAGTGATGCTGCGTCTACGTCTGTTCAGCCATCACGGACGTATAGCTGACTGTCAAAATAGATTATCTTCTTATTTTTCGGTCTCATTACCGTCGTGTTTTTCGTGGCAGTTCTGTGAGTAGATACTGATCAGTTGCCCTTACGTTGGGAGCTGCTAACGCGGATTGTCCAGGATTTTTATGCCGGACTCGCCCATACGTGCCAAGTTTCTCAACGAGGAAGACAAACTGATTGCTATTGAAAGGTATACTAGTAGAAGATTACGCGGCAAGCATGATGGCTAATTGGTCTTGATGATGATTTAGACTCCGCATGAACCAGCAAGGAATCGAGACTCACGAGTGGAAATGGGAACATGTGAAAGAGACCTGCCTAGATCTGAAGTCATGGCTATGGTTTGCTTTGATGTTTTCCATCTCGTAAGAAGACCAGGAAGTCGCTGGATCAAGAATGTGGCTGACACCGAAGCAGGATCCCTAGCGGCGGCATATCCACCTTCGGGCCTCTTATTGTCCAGGCCTTTGGATTTGATCAATTCAAGACGATTCTTTTCAACATTCCGTTTGGTGCAGTACAGCTCGTGGCCACTATGGGTGGAGCGTGGCTGGCAACGGCCATCAAGATGAAGGGGCCTGTAGTCATTCTCTTATGCATACCGCCAATCGCTGGCTGCGTAATGCTACTATTCATTGAGCACACTGCGGAACATCGGGGCGCTCTGCTTGCTGGATACTACGTTGTAAGTCATGAGAAGAACCTTGTTGAGGAGTGTCACTAACAACAGCCAGCTTTCCGTCTACCCAGGCATCAGTATGTTTCCTAAGAGGTATGCTTTTTCTTGTAGCTGATCGACAACTAGCACCTATGATCTATTCCTGGTCCGCCGCAAACACTGCCGGTGAAACGAAGAAGAAAGTGACGACTGGCCTGTTGATTGTCGGACAATGCGCTGGCAACGTACGTGTGCCTACAGCAGAATGACAATAGAAAGTCTCATGCTAATGTTTTCTAGATCGTTGGTCCCACTCTGTACACGACCGCCGAAAAGCCGCTTTACAGACGTGGTCTGCTCTCAAAGTAAGCAAAGACACACACCGACTCGTTCAGCGCACTAACGAACAACAGCCTCTCCATGTTCTGCGTACTGGTTCTTCTGTGCGGGTAAGTCAATACTTTCCCTTTGCGGGACTCAAGCTCTAACTTTTACTTCAGTATCAACCTGGTGTATCTCTGGTTCCTCAACAAGAAGCACTCCGCGAGGCGTGTTTCAATGGGCAAGAACGCGGATCTCGTCGATCACTCGATGTTCCATGTTGGTCATGTTGCAGTAGACAAGGAGGGTGCGCCTATCGAGCAGACTATCATGGAGGACAATGCATTCAAGGACCTTACGGACTGGCAAAATGAGGACTTTATCTATGTATTCTGATCATGTCTTTGCTTGGTGGATATATGCTACTTGTATTAGTGATTTAGTTGGATTGATATGATAACTCGCCAGCTTATGATAAATGGACGATGAAGGACTTCATTCAGGCTTAAATCTGCATTATATTTCTTAAATTTGAACCATATGTCGACTGCCTTTCTTCAGTTCGTAAAAGACATTCAAGCGTAGGTAGGTCTATGCTACACACTGCCGAGCCGGCTTAATCCCGATGAGGGCGTGGGCGTCACCCCGCAGAGTCTATTTTGTCGACACTGTTCACCTCAAATTTGTTTCCCAGAGTCTCTTGCGTTTAACGAGTTGCTGCCAGTAATTTACTGGATATGTGATATGTATCCACCCTGCGATGGATTCAGATGCATCGTCCCGTGTCGTGTCGGCTCCAGCGGGTAAGAAGCGAATTCCGGTGTGTTTTCTCCTTATCCATCGTGAGCACACGCGACAATATTGCTTACAACGTCTAGAGAGCCTGTAGCGCTTGTCGAACGTCAAAGGTATGTTTTCTCTGTCTATAATGCTCTGTGACTGGTCGCTGATGTACCCAGGTCAAATGTGATGGGAAGCGGCCTTGCACCAGGTACCATTCGCCACCACAGGTACCCATGCTAGAGAGATCGATGGTGCTGAGTGTATACAGGTGTAACAAGCTAAAAAAGCGATGTGTCTTTTTTCACATTCCAAAGGACCCTGCTACGGAGTACGTACTCGCACCTGTTACGTTTTCTTCCTATATAACTGACGCCCGCGCAGGAGACTCGAAAATGTGGAAGCCGAGGTTCGTCATCTCAGAGAGCAAGTGGATGCTCTACGTGATCTTCTGCAGACATGTTCAAATTCAGACGCGCGAGTTCTACTCGCTGAAGGCCAGGCGCCTCATACTGGGAATCACCCTCCCAATGGACAAGGCCCAGATTGTCATATGTCTCCTGCTTCTCAGATGATACTTGGGTCCACCATTGTGCCTCACCTTCCTGAGGCCAATTATGTAGAGGCATCGGCTGGCGACCAACCAGGGGTACATGGGCTGGCCGTGAGCCCTGGAGGAGTCTCTACCCATTCTCGCATGCAAACTATAATCACAGACACAGGCAGTGTGACAAAGAGGAAACGGTCTGGTTTCGAGATACGCGACGAGCCAGTTGCAGATTTTATCTCAAAGGGCTTGATGACGCCAGACCATGCCATTTCTTGTTTCAACACGTGAGATTCATTGACAGAAATTCGTACTTTGTCCCGTCGTTTGCTAACTAAGATGGTTCAGATTTTTCCAAGGTTGCGTATGTGTTGCAGCGGTTCTTTATCTTCGTCCCAGCACGCTAATACGTATTGCCATAAACAGGACAGGTATATCCCGATATTCGACCCCGAGTATGACACCTTCGATTCGGTGCGCTCGCGAAGCAGCATCCTACTCAACGCTATCTGCACGATAGGAAGCCGCATCGAACCCAGTAAGTATCAACCTTGCTGTATGACTCGTGAAAGGGTGTTGCTAACTATGTTAGGATTCGGTCCTCAGATATCCGATATACTGCACGCAGAGCTCAAGAAATGGATTAATGTCATCATTCAAAACAAAAGGTTGAATTGCTTGGAGTCTGTCCAAGCATTGCTCGTTGTTGCCTGCTATTCTACGGAGCGCTCGTTGATCTTATCCTTTGCTACTCGAATGGCTTTGGATCTGGACCTGGACGAAGCTTTCGAGGAGCTGACCCAGCGGATGGCGATGAAAGAAGTCGAAGACTTTGATGGGACTTCTGGATCTACAGACGAAGAACGCAGTTTGATGCGAAAATCCAGAACCTGGTTCGCGCTACTGGTGTTGGAGCATATGTAAGCTGCTCTTGATCGATATTGGACGGATACATTTGACAATCATCTAGTTATCGCGTAGATGGCGGCAAACCGCCGGGCATCCGAATGCTTGGGAACGCACGTCGGTGTCGAACCTTGCTCAAACATCCTTCATCGACTGTTCTGGATTTGCGTTTGTTGTCCCAAGTAGAGGTAGGTCAACAGAAGGGTTACGTTACTGTGAAGACGCTGACCGTCATTACAGCTAAATGCCATGAGAGGTAGTCCAACTTGACCTATCTTCTGAACGATTGAGCTGATCATCCAGCAGCTGGTATAAACGATACCTTGAGCGGCAAAGAGACTCTCATTCGCTCAGACATCGCTGGTTTCGTGCAAGAGGTCAAGGTTGAACTCGATCTCTGGTTCGAGTACGTATACTCTCCTTTTAACTCTGTGAAGTGACATACTGACCGGTATCAGTGACTGGGTGCGCATCATGGGTGAGCTCATTGAAAGCTACCAAGCAACCAGAATGCTATGGCTCACCGGCTACAGAAAGCTCGATACCCGCCGAAGAGGAAAGACCGTTCCTCCTGCTCGCACTGCGCGTGCAGAAATGCTGGGCCGAGATGATGCTTCACTGCAAGGCGCTGCGATCAATGGGCGTAGAGAACGTCGCGTGCGTTTTTCCGACCTGGATTCCCCCGCTCGTAAGCTAACATCACATCCGATAGGGCAATGTCACCCTCCGAGCGAAACATCCTCGTCATGGCCAAGGCAAGCGCGCGCAAACACCTGCGCCTGATCAGCGGCGAGCCAGACTTCTACCTCGCGAAACTCAAATACGCCATGGACTTCGTCTGGGCGAAATGTGCCTTTTGCTTCCTTCTCCTCCTCAAGCTCTCGCGCCTGCTGCCGGAACGGAAAGAAGAGCATCAGGAGCTCCTCGAGCACGGGAAACGAATGCTCAGTGAACTGACCAAAAGCGCGGACTCCACCGGCAACAATAACGGCAGTAGTAAGATCTACCTGCAGATTCTCAAGCTCAGCGTCGAGAAATACGGGAGGGCAGTGCAGGAGAGCGCGATGGACGTTGACCAGGCGGCCATGGTTCCGTTCTGGGAGCTGTTCGATGCGCAGGCGGATTTGCAGTCGTTTGTGCCGGAGCAGTTTGTCACGGAGTGGGATTTTCCCGGACTGAATCTGTTCTATTTTCCTACTGCGTGGCAGGATTTCTTTGGGGATTTTTCAATAGCGATTTAGCTGGTTCTTCTCGATGCTAGTTGGGCGAATCGTTCGAGTCTCATTATCGTTCGACCATGTACATATAAACAATGCACAATATGAATCAAGTAATCAAGTACATCCTCTATCTGCCCATGAAACTTTTCCTTCAATCTCATGTTGAAATGAACAAGATCTGGATATCTAACTAAAAGAAACAATGCGAAACACGACTAGACAGGCGCTAGCCCAATGCTCTCATGGTGAGCTCGACACTGTAACACGTTAGCACGAAACAGCACGAAAATCATATAGTCGAAAGAGACACGTACACAGCAAAGGTACCCGCAGACACAGGCATAGCTCTCAGCAAAGTCGGCCCCAGGCCCTTCCAGAAGCCGCCAAAGCCCTCAGCGGCAAACGTCTTCTTAAAACAATCGGTCATGCTCTTGAACTGCTGCTGCGCCCCGAATCCATCGCACTGCATCTTACTCTTGACCACGTCAAAGGGATAGCTGCTCAGCCACAGGACCTCACCGGCAAGACCACCGTAGGTTGCGACCTTGATGCTGGAGATCTCCTCGCGCTTGATGTTGTTGCGCTTGGCGTCCGCGTTCATCAGGTACTCGAAGGTCAGGAACCAGGTCCCGTACGCCTGGGCTTCTCTGAGATACGTGACGCACTGGCCCCTGTAGAGCCCGCGCAGCACGCCGCCTTGGGCAACGAGTTTCCGGATGCAGTCGAGAGGTCCGCTGTATAAGCGGCCCTCGCCGTGAGGTTGCGTCTGCAGGCGGATACGGACGTGCTCGATGGGTCCCGAGAGGGCGGAGTTGGTGAGACCCGCGAAACTTCCCGCCAGATAGTACTGGCCGTAGGAGAGAGTGGGATCGGCGTACTTCTTCTTGTTGAGTTCCTCTAGTCGTCTTCTGGCTTCATGGAACGCGCCGAATTGTACGCTGACCTGCAGGATGTGAGTTCTTCTTGCGTCGGCTTTGCTGCTTAGGAGTCGAATGATGATCT
This sequence comes from Scortechinia acanthostroma, assembly GCA_011319215.2. NCBI lineage: Eukaryota > Fungi > Ascomycota > Sordariomycetes > Coronophorales > Scortechiniaceae > Scortechinia > Scortechinia acanthostroma. The sequence goes on from JAABUG020047730.1 coordinate 13,076, forward strand.
TACACAGGCACCGATACCAATAAGTGGGGTCAACGTCCCCTTGTAGAAAGCCAAGGGGCCCTCATTCTTGAAGATTCTCGTGGCGCAGTCAAGAGCACTTTTGTACTCTGACGTTGTCTGTAACCGCACCTTGACAATATCTGACAAGTGTTAACCAAGGTTTGACTCCGTTTGTGAGTCTCTGGTTCACCCACCAAAAGGCTGTCCTATAAGCCGTTAGTATCGCAGCGCATACAATGTACTGAGAGTAAATCTACATACCAAGAAGCACCTGTGCAATGCCGCCCGCAGCACCAGCAGCCAAATCCTTGAGGGTGCGCAGAGCTCCTCCGCCCTTTTCCATATCCTCAAAAGCCTCCGACTCCATCTTAGCGTACAATTGACCCGAGTTGATCTGCGACTAGACTCAGCGGCAACTGGCGCGGGTTTATCTGCCACAAGATGGTTCGGCGCAAAGAAGGAGGACTCGAACACTTCTCCGTAGAACAAGCGAATCTCTCAAGGGATTTAAAAGGTCCCAGCACCTCTTATCGGGGCGGAATGGTGGAATCTCTCCACTGCAGCCATCCAAATAATCTTCTCCGATTCGGCGGATACGCCGACGCACGTGATCATGTGCGCGGGAAACCCGTTGAAAACCCGTATTTCGTTTACCGGTATGTAACCGTGTATCGTCTGGAAATTTAACCCCGAGGGAAACGCTCCGACTATCATAGCAGTGCTGGAGAGAGAGGGTGTGATCTCTTCCATCGAATTATGCATAGGAGGTTAGTCCTAGAGGTAAGTGGTCTTGACTTCAATCCTCGATTTAATTCTCATCCAGAAACATCACAGCTCTCTCGCCGTCACGGGCCCGAATGGTCTTGCCCAGCCAGGTCCAGGAAATCAGCTTCTGCTCCGATACCAGTCTATGTTCCCCGACGGAGCTTTCGTTCATCCCTCGCGGTCCTTGAATCGTCGTCCGAGTCAGCGAATCCAACCGAAGATGGATCGGTATCCCGTCCAGCATGGGGAGGTTCGAAAATTGGTAGCCGCTGGGGAGCTAAGCAGGCGCAGAAGCCGGCCACATTAAGTCCGGCAGAACAAGCGCTTCGCGATTCGTTGGTAGCAGGGAAGGAAGCCGCCGCGGAGGAGAAACGGGTAGAGACACAAGAGCGGCAGAGGACTACGCTGCGACGCACAAGCATACTTGATCCTTTGCGAGCGCTCGATACTTCTGGAACGGGGCGACGCTCTACTTCAGTACGGGAGCGCCAGCCAGAGAAGAATGTCGATGTGGATCCCTTCAGATCAGCGCAAAAACTTCGAGCGAACGATTGGGAATGCCCACGATGCCAATACCATTGTTTCGGGAGAAGCAACACCTGTCCACGCTGTAATACCCCAAACCCGAACACGGACGCGCCAGCCCTGAAGTCGCGTCACGAAGCGGGGCGTCAGTCAGAAAAGAACGTCGTGAATTCCGGCAGACCCGCGCAAAAACTTCGGGGGAAGGATTGGGAATGTCCACGATGCCAATACCATTGTTTCGGGAGAACCAACACCTGTCGACAATGTAATACCCTAAGGCCGGGATCAGAGTCGCCTCGTCAGATGAGACAAGGGGAGAGGGCCTTAAAGATTCGGAAGCTGGGCACGTCGTTGCGGTCGGAATATGAAACCCAAAGCACGGGAACGGGGGGATCCAAAACTGAGCGAGACATGGCGCTTGGGCTCCACCTGAGGAGCAAAGGACGCAACGAGTCTCCATCTGCATCGACTGAACAAGAGGCCCAGTCAACGGCGGAACAGCAACAGTCAGATGCTAAGGATGTGCGTTCAGAAACCCGCGGTGTCGACCGCCAAAGAGACCAATGGACATGGGACCAGTCAGCCCTGGAAAAACTTCAACAGACGTATGAGACGGAATCTCAGAGTGGGAAAAAGCCCAAGCGATGGGAAGGTCGCAAGCAACAAGATGATGATATTGACGAGGAAGAATTTGATCCAGAAGATGACCGCCGCCGTCGCCGCGAGGAACGTAAGCGCCAGAAAAAAGAGAAGGCCCGGCAGAAGGAGCTCGCAGCGGCGGCTCCCAGTCCTCTTTACCTTCCGGAATTCATCAGCGTCAGCAACCTCGCTGATGTCATTGGAGTGCGGCCGGCACAATTTGTCAGGAGGATGGAAGATATGGGATTTGAAGATGTCTCGTACAGCCATATCCTTGATGCCGAAACGGCAGGCTTGATCGCGAGCGAGTACAACTTCGAACCTATCTTTGAGACCGACGACCAGGACCTAGTCGCTGCTCCCGAGCCAGAAGACAAGTCCATCTTGCCGCCTAGGCCACCGGTAGTAACGATTATGGGTCACGTCGATCACGGCAAGACAACCATTCTGGACTGGCTCCGAAACTCGTCTGTCGCCGCATCGGAGCACGGGGGTATCACACAGCACATCGGTGCGTTCTCCGTAGCTATGCCTTCGGGCAAGACTATCACCTTCTTGGACACACCTGGCCACGCAGCGTTCTTGGATATGCGACGTCGCGGTGCCAATGTAACCGACATTGTCGTGCTGGTGGTTGCTGCGGACGACAGTGTCAAACCACAGACTATTGAGGCCATCAAGCATGCCACCGAATCCAACGTCCCCATCATTGTCGCTATCAGCAAAATTGACAAAGAAGGTATCAACCCAGAAAAGGTCAAGCAAGATCTCTCCGTACATGGTGTCCATGTGGAAGACTACGGCGGCGATGTCCAGGCGATCGGGGTGAGCGGAAAGACCGGCCAGGGCATGTTGGAACTCGAGGAGGCTATAGTCACCCTCTCGGAAGTTCTTGACCACCGAGCCGACAAAGCCGGTGCGGTGGAAGGCTGGGTGATTGAAGCTACAACGAAGAGCTATGGACGTGTTGCGACGGCTCTCATCAGACGTGGTACTCTACGACCGGGTGATATCATCGTTGCTGGTACAACGTGGGCTCGTGTTCGCACGCTCCGCAATGAAGCCGGAGTCGCCGTCCCCGAAGCTACTCCCGGTATGCCGATTGAAATTGATGGTTGGAGGGAGCAGCCCACCGCCGGTACCGAGATTCTTCAGGCGGAAGACGAGCAACATGCCAAGGACGTCGTGGAGTACCGCCAGGAGAAGTCGGAGACTCTGAAATTGAGCGAGGACACGTCGGCCATCAACGAAGCGCGTCGAGAGCAGCAGGAGAAGCGACGACAAGAGGAGAACGAAGGGGCGGAAGCTCTCACTGGCGAGCAGAATGCCTCCGGACCCAAAGCAGTGCATTTCATCATCAAGGCCGATGTTGGCGGTTCGGCCGAGGCGGTGCTCAATTCCGTGACGGCCATTGGCAACAACGAAGTCTACGCCAATGTGCTTCGGTCCGAGGTTGGGCCCATCAGCGAGTTTGACATTGAGCATGCGGCCACGGCAAGCGGCAACATCATCTCTTTCAATATGCCGATCGACCCTGCCATGTCCCGAATGGCGGAACTGCGGGGGGTCAGAATCATGAATCACAACGTCATCTACAAGCTCATGGATGAAGTCAAGGCGACGCTCAGTGAGCAGCTGGCGCCGACGGTCACACAGCGCGTCACGGGTGAAGCAGAAGTCGGTCAGATCTTCGAGATCACCGTCAAGGGAAGAGAGAAGGTTGCTATTGCGGGATGCAAAGTCCGTAACGGTGTGATCAACAAGGCCAGGAAGGTTCGAGTGTTGAGGGGACAGGACACGATCTATGATGGTATGTTTATTCGTTTTAGGGACTACACTTGAAGGGATCAATAACTAACTGATGTATAGGGTCGATTGCGTCGCTGAAGAACGTCAAGAAAGACGTGACCGAAATGCGCAAAGACACGGAATGTGGTATCGGCTTCGAAGGCTGGGCCGACTTTGCTATTGGTGATCACATCCAGTGCTACGAGGAGATCTATGAAAAGAGATACCTCTAAGCTTTCTCTATCTCAATCACAATCACTGAGATGATATGCTTTGTGTAACCTCTTCTGCCAGGTTACTGTATTCTTACCCGGTTGGACGCCTTCTCTTCTCTTGTGCAAATTGACATTGGTTTTAGGCTTGACATGATACATATACACAGGGTTGGGAAAAGCTGCATATAACTGGAGATTTGCGTCTCATGTACAATAGGATATCATTATCTAATAGACCATTCATGACAAGAAAAACCTAACCTCACAAGAACTGCATGAGCGAACTCCACAAGATGCGAAAAGTCATCTCGCCTTCCACCTCACCCTCCCCACCCACCTCGCCCAATCCTGCACGTCCTCCCTCTCCATTATCCTCTCAACAGTATAATACTCCCTCGCCAGCTCCTCATTACTCGCCATCCGATGCACAAAACTATGACACGCGCGACACAGCCACGCCACACTATTCAGCATCCACTCCTCATGCCACCCCTTCTTGAGCACCTTCGCATGCACCCCGCGCGGGATCAGATGGTGGTACGAGAGGGGGACCCAGTCGCGCTCGCAGATCTCGCAGGCGTCGGTGCGCGTGGAAGCCCATACCGGCGGCGGCGCGGTCACGCTGGCTACGTACTCGCTCATCATCGGGGCGAAGAAATCGGGGACCTCGGAGGGGTCGGGAATGAGGCCGTAGACGGAGAGGGAGTCGGAGACGGAGACGGGGATGGTGGCTGTTATGGATTCGAGGAGGGGGCGGGGGAGCGGGGAGGGGGTGTATTTGTCTGCGAGGAGGGGGTCGTGCTGGATGGATGAGTAGGAGAGGGTTTGGAGGTCTGGGGGGAGGGAGGGGAAGGTTTCTGATGCGAGGAACTGTGCCTCTACTTAGTATGTACCTCCGTGATCCTGTATTGATTCTGTAAGAGGGACGTACATCGATAAACTCGGCCAGTTCTTCTGGATTCACCCGAGGTGTATAATCAGAATCCGTGGTATCGGTACCAGCTCCATCAGTAGCGAGTCTCCTAGTGCCGCGTTTGGATTTCTGCGCTTTCCGCTTGGATGTCCGGTTGGGTCTGCCATTATCGGATCTCTGCACGATTGCGCTGGAGAGACATTCCCGAAAGACCTCGTAGTTGCTCCCCTCACCGGTTTCACGCAAGGTCATCGAGGTCGCATAGACTGCTGCTGAGTCGACGGTGTAGATGTGTCGTAGTTTTGGCAAAGCGCGGGGTTGAAGGTGGTGGAAAGTAAATCATCGCCGCCATTCTTATCTAAATTGACATCATCGCTGGTGTTGTTGTTGTTGCCCTGAGGAGGCTTGGGGCGATTATGTGAAAAGGAGCTTCAAGCAGGTGCACCTCTCCTATTGATTTTTGGCTATCATTGAATCTATTTCTACTGTGAACTGACTTTTTCGATCTCGGAAGAATGTCGAGTAGAGAAATTGTGATAGCTCTTGATATCTATGGCACCTCGTCTCTCCCGACACCATCGGCAAGGAGCAGGAGCTGGACCCACGGAGTATAGTTCGACGAAACCAAAGCACACAGTATTGCGAAAACCTGGAGAGCACTCCAACTTGAATATATCTGGAGACTCAGCATAAACTCCCTCGAATATAGCCGGTATTTACATTAAGCCACCCGTTGTCCCTGGCGGATCACCAGGACGCTTTGTATCCTACGTGGAAGTGACATGAAATGCCCTTATGCAATCCCTTGCAGGAACAGACGCATATATGGGCAGTACCGATCTCCCAAGCCTGATGAATGTTCACGACAGCATGGCCACCTTTCCGGACGTGAACAAAGGGTTCCGACAGATGGCGGCGGGTAGTGAACATGAAGGTCGCCTTCACCGACGGCACCCATCTAAAGGTTCCCCAACGCGATTATGCGCTCAAAAGACCTTGCAATCCACACAGACAGGAAGTATACGGGATATCATCTATCGATGAACTTGGCAATTCAAACCCTGACCGGCAGTCTACCATCATTTGGCAGACAGGGTTGGAAAATTAAAGGGTTGGAAGACATTTGATTTGGTTGGTCAGCAGGGATTCTTTCCATTTCAGAGAAGCTCTGAGCGTAGGCGTAAACGCCGTCCATGTAGACCGCGAGAACTGCGCCGGAATTAGAGCCAACTGCCGTAGTGAGCAACCTTAGCCAGGCCTTAGCCAGGTCGCAGACTTTGTCAGCAGCCATTATAAGACCTATGGCGGGACTCATGAGCCTGCACTACTTAATGCACATTTGTCAACGTGAATTTGTCCTTTAGTTCATTTCGTATGGCAGGAAGCAAATCCAGTAATATAAAAAGTGATGTACGCTGTCAATATTTCCAAACGCTCCACAAAGTAAGAAGGATTTGGGGTAAGTCAGCAATCGTTCATCTAACCTCCTATTTCCCCTCCAGGATCCATTGAAGAAATGTTGGATATCAGAGTGAATAAGGAGGAGTGATCAGTATGAAAGAGAAAAGAAGAAAAATGATCAAGTCGCGGGAAGAAATTTCTGGTTTTATAGTGTTGATACTACTGCTTATCGATAAGCACGTATCGATAAGGATAGCTCTCTTGGCGTGTTTGAATGTGGCCGGCTGAGAAGCATCACATCACTCTTTCAACTATGATCACAACAAGATTGACCTACTAGGGTATTGGTGTGTTTTTACCTTGGATAGGAACGAAATGAGCAGACTGTGGGATCCCAGCAAAGCTGCTTGGTTATATCCTTTTCGCGTACGTTATCCTATCAAACTGTTGCCTGTATAATGGCTGACCGCTTCATGAACGTCCATAGGGGATCTACTACTTTGCATCGCACCGATTTCTATGGCCGCTGTTCCGGGCGCGCTTGATACCTATCGTTCTGCTTTCCGCATTTATCCTCTTCAACCTCTTTCTTTTCACATATCTGCCACAGGTTGCCTTTCTCGCGATCTTCCAAGGCGCCGGTGCTTGGGTCAATGGTGCATTTCTCGTCCTCGGAGAAGGAGCGGCCATCGTAGCGCTATTGTTTGAGGCATTTTTTGTCGACGAGACCTTGGTGGACATCTTTGATGCTGTCCTTGTCAACGAGGGTCATGGCGAGCTCGTCACCGCTTGTAGGGTCCTGTATCCCCAGGGCGACGACGTTCTCAAGCGGCTGGGTAAACCGACCCACAGCGCGGTGTATGCGCCATTTTCTCTGCGGCAGATCATCGAGTTCATAGTCTTGCTGCCCTTGAACTTCATCCCAGTCGCAGGCACCCCGATGTTCTTGTTGTTGACCGGTTATCGCGCGGGGCCATTTCATCACTGGCGGTATTTCCAAATGCTGGATCTGTCCAAGAAACAAAGGAAGGAAAGGATCCGTCGACGACAGCTTCAATACACTACGTATGTACCTCGGCTTGCGCATTGATCAATTCCACAATCACTTTCTGATCTATGGATTCAGATTCGGAACGGTTGCTCTGATTCTACAGCTGATCCCTGCCTTATCAATGTTCTTCCTCATGACAACTGCAGTCGGGTCTGCCCTCTGGGTAAGGGACATTGAGAACACACGTGATGCTTTACGAGAAAGGCATGACGGCATGACTAACGAGTATCATGATGATGACAATACAATCTAAACCGTTGGACTACTGGTTAGGCCGATCTAAATTGGGTGATGCTGGTCCATGAATGCATTAATAAAGAATGCTTTTACGATCGGACAGTGTCTTTGATAGTTCTCCGTTCCGGCCGAAGAAGTCTGGTTGAATCAGAGATGTTTCAGTATGAATCCGATGCTTCGAATCTTCGTCCCATGTGCATCTCCTGATCGACTCCTCCGAGGTTTCAAAACCTGACTACATTGTCTTGGCTCCTCAGTAGTTTAATTGAAAGGCGAGTTTATTTGGACTCGACCTTACGCGAGGACATACATATCACGTGATATGCGCACAGTCCAGATTCCTTCAGCAGTTACACTTTTAACAAAGTTTCCAGACCAGCGGCTCGACATTTGTCGGGCTTTCTGAATGTCTCTGCTATTTTACAAGTAATCGCAAGCCTTGCTCACCAAGGCTTGATCAGAACACTCTGTACCTAGTGTTAGCTCTGCCGGAGTGCCTCATTGTACAATACCGACTTCGCCTCCACTTCTGGGTAGCTGTTTCATCACCTCCGCGTGGGCTGTTGAGCCAACTTCGAACTTTTAAAAACAAAACCATGTTATCGCTTCTATACGCGGATGGTTCTTGTCTTCATCTTTGATATTTCCTCTTCACTGAGCCATCTTTCACCCCACATCCGATAGTGGCCCGCGTGGTGGGGCAGCTTTTATTCGTCTTTCGGGGTCTCTCAGAAGGGGGTGAACACGCGAAGATCTCAAGGTCATACCTTGGACGTCGTCACTGTCATTTGGCATTATCGGTTCCCAGAATCTCTGATCCAGCAGCGTATTGCCCGTTTCGCGGAGAAAACATCCGGGAGACCTGTTGGCATCATAGCGACTTTCATCAGGATTGAGTGCCTGAATCCCCCATGGTTCGGCCTGAGGCATGGAAATGGTAACGAAGTCACTCGGATGTGCCAATGGACAACAAAACCAGACTTCGAAGAGCATGTGATGCTTGTAGTATACGCAAGGTCAAGGAAAGTACCATCTTCCCGAATTCGGATCTCTATAGATCTGATCCTAATCGGAACCCCAGGCTAATTTATCGGCTAAAGTGTGATGCAAGTGGACCACCGTGTCGGTCATGTGCAAGCTTGGACATCCCCTGTACATATGACAGACCAAGCAGACGTCGTGGCCCTCCGAATCGTCATGCAGAAGCGTTGAAGAGACAGGGACTGGCGGCTTCAGCCAGTGCTCCTACTACTGCAAGCTCTCCAAGTCCGTCGGACATTTCTCCGAGGCTTCCACCAATATCGACGTTTAACCAGAATTTTGCATTCACTTCAATTCCATCTTCGGCAGAATCCATTTGCCCTTTGCCCACAGTGCGGCTGTTGATCGATGATTTCTTCACGTATATTCATCCATTGGTACCCATTCCTCATGAGCCCTCGTTCCGCGCCGCGTTTGAGCGACGGGAGGACACCACCAATCCGACGTTCCTGGCCCTTTTGGCCTCGATGATTGGGAGCCTGGTGGCATCCTTTCCGAGGAGACCAAAGCTTCATCTCAAGACTGAGGCAGCGAAAGCGGCTTTTCCCCATTCCGTTGCCTTGGTCACTCGCTGTCATGATGTTGCTGTGCAAGCTCGAGGTGCGGGGTACCTCGATCGGAGCGCCACAGTCTATGATGCTACCATCAGCTACTTCCTCGGTCTCTGCTCGGGTTATATCTACAACATCCGGCGAGCTCGGGTCTACCTTGCGGAGTGCCGCACGATGTTGCATGTGTACGATCTCTGTCGCCAGTCGACCATGCGGTCGCCCTTTGGGGCGCCAACAAGCCCGATTTCTTCTTCGTCTGGTGTATCACAGGATCGGCTGAGTGGTCCCGCTGACAGCCCAGTTGACCTGATCGAGCAGGAGCTCGCGCGGCGACTGTTCTATGTGACACTAGCTGGCTACAAATCACTACAGCAGGTGGGCTCCTCCGACACCGCGATCTATCTTCCTCCAGAGACGCCGACTGAGCGCTACCCACCGTTACCCCTTGAAGTGGACGACGAGTTCATTTTCAGAACGCATGTCGAACCTCAACCAGCCAACCGAGTTTCGCAGCTGGTGGGTTTCAACGCCAACGTCCGGGTCTATAGCTCGTACAACTCCCTGTCCGCTTGGGAGATTGCGTTCGGCAGTGGACAAATCTTTGATTGGGGGCGGCAACGGGCTCTGCTATTTGAATGTTTGCAAAACTGCAAAGCCACTTTGGCCAATGTGCCACCGGAGCTATCACTCCACCTTCACCGGGACGATCCCGCGGATGCGGCTGAGGACCCATGGATGCGCGAGCGTCGCCATATCCAGTACGAGATCCAGAAGGCCAATATCTACGTGAGCCAACTGGCCACCCGATCCTACTTGGTGGAGAAGTACTGGAGTCTCTATGGCAACTGGAAGATGTATCATCGATCCTCCGAGGAGGGAGGACCCGGGACTCCAGTGAAAGTGGAAGGCGATCCGCACGAGGGGCTTGATGACGCCGCTCAAAGCGACTACATTGGAAAGACCATGGCAGAAGAACGCCGTCTCGTAGTCCGAGATTTGTTTATATTGCTACGGTCAGTCAACGAGGTCAACATGGAGCCCAACGGTGCCAGCTTTGTATGTGTTTGTCTCGTTCCCCCTTGCGGCACCCTAACTAACCGTCCGCCAGACTGGCAAAGTCCGCCAAATCGCGTCAACCTTGCTCAACCTCCCCCACTCGCGCACCGAGACGACCACCTTTACGCCCTCCACCCCAGGTCCCAACCCCATCACCCTCACCGAGGCAGAATGCTACCTACACGCCTTCATCGACACCCTCCTCCGACTGGAGGGACTCGCGGCGCCCACCCCAGGCACGACCGGGACAAGCCCCCACAACGGACGTAGAATGAGTTATTTGAGCGACCAGGACCGAGACGCGGAGGAACTGCGCCAGTGGGCGAGTCTGAAAGACTACCAGGCGAAATTCAGCCTGCTTTCTGATCTTTGATTCTTATCCATATGATTCTAATGTAGACTTAGTAATTCAAATATTCAGGAAGAATGTACGTTATATCACGGGATGAGAATGAATTATCGAATGAATTGCCAAATTTACTACGTTCACGAAATTAGGATTATACTTTATGGTACACCTCTATCAGCCTCCGGTTTCTAACGCATCTAACAAATTCCAAGCCTAAGAACCAACTAGCTAGTTTCCCCGCAAAGTGATCCTTGCGGGAGGAGTCTGGGTGACAGTATTTGAAGTGACAGTCTCCCTCTGCCTCTCCGTCACAGTCTGAGTTACAGTCTCTCTCTCCGTCTTAGTCACTGTCTCAGTCTGGGTCTCGGTCTTGGTAGTGGTGGTGGTCACAGTCATCACCCCCGCAGGCGTAGGCGTAGGTGTAACAGGCACAATGGACAACTGGACATCACCCGGATCTCTGAGAGGCACAGTAGGTGCAGCCGTAGGTGTAGTCTTTGAGTCCAGTCCCGGCTCAGCCTCCTTCGCACTGACAGCTGGAGCTGGAACGGGGGTTTCAGTAGGAGTGCTGGAAGCAAATACAACCACGCTCTTGGTTATGGTTGCTGTAGCGTGGATGGTGGTTGTCTCGTCTGCTTCGGTAGGGCTAGGAAGCGGAGCAGACGCAGGGCTGCTTGTTGGATCTGCGTTTGCGGCTGCGGCTGCGTCTGGCTGGGTTGTCGTTGTCGTTGCCGTTGCCGTGGGGGTCGGTTCTGCGCCTGGCGTAACCAGGACAATCACCGGAGTGAGGAAATGTGTGTTGTAACTGTCGGCGCTGGCGGTGGCGCTAGCGATCTGGAGCTGACTGCTTGTGATTTCTCCGATGAAGGGGGATGGGCCTGGTATTGTGGAGTTGAGGGGTGGTAGTGTGTTTGTAGTTTCGGCTGTACTTGCGCTTGGTGTCGTGGTAGGTGTGGACTGTGCGCTAGAGGTGCTCTGGATCTGGCCAGCTGGCTCTGTGGGTGTAGGCTCTGGTAGAGAGGTTGCAAAAGATGGTGTTGAAGATGAAGAAGAGGTGGTTGTATCTGCGCCGGGTAGCGGCCCTACCACGCCGACAGCCAGGCTGGACGACGTGGTCTCGGTCTGGGTCACCGTTGGCTTTGGCGTTGAAGAAGAAGTTTCTGGCAGAGATGTTGCAAAGAAAGTAGTTGAAGAAGGCGAGCTGGTTGTCCCGCCATCAGACAAGGGTCCAACAACACCAACAGTCAGGCTGGATGTCGTGGTGGGTGCGCTTGCCGGGCCTGAGCTTCGTGAAATGATCGGGACTGAAACGGGCGTGACGGCAGACAGCTCAGGGGAAGGTCCTGCCGTCGGACTGTGCTTGATCACAGGGATCGAGGTCGAGGTTGTAGACTGGGAACCACTCGAAGTTGACACTGAATGGGACGCCGAAAGAGAGTGAGAGGTTGTCGGAATGACACCCTCAGATGACCGCGACGAAGGCAAAGTAGCTCCTGGGGACGAGGGAGCGGTCGCAGATGAATGATTTTCCACTGCAAGTGTGGAAGATCCCGGCATCTCAGTAGAGCTAGCCGTGCCACTATCCACCGTTACAGGAGAACTGCCCGCTGTAGACGAAGGCGGAGTAACCTCTGCAGAGAACAACGGAGTAACAGACCCCGAATACCCCTCTGCCGGAAGCATTGAGGATCCAGGGATCTCAGTAGAGGTATACGAAGCCTGTGGCACCGCCGTCTGAGTACTCTCCGCCGTCAGGGAAGGCGTGATGGGAACAACGTCCAAACCACCATTCGCTTCATTTGAAGCCGCTGGTACGTGCACACCAAGTGGCACTGGGCTGGGAAGTGCAGTAGGGCCAGGAGTATGGCTGCTTTGGTCCAAATCTCGAATCTTGGGGATAAACTGGGCGATCGGACCAGCCGAGCAAGGTGTGGCGAGAAGAGCGAGCGCGATGCTGAGGTAGATTAACTGCATTTTGACGGTATTGAGTATGAGGATTTGAAAAGATCAATAACGACTGCTGTGGACTAGAGAGAGTATGCTTGATAAGAAATGAGAAGTCAGAAAGAGTGGATGGACATCCATGCGAGGAACGTCGACTCGAACTAATTGTGCATTATGTGGACAGAATGAGACCAACAAAGAAGGAGAATAAAGGAAGCGACAGAAAATTAGTAGAAAGATAGACTGGCCAAAGAACAATCCCTGGCAGACGATGGAGGTTATAAGAGCATTGAGGCTCATGGCGACAGAACCCTTATGTTAGGCTGCAGAAACCGAGAGTCTGGACCTTTACCAGATACTGTCGCATCGCTAGGGACAGACAATGCTGGCCTGAAGAACAAACGGCTAGATGCATTATTGTGGATCTTCTTGATTGTCTCAAGCCTCAATGTCAAAGAGAGATGGTTGGTAGTTGGCACATGAATGGATGGCGCGCGACAAAGAAGCGCCGGACGGTGTTGCAGGAACCGCCCACCCTGGGAGTCTGCAGCGCATCATTGGCAATGGTGACTCAGCTCGATCTCTTTAAATAGACCAGATTATTTAAAGATCCTTTGGTCTGTCCATTGGAATGAAGGGAAACCAGTTTTTTGAGGCTCTATGCGTTGCCATTACATGGTACATGAAGCCATTGTTACTAGGACCCATGGTTGCAGAAGATGAAAGGCTTTCAGACACAATGGACAGATGATTGCGAGTCTGCCCTGTTAATAATCTCATTGATTCATAGCTATCATAGATTATCTTCATAACTCATACTAGCGACCAAGCTAATGATTGGTCCTTAACCTGCATCATGACATGATCAGCCCAGAGTCACGGTGAATGGCTTGCCAATACCCTCAAAAGACTTGATCTGGCCCTGGATATTCTTTGCATCGCCATGATAATGGAAGCGATAGGTTCCAGCCTGGACCGCCTTTGGGTTGTCGACGTTGTAGTAGTCATCCTCAATCTGCCATTCGAGTGTCACCTCACTGTATCCCATGATAGTATTGGTCCGTTTCCAGTGGTAGAGCAGGTTCCAGTCATTGTCAGTACGCACGACTTCCCACGTGCCAGAGGCAGGGTTCTGCCACTCGACGGCTGCAAACGTAGATCCCTGACGCAGGTTGTTTCGCGGATTGGCTCCGACGAATGTGGTGTTGACGGTCTCGCCAGGCTTGTACGTGGACTTGGCTGTCGAGGCGACCACGTCGCCGAATGATTTTCCAATCGGAGCACTGTCGTATACAACACCCGAGATGAAGCTTAGTGATTTGTTGGTGTTGACAGGCGGCTCCAGTCCGGTGGGCATCTCCGGTAACGTGGCAGGATTGGGCGAATCGCCTAGATAAGGGAGATAGGAGAGGGTCAGATTGATGTATGCGGCGAGCGTGTTCGGCCCGTAGAGGGTGGAGGCACCCTCGTAGCGTTGGATCATATACTCTTCCTCTGTTGCAACGTAATGAGCGTAGCTGTTTGAAGGAGCCCCCAAAACGACCAAGGGACTGTCAACGGAGAGAACGTCTTTGGCTGACTTTGCAATGGCGTCTTTCCAACGCCGTCCAGACATGGTTGTAGCCTCGCTGGTAGAGATGATGAGGAACAGCTGACCTACTCGGAGGACCTGGATGTCCACAATATTCGGCGTCCACGCATATGGCTGAGTGTTGTCTCCCACGTCCAGGAGGATATCCTTGGGCGCCTGGCACGCCTGCTGTTCCGGCGATGGCTGATGAACAAACGCTCGAGCGACATACCACAGCGGGTTGGACTCGGCGGGAGTAGAGCTATTCTGCGTGAAATCAAATAGGCCAGGTCCGTCAGTCGTACCGGCTGCGAAAGAGAAGCCCAGTGCCGCCGAGCATGTAGTTAGCATACTCGAATTGAACGGCGACTGGAATGTGTAGCCAGCAAAATCGCGGTAAGCGTGAAAGGAGCGAACGTTAGAGCTTCCAGTGATCCGAGTATTACTCGCATCCATCTGGCCATACAACTCTTTGGCCGCGGCGTACTGACGTCGTCCGATCTCGAAGCAGCTCTTCGCACCGTTGTCCTTTTCGCGGAAGAAGGGCCCGCGACCATGGCAGTCCTCGGTCTTGCCGCCACAGGTGCTGTCGGTGTAGCGGCACATCTGCCCAGATCCGTCCTCACACCATGCGCCCAGCACATTCGGACTCGTATCGCCAACGTTGGACTGGGAGAATCCGGCTACGAAGTCGTCGGCGAAATTCGCATCGCCCTGAACGCTCCGCTCAAAGAGGTAGGCGGCGACGCCTTTGTTATCGCCTGTAGTGAGAGTATTGTTGTTGTAGAGAGAGGTGCCATGCACCGGGAAGAAGGTCAGGATGGCCGTGGTCTTGTTGTCCGACTCCCTGTCGAATCGTAACAGGGTCATCGTTTTGTCTACGTTGGCCGCGTAGCGTGCTTTCTCTTCCGCCGGATTGGCGTCGTAGGCGTAAGGACTTCGGTTGATGTTTGCATCCTCGAGATCGATGGAGCCGAAGCTCAATCGACCAGGGGCCAAGCTCTCATGAGCGCGTTGAATGGAGAGGACCACGCCGTCAACGATAGCCTGATAGCTTTGTTTATCGAACCCCTTGCTAGGAATCTGCGGAAGTAGATAGTTGTTCCAGGCGCCAGGCCCTGAATGAGAATGCGTCCCAGTCAACGCGACATTGCGCTCGCCGTATCGCGCATAATCACCTCCCAGATTCGCCAGCGCCTCGAGGACTCCATGCCGCACGGCAGTGTCACCCGTCACCGCGTCGATGACGATGTAAATAAAAGTGTCGTCTGGTTGATTTGGATTTGCGAAGATGAAGGAGCGGGAATAAATCCTCTGTCGTAGACCTGTGCCAATCTGATCCAGCATCGCATATCCGCTGAGGGCTACCTCCACCACCGGGCTATCACCGTAAAGTCAGCGGGATGTCCATCACAACGAAGAATCGAGTATGGAGCAGAATATAATTATCAGTACCCAGTGATGTCTGCCTTTCCCGCCCCCAGCAGAAAAATACTGTCATCGGAGACCTGATCTGCCGCCCTGTGTTCCCATCTGGATCCCTTACCAACAAAGTCGAAGCTGGGCGGTGGATTGTAGGTCTGCAGAATCGACAGCAGCTGCAACAGTACAAGGGCCGTCACAAGAGTCCCGGCCAAGGCCACTCCGAATCTGAAGTTCGCCATGCTTGCGGACGAAACTGTGTGGACAGTCCAAACTCACAGGTTATGCGGGTCGGGATTGTGATGACATCAGAAGTAGGTTTCCGCTTGTTGCTTTTGGCAGCGGGAGTCGCGTCTTCTTATCGATCGAATCGAATCACATTATTATTCTCCGGGCCAGTCTCACAGTGTCTAAGCGAAGGCCAGACAGGAACCGGAATGACCTCGTCAGCAACGCAGCGCATGACCTGCAGTGCAGATCAACAGGAATGCAGCAGAGGGTAGCATCGCTTGTGGCCGTCGTCACTCGTCACGCTGCTCCTTAGCCGCTATACTCCATTAGGTACCTGGTCGTTCATTCCCCGCTATCAAGATACCGTAAGGTGTGCAGAAGACGGCATTTATTGGCGCTGATGCGATCGAATCGTGATGAGAGTCTATAATTGGGTCATTATTGATTTATGGTTGATTGAAAATCATAGGGCGAGGGACCCTGCAGGGTTGTCACGCTGTTCGTCAGGCGGAGATACTTCCATTTCAAGCTACGAGTGTTTCAGTATGCATAATTACTTTCTAGGCTTTAGGCTTGTTCTTTAGTCCTATATTGCATACTTCCTTGGGACAGTTGACAAGCTCAGATTCAGATCGCTTGTGATGCTGTATCAGGACCCTTACCAACCAAGAAAGTGGGCAGTATGCATTCTCAGCAGCTTATGTATCCCCCTGGCAAAGCCCAATCGACCTCTGCTATGCTACAGCAAGAGATCTCACAGAGGAAACGCCCTGCTCCTCAGGCATCAAGCATCCAAGCACCTCTGCACGCAGCTATACCCTTTTAGGCAGTCCACCATGCAACAGATGAGTCCGCGTTATCTTCTCCAGTCACCCAACCGGGGCCAGTAGCGCAGCGGCAAAATCGCCTGCAGAAGCTGTCTATTCACAACAATAGACAACTTCTGCGCATCAATCGTCTGCACTCCTGCACCCCGGTTCGATTCCGCCTCTGGTCGTTTCTCCTGTCAATAATTTCAACGAAGCGACCATGGGGCGGACCAGAACAGTCCCTCTTCGCTTCCGAAACATGTTCAAGGAAACGCAGAGGGAGACTGGGCGGATTGGGGAAGCAGTCAATGCGACTGCTGCCCCAATCCGTTTTGCTTCTCCGGCTTCATATCCCTGGTTTGCTTTTTCTTCCTGAGCATTGCAGCCAGCTCTCTTCTTTTAAACCTGTTGATAATCCGGTGCCGTTGCGGTTCCTCACTCCAGGTCATAACGGTCACCCTTGGACTTATTCACCCATCCCCGGCACGTTGCACCTGAATGTTGTTAGCTCTCGAAGCACTATAGTAAGCTTCCATAGTCTAGCCAGCACAGTCAACAACGTAGTAGTCAATATTGCGGGGTATGTGGACCGCCGCGAGACAGCCATACCTCGATAACTCGAATTTCGGTTGCGCTCAACCAACGCAGATGATTCCCATATCACCCCATGTCAAAGCTGACACTCTGCCTATCATCTGAGACTGAGCTGTGCTTTCATTGGTGGTATCCGATAACAAAAAATGAGAAGCCTCGATTCTCATCTATCTCAGATCTTGATAGTTATGCCTTGAATGTCCTGCTGACTTGGCTTAATATAAGTAACTTCCAGGGATATGTGCTCCACATGATGTCACTTAATTTAACCTGCAGATACTACCGAGGCCTGCAGATATGAAGGTAGTCTTTCAGTCACCGTGCACAGTTGACCTTCATATCGACCTGCCAAGGTGAGGTTGGTCGACAGTATGCCTCGATCTCGGACTGACTTTCGGTCTCATGACACATACTGATTTGCAAGACAATTGACATTGCCATTGGTATGTTCATTACCTCAGGGAGGTAATTGAGCTCCCAAAGGTATCCTTCGCGCACGATGAGATGTTGGGAAATACGGGCCGTGGAGGATTGATCCGCTGACTAAGGATGTCCCATCTTCACCGCCCGAGACGGTACCAAAATGATGGCTTCCGCGTTTTGTCGCAGCTGATTAAGAGCACTCCTCGCAAAATAATATCCAGGCATTCTTTAACGCAATACTGACACTCCAATTGTTGTCGAATCTTGTTGTAAATCAGCAAAATGCCCCTCATTAACGAATCCCACGACTCCCTCCCTTGTAAGTCTTCGGTCTGCCACAGACTGTCCAGCCATAGCTCCTGACCTCTGATCAGACATCGACACTGAGCCGTCTGCTCAAGCACGCGCAGCTGCACAGCAGCTCATCGCAGCAGAATTACCCCCCGACCACGCCTCCACTCTTCACCCCGCCATCCCCGAGGCCCCCGAACCGCAATTCTCCCCTCTTATACAGCAGGAGCTCGACCGCAAGGCCGCCGGGTTGCCCTTGACGGGCGGAATCGACCTATCACGCTACGAGGCCCCCGAGCCACCTGCGCGCTCGACGGACGGAGAAACCCCTGATCTGGACGCATGGCGCCGCACCCTGCAGAGAGCGTACACCGCCAGCTCGCATCTCTCGATGCGACACGAGAACCTGGCGCTGCTGGAGGAGTACGGCAAGAACGCATGGCTGATTGGCAACTCCCAGCTGGAGGATATTCTCCGGGGTCTGGAGAAGGAGTTGGCCGAGACGAAAGAGGCGGCGGAGGCGGTGAACAAGCAGAGGAAGATGGCCCAGGAGGCCAGCCAGGGCGAGATGGTGACTCTGGAGGAGACTTGGAAGCGGGGCGTCAGTGCCATTCTTGATGTCGAACTGGCCTCGGAGGGTCTGCGGTTGCAGATTCTGGAGCAGAGGCGTCGGCTTGCGCAGCAGCAGGCGCGGTAGTGATCGACGTCGTACGCCGATATTGAGCTGCACTTGAGTCACTCGGTATGACATGAATGGAGCCGGGGCAATAGGAAGTCTGGCGAGGCTGGCTTCACCATCTAAGCACTATGGCCGGTTTCGCTTTCAGAAAATATGTCCAGCAGTCGCTTTGCACCGCTCATAAGCCGAACACCAAGCACGCATAGTGGCCTGCAGAAAACCTCTGCCAGGCACCATCTGGTGCTCGGATAGAGCCGTGGAAACCGCCGCCACTTCGTTGCAACCAAGAATGCCAAGTTGATTGGCACAGCTTACAGCATTTACGGCAGGAGTGACGCAACTCTTGAACTCTACCAATCCTGCAAACTTCCTGACAATCCTGCGAGTTGTGGGTACTGTCTACGTTGAGGCTGAGTGGAAGACAGCCTGACGAACCGTCAACCGGCTATCCAGTGGCGGGACTGAAAACATTGTTTCATACACTTTGTCTTCCTTGAAGTGGAGTCGAGGTCTAGACAGGATCTTTGATGGCAAACGGCAATGGCAAACGGCAATTCATATAGACTTCCGTCGCGATAAGCTTATGATGTGCTATTCGAAGAATTGCAACCATTTAGAATTAGCCAGCAGTAAGCAATGCAAAGCGTATTGTATCACATCAAATAAGCCTATGCCATTCATTGACAACAGATGCTTCGTCACAACTTCTTCGAAGGAACCACCAGATTCACATCCACCCCCTCCTCAGAAACACTAACCAATCCCTTCCCCCTCACCGCAGCAACGGTCTCCTTCCCCACACTCCGATTCCACTCCAGCACCTGCTTGCACATCCCCTCCAGCGTCGTAATGGGCGCCACATAGCCCAGTCCCCCGTCGGCGGGTGCTTTGCGCGCGCGCGAGTCGTCCGCGAAGGCGTGCACGTCCCCGATGGCGAGTACACCGGGCTGCAGCTGCGCTAGGTCACCCGTGATTCTTGGCAGGAGACGGGGCAGGTAGAGGTGCTGGAGGAGGGCATAGCATTCGACCAGATACGAAAGAAGGAGTATAGGGACCGGGGGGAGGCGGGGGAAGCGGATGGGGGTCTTTGCGAGGGTGGTGAAGAGGAGGTAGATGTCGCTGAAGGCGATGGCGGGGTTGGGGTCTGTGACGGCGAAGGCCTGGCCGCCGATGTTGGGGAGTTGGGCTGGGGATGCGGTGTGTTCGAGGAGGCGCTGCTCGTAGAGGAGGTGGGCGATGGAGACGTTTTCGGCGTTGACGAAGCTTTGGATGACGGGGTAGGTCCAGCTTTTACGAGTTAGGATTGCAAGTAACAGGGAAGTGACGGGGATGAGGAACGTACCTTGGAGCTCCGCCCTTGAGCAGATACATTCCCGTGATGGTGGTGTCGCCGACGCCGTAGATGCCGTTGACGGGTCGGATGCAGCCGGTGCGGAAGTTGGATTCGAGGCTGTCGGCGGCGCGGACGATACGCTCGGCTTCGGCTTTGGACACGGCGTAGTTGCCGAAGAACTGGTCGTGCTCCTTGGGCGTTTCTGTTGAGTCACTGATGATCTGAACGACGCCCTTGGGCCACTTGGTCCAGGGCGCGATCCAGAATGATGGACGGCGGATGAGCACGGATCCGGACGAGGTCGAGATGAAACAGCCTGCGCCGTATTGCTTTGCCGCGGTCAGGACGTTCCTGGTTCCGTCGACATTAACTCTGGCGCAGAATGGGAGAAAGGCCTTGTGTCGCTCTCCGGGTCTGATCACGGCGGCATTGTGAAAGACGGTCAATGGAAGGCTGGCGACCTTTTGCGGCCACGGTTGCGCGAATGCAGCCTGAACGGCCTTTGCATTGGTGATATCGACCTTGACGAACGCCACTCCCTGGTCCAGTATTTGCTGAGGGGGTGGCTGAAGATCCAGAATGCGAATCGCAGTTGGCTCCTCGCCGCGCGCAAGAAGATGAGTTACAATCCAATTTCCAACAAGTCCTAGGCCCGTTAGCAGTTGCCTTGGATCATGCTGCGGTTGACATACCTGATCCGCCGACAACAATGTATCGTCTAAGTTGCTTTGGAGGAAGGCTCTTGGTTACATCTACTGGGGACTCAATCGCCTTTCGATAAGCTTCCTTGATTTCCTCGACGGTCCAGCGGCGAGGAGATAATAGGCGAGCTTCCTCCGGGACTTGGGTCATTGCTCGGTTGACATGGTAGAGGTAGAGGGCCAGGCCCGCAATAGAAGCGACAAGAAGGATGAACGACATTTGGCAGGTGGCAAGCTAGTTTGTGCGACGATTAATATAAAACAAAGCTACAGCAACAACCTGACACCCAGTAATGACCTTGGCGGTCGTGGAAGACTGTCGGTAAACGCAGACAAGTACTGATGAAGTGGTAGCTCTCAGAAATCCATCAACTCGATACTGAGACATCCATAGCCCCAGGGAGCGAAACACATTGAGAAATGTGATGCTGAGGTCGGAATCATCTACCACCGAAGCGATCTGCTTCGACGGTTTTAGTCGCTTCGGTTAGAGGAGCGACAAGCATCTGGTCCACATGATCCATGTTTACGGGGTGCCTGGATCCTGATCCTTTCATCATAATAATCATGATTATTGCGAACGAAGACTGGTTGTGATGGATTCGGAAGAGACCAAATATACTTCAGTCAAGCATTCCAAGTCGAATAGAATGCTCTAGGACAATTCTATTTTATTGTCAAGTGTCACTTGCATTTTGCAGCAAAAAGCAAATACTAGTAAGTGGGGACCGGAGATTTTCTCCACGTGCTCAGTAGCAGTACAGTAACTGTAGTACAACAGTACAGTATGTAGTACGACAGTATGCTGCCCCGGAACACTCCTGATGAAGAACTGACACAAGTAGAAGAAGTTGTACGCGTGTGATTATGATGCCATGCTGTCAGGCGTTGACAGGTTGACGGGTTGACTTCATTTATCAAGCAAAGTAGATGCCTGATTCAGGTACCTACCGAATACCTGTCTCCTCAGACATAGAAAGTACAAAGGCGATGTACATCTTAGGTACCTTACCACTGTTTTGTGACAGGAACATGGAGTTTTCGCTACTTTTGATGTTACGCTGTAGACAGATAACTCAAGGACCAGACTAGTTGGGATTTAGAGCAGTCAATGACGATCTGAGATTACTCTGTGAGAAAAGAATCATGCCCAACTGTGCATATGCTGATGCCTTATTGCCTTTGCGTCTCCTTTTATCGGCAAACCGGCATCGCGGCAAACAGGAACAAAGCATTTCTAAGTGCCATAAGTGGACACTGTGACCCACACCCCGTCAGCTCTCAGGCCAATTGATGTATCCTTTGAGTCTGAGCGGACAAAAGGCCGACCAGAAGCAGTGAAGCACATTCTCCCCCAGACTCTGTGATCCGCCTCAATATGGAGTCCTACTGTACTATGGAGTATGGACGCACTGTGGAGCGTATTCTGGAATGCGGATGTCTGGGGTGACGGGGTCGTCGATAACCTTCTTTCGACCTCAGTCGGTTCTGGACTTGGAGTATGATCAAGTGTCGTCTGGACTCTGGAGAATCGATAACTTGCTATCACGGAATTCATTCCGAGCCCAATCTTTCACCGTCGCATCACCATGCCACTTGGATGATGATCCATTGTCTCATTCCAGGGATCGTACATACAGCATGCATCTTGCTTACCAGTCCGTTGGCCATCTTGGCTCTCTTATTACCACATAGGTTGCATCTACGCGGGGGACCAAGTGATTCCCGGTTACCAACCGAGACCAAGACTCCAAACACTTTTGGCCTCGGTCTGTATCTGTGACTATAGCAAGTAGCAAGCAGATAGCGTAGTATCTAGATGGCTCTTGAGGTTGAACGCCGCAGATGTCGATTCTCTACTCTACTCTCAACTATCTAGTCAGAATCATCTAGTATCCCTAAATCTAGTCTCATTCTAGAAGTCAGCTCGGTAGTCTATCATTCGGTATATCCATCGTGCTCGAGTCGTTCCAGAGTCTAGTCCTCTTTCTTCTTTTAGTCGGCATGACGGTTTCTACCTGAGGCCCCACCGGCCCTGTTCCCCTACCACTCATCGTCTCAGTCGCTTTTCACCAGGGAAATATAAGTTCAATCATTCCTGTTTGATTGCTCTTGCTCGAATTTTCACTCTCTTTACTGTCTGTTTCAGGTCGACTGTTACCTATTTTTCATTCGCTTTGCATATAGACCTCATACATTCTGCTCCCTTCCAGCAAAGGTTGAATCTTCGCAATTATTCCCACGAAGATCATACTGGGAAGATATTGGCCGCAGAATGAGTGCTTGAAACTATATGACCAAAAGAACCCATATTGGCGACTGTACAAAACCCCGACCCTCGGACAGCCGTATGTCGCCTTGGTCGCGGAACGCAATCCCAACCCAAAAGCACACAAAACAGAACCAGTCCATCCATCTCAGTCCAGGCAGATGAAATGTCGCAACCTAAGAAGTGGCCCGAGCATAGCCAGGAAGAAGCCATGCCGGCAGACGTAGAGTCCATCGGCGGCTCAACCACCTCCGATGATACAATCGACCAGCTGGAAGCGCTGGACCAACTGGAAGCGCTGCGGACGCTGAATACACGAGCGTCACGACTGTCAGAGCCGTCTCTGGCAAGAAAAGTGACCTCGATCGGTACCACTGGCACCACGGATCCCAACTTCGAGGTCGACTATGAGGGAGACGACGATCAAGCGAACCCGAAGAATTGGTCGTTCCGATACAAGGCCATGGCCACGGCGTTCTTGTCCTTCAACACATTGATTGTGTGAGTATGGTGCTCGTCATTTTGGCAGAAGCAAGTCACTCACCTGTTCCAGTGTCCTCTACTCGACCTCCTACACCTCTGGCGTAGCGGTTATCGCGTCCGAGTTCCACACGTCAGAGACCATCGTCACTCTGGGCTTGACCTTCTACCTGGTTGGTCTAGCCATCGGGTCGATGTTCATGGCTCCGATGAGCGAAATCTACGGCCGCAAACCCGTCTCCATCGGCTGTCTGTTTGTTTTCACAGTCCTGATTATCCCCTGTGCGCTCAGCAAGTCCGTCGAGGCACTCATCGTTGTCCGCTTCATTGGCGCCTTCTTCGGTAGTGTCATGATCTCCAGTGCTCCCGGTATGGTTTCCGACCTGGTTCAAGACGAGAACCGAGCCCTGGTCATGTCCATCTGGAGTATTGGTCCTGTCAATGGCCCAGGTTCGTTGTTGCCCGCCTGGACGACTGCTTCGTAGAGCTGACTAGACACTAGTGCTGGGCCCGATCATTGGCGGTTTCGTGACGCAGTATCTGGGGTGGCGGTGGATGGACTGGATCGCCCTCATGCTGTCCGGAGTTGCGCTGGTCCTTTCGTGTATCATGAGAGAGACGTATAGTCCTGTCATCTTGCAGAAGAAGGCGGCCAAACTCCGCAAAGAGACAGGCGAATCACGCTGGTGGAGCCGCTACGACCAGAAGATGAGTCTGGGCGAGCTCTTGAAGGTCAACCTGGGCCGTCCGTTTGTCATGGCGGTGACCGAACCCATTTGGTGAGTTACCTCCTGCGCAAAGGCTTTGATCCATGCTGACATTGGCAGTATCTTCTGGAACATTTACATCGCCATCGTGTACGGCATTCTCTACCTCTGTTTCACCGCTTATCCGATCGTTTTCCGTCAGATCCGCGGCTGGTCGCTAGGCCTCTCCGGACTCGCCTTTGCCGGAATCGGCATTGGCTGCCTCATAACCATCGCCTGCGAACCGCTGATCCGCCGGATGATCAACAGCCACAAAATCGACCCGGAAACGGGCAAGGTGGCCCCGGAAGCCATGGTGTCCATCGTGTGCATCTCGGCCGTGCTCATCCCCGCCGGCGAGCTCTGGTTCGCTTGGACCTGCGCCCCGGCGTCTATCCACTGGGTCGTCCCCATGCTTGCAGGCGTCCTCTTCGGCGCCGGCAACACGGGCGTCTTCATCTATGCGTCCAACTACCTCGCGCAGAGTTACGGGGTGTACGCCGCGTCGGCCATGGCGGGTAACTCTGTCATTCGGAGTATCCTGGGCGGTGTGTTGCCCTTGGTGGGCTCGTATATGTACGCGGGGATTGGGCCCAACTGGTCGGGGACGCTGCTGGGATTGCTCGAAGCGGCCATCATCCCGATCCCGTTTGTTTTCTACAAGTATGGCTATAAGATCCGTCGGAAGAGCGCGCTGATTATGCGCATGCAAATGGATCAGATGCGGTTGGAGGGGAAGCGGAAACGACTGGTGCAGCGCATTGAGGGCAGTGCAGCAGCTGAGCAGGAGAAGATGGAAGTTTAGTCTTCGCAACATTTGGAAAAGTCTAGGAAAAGTTATTAACCCATGCATAGAGGCGGCATAGTCATTCAGCATAGCAGATATCCTAAATATGACTTATGTTTAATGATGACCAACACAACGAATCAAACCCAATCCACTCACAGACTTGACAGACAGGGACTTAATCCGGCCTCAAGATCCTCCGTTCAACTTCCAACGCTTCCCTCAAAACCCTTTCATACTCGCCCAGCTCAACCACACCCGCTGAGAAGACCATCACAGCCTCGACATACACCGGACTCGACATCCCCAGCTTGCGCAGGGTATCATGGTCATCGCCCTCCGAGCCCCAGCTCCTCACATAACCCACGACATTGACCCAAGCCCCAACACGCAGTTCCTCCGCCGTCACAGATTCCAGAACCGCATTGACATCGACGGCCACAGAGGCGCGTTCTGTGTCTGTGCTGGCGGACAATCTACGGCGGGGATAGTTGTGTTCTAGGATTAGGTGGCCTGTGGGAATGTGGTATGTTCTCACGCTGTACGCTATCAGCTAATTACGCATAGTAGAGATGCTAATAGCCTAGAGGAGACTAAATTCGAGGGCAGATGTATAGTTGAGACGCACCAACCGAGAAAGCGGACTTTGGAGCCTGCCGGGTGAGAAGAGAGGTCGGAGAGAAAGGCTCGCATGGAAGGGAGAGGGCCGTTCATCCCTCGCTGATCTTACAGCAGGACATTCTCACTATGGTATGATCTGAGAGTGATTGAAACAATAGAAATGTAATCAATCCTCTGAAGGGGATATGGAGATACCACGTGACTGCCCACCTCCGATAGGCTTAGCGCGTATGTCATAGGATCTTCCGCCGTGACGAGGGGAATCATCTCGCCCTCTGCTCTCTGCCTAGCAATTACCTTACGCATGCTTGTTATCGCCCTGTTGGCTGCAATCAGGCAACGGCCATTTTAGTTTCATTTGTATTTCCCATTACTAGATAATCCTATTGCGGAGTCGATATCTATATCTCTCGTTCGCCCACTCGTTCGTCAACCCCTCCTCTTCTGGCTGTTGTCTGCCTCCACCGCCTTCGACCGCTTTCCAGACATATCAAGGTCAACGATAAGCCTCAACTGAGGCTATCTCGCCAAACTCTACCACTGAGTTAACAACTATTGAACGACGCTACAGTCATAATGTGGTCCTGGTTCGGCGGTGCCGCCGCTCAGAAGCGCAAGGAGGCGCCCAAGAACGCGATCCTCCTGCTCCGAGGGCAGCTGGACATGCTACAGAAGAGAGAAAAGCACCTGGAGCATCTGATGGAGGAACAAGATGCGGTGGCTCGGAGGAACATCACAACAAATAAGAATGGTACGATTGCCCTTGGTTTGTTCTTGTACGGAATACAGATTGACGTCTGTACAGCTGCCAAAGCCGCTCTGCGAAGGAAAAAGGTCCACGAGAAGAACCTCGAACAGACAACCGCGCAGATCGCCCAGCTCGAACAGCAGATCTACTCGATCGAAGCGGCGAATATCAACCAGGAGACCCTGAACGCGATGAAGGCGGCCGGCGCTGCCATGACACAGATCCACGGCTCGATGACGATCGACAAGGTCGATGAGACAATGTATGTATTTTGCCATATGCCATAGACACCCGGCAGATACTGACAGAATAGGGACCAACTCCGGGAACAACACCAACTCAGCGAGGAAATCGCACAGGCCATCACGAACAACCCTCTGGGCGAACAGCCCGACGAGACCGAACTGGAGGCGGAACTCGAGGGTCTCGAGCAGGAGGTCATGGACGAGCGCATGCTCAAGACCGGGTCGGTGCCCGTCGCCGATCTCAACCGGTTACCTGCCGCCGGCAACAGAGAGCGTAAGCACCCCAGTCGGCTTTTTACGATGCACAGCTAACATGCAATGCTACCAGTCGAAGCCAAAACAAAGCAGACGGAAGAGGAAGACGAGGAGGCAGAACTGGAGAAGCTGCGCGCCGAGATGGCCATGGGTTGATCCACCTAAACATTCCATCTGTCTCTGTCTCCCCACCGTCTTTCCCTCCTCACCTCCTCTTAGCTGTCATGCATATACCTGAATGGATTGGAGTTGCGTTATTTCTCCCCGCTTTTCTTCCGTTGCTTTTCTTTCGAGCTACCCAGTCGGCGTAATTCGGTTTGCTACTTTTCTACCTACCGACCTGTCATATTAACGTCTTCCCCCGATGGCTGAACGAACTCTATGACCTTTTGATTAGCATCTCATTTGTCTACCCGGTCGGGATTGAATCTGTTTAGTACACCGTTAGGTAGTGGTCTAGCGCATAGATACAATACACCTGCAACTTCAACTGCAACTGCAACTACATTTCAAGGAAATCATGTGATCTACGAGGCCAATATCATATCAGAAGGAATAGAATTTCCGTTTTCTATCTGATGAGGGATTACACCCGGACCCCTAAGAAAGATAGATTAGGCATTTCGCACACGTAATGTAAAATGAAAAAAAGCACCTTTTGTTCTCCTTCCGTAAGAAATACAAAACCCTGCCCTGCCCATGCCAGATATGATTGCGGTGTGATAACCAGAGAAAATGAGGATGATAACGATGATGACGAAGTGAATTGACTACGGAAACCAGGCATAACTCTTCAGCGGCGTCGTGCGTTGCCCGTCGATCGCCTCGCTGCGCCATTTGGACTTCCATTCCCACTCGCGGGCGGCGGCCTCGACGAGCGCGTCCTTGCATTCTGGCGGCAGCTCCGCGAGGATCTCTGGGCCGACGAACTCCGGGTGCAGCGAGTCGGCGGTGCTGATTAGGCCGTTGCTGCCGAGATCGTGCACGTCGCCGTCTGGACCGGGGATGCCCATGTTGGAGTAGGGGGGTGTTTCGAAGACGGTGTCCTGGATTGCGAACCGGCGGGAGAGTGCCGGGGGAATCGTGGAGAACACGGTTGGGGGTTCGGTGTCGGTGGGCTCTTCGGCTACGTGGTCGGCGGTTGGTTCGGCCTCGGCCTCGTCTGTCCCGTTTGTCAGGCTCAGTGTGGATAAGCCCTTGGCGAGTCTGGCGGCGATACGCGGATCGGGAGGAGGAACACGCTCCCAGCGGGCGTGCGATGGCTGCATGATTTTGGGATAGTGGATGGCATTGGTGTGGATGTCGTAGACGCCTTCCAGATTCGCACGCCGCGCGTTCAGTATAAGCGAGTTGAAGGAACTAGTATAGAGTCAGTGATTTAATTGGGCAGAGGAGAGAGAGAAGGAGACATACCTAGCCTCCCGAGCATGCTCAAGCATCCAGTTATCTCCAGTCACAGTCACCCTGCGTTTTTTCGAGTCGACTGCCTTGCCGGTGGGTAGCGGAAGAGCCGGGGCGTTGGTGTGGTAGACGCTGCTGGCTCCGTGCCATGCCACGTACTGGTTCCTGTTATACGGCTCCCCTGGGGCCGGTAGCTTGTCTTCTGGGACGGCAAGCTCGCCCTCGACATCCCCACGCTCCCTCGCGGCCTGGACGTGGTAGTCGTCGATGATTTTTCGTCCGCCGACAATGATCTTGGCTCCGAATTCTCGAAACACCGACCGAGCCGTAACGACACCAATGGCACGCCCCTTATAAGAGTGAGGGATAATCTCTCGCTCGATGAGATCGCGTTTAGCCTCGTCGTCGATGATGATCTTGTACAGGAGTTTGTGCTTCTGGAAGAAGAGATACGAGTCCCTGAATCCAATGCAGCGTGCCGGTTCCGTCGACAACATGTAAAGCCGATCGCCACGGTTGAGGATGGTAAACGTCCGAACCCGGTATTCTCGCCCGTCCTTGAGCACTCCGTTCTTATCGACCTTGGTCTCGCCCTCCGGGTCGGGCGGAATCGCCACCTCATCGTCGACGACATCCATCATGTTCCCTTCCTTGTCGATCGGCACTTGCGTGACATGCGACGGGCCCCGATTACGCGCCCATCTTCCACCACTAGCCGAAGGCCGACCTCGTCGTCGCTTCGCCGGTGTGCCCGAATGCGCTGGCGGCGGCGCACTGCCGTCCTGCAAATCCCAGTCTGGAGGACGATTCTTAGGCGGGCGACCTGGACGACGTTTCCGGGGAATCGCTGGACGGCCTAGACCTTGCGTGGGTGTGTCTGGTCGCGATACGGGGTTTGATTCCTGAGCGGTGGATTCTGGAGCGGGTGTGGCTGGTGCTGCTGGTGGTTTCTCTTCCTCCTGGGGTTGTTCTGGTTGAGGTTCAACGTCGGACTCTTTTTCTGACGGCTCGCCGGGGTCCTCAACCGGTGAAGATTCGCGCGATGGAGGCGCGTCTGCCATTTCTTCGTCCGATGCGTCGGGGAGCGGCGGCGGTACATTTTCTATAGACGACCGGTTAGTACCTGGATTCGCGCGGCAATTGTTTTGAGCAAAAGAACAATGGGATGAAGACAATAAAGGATAGGCAAGCATACTCATTGATTTGGCAGCCGCCTGCGCAGCCGCTCTTAACTTCCTCGCCATCCTAGATGAAGGGACGTAATGCAATGAAGCTTAAGATGGTCCGATGCTGGGAACGGATCTATCCCAGGGACAGTCTTACTGGGATCCTTTGCGACTTGCGAGCTGTGCGGAGTTTCTTTCTTCCGAACAGGGCGCCGCGTTTGTCGGCCTCAGGCTGAACATTGACCTTGCCACGTGTGATCCATAGTGTGATGCCCTAAGCCCTAGCCTGCTTGGCATTACTTCTTGATTAACTATTATTAATTGCTCGGGATCCTCGCGCCCGATGATGTCATTCACCGGGATAGCCGCTCGCCCTGTGATGCCTAAGGCAAGGCTGTCGAATCCATGCCCGGATCTCGTCGATCAGTCTCGTACCTTATGTTAACAGCTTACTGGAGGCCCTGACGCATCGTACTTGGCATCAAGGTTGCTGTACTCTTGCTTGAGCAGGGGTTCCTCTTTTGAATCTCTTTGCTTCAACCATGTCCGTCGCTGAAAGCAACTGAGACGTTATTTCCTTCTCAACATCGAATATTCGACTCCAAGTAACTAACCAATGATTCGTGGGTATTACCGGAGCTCTGCATGCCGCAGATCCCTTACACGACAGAACTGCAGCTTGCAGATGACCTGCCTGTTGACCGAGTACAAATAGCTAGCTCATGATGCACGATCCTCCTATCGAGGGGGAACCTTCCTTGGTCGATTCCCTCAACCAGGCAATTATTGGCAGTGAACATTCCGCGGCGGGGTTGGCCCAAGCCACTTTCAGGATTTCTTTTCCTGCGAGTTGTGGTAGGTGGCTGCAACCTGCATCGATGCATAGACGGGAATGAGGGATATATGCAACGGAGTATAGGCAGGGGAGCTCGATCGGAATCTGTCGCTATGGACTTGTACTTTGATGTCAAGTTGCATACAGCTCATTAATGTTCTGTAATACAAAGGTACTGGTCAATAGCAAGCTCAAGGTTGAGCACGATACGAGCGGGTGATCTTAATAGCACATGAAGACGGCAGCTGCTCCGGCATGGTGTAACAGCTTGAAGCATAGCTTTATACAAAGGCCGGATTACCTACTGAGGAGTGAACAGCTGCCCCGAACTGGTGATGGGCAGATGTAAGGGAAACATTGCCTCGGGTGGCCCAAAGTGAAATATCTAGTTTTAATTTTACCTGCCTGGTTAAATGTATGCTTTCCCAACAAAGTCAGAATGAGCTCTATGCATATGCCTTGTTAGTTAAATAAAATTTGGTTGCCGCGGGACCAGGGTGCCATGAGAGTGATAGTCTGCTGTTGAGTAACCACCCTCCGCAGGGCTGCGTATGTCTGAGGGTCGGATATCCCGTGCGCAGTCCTGTAGGAAGGTGAGAACAGGTTGCTTGTGTAACCGTCAGCTTTGCTGAGCTGAGATCAGCCGAATATTACTGATGATTGATACCGATGCTGAGAGCTCTCCAAGGATCGAGAAGGTGGCGGGGTGACTTGTTATCAAACCCCGCCATGATGGATCTACAGATGTCCACTTTGAAGAGGTGAACGGACGAACAATGTGAGTCGGTCGAGTAACGAGACTGCAGCTAAAATCGACCTTTATCTAAGTAACAACGACAGCCACTCCTCGGATATACCCCGCCATTGAGTTGGTAAAGGAGGGGTTCGCGAGTGGCGGATATGCAGCTATTGTAGTCTTTGTAGATATGCGTGAGGAAGAGGGGGAGGAGGTACTCCGTGAGATTGGACGAATTGATAAGGGACAATATCGACTGGATTTGGACGCTTCTTCGGGTCCGGTCTACCGTAGATTGAGATACCTGTCGGCTCAAAGGAAGGCTTCAAGCCATACCTTCATAGTTGCCTTGAAATATTGAAAATTATGCATGGCTGAGGAAGAGAGGAATAAATAAGATCGACTACGCCAGTGACGGCGATGTCCGCGAAACTTGCATCTATCTAAGTAACATATCCCGAGAGCCATCAGGCTGTCACCGACATGTTAATTCAGGTCAGGCTCCTGTGGCTGCTGACCCCTAGGTATGAACCATAACTTGACAGTATCAAGTATGGATCAGGTTGAGTCCAAATGTCTCCCGTCCTGTGGTTCGGTCAAATAAAAGGACAGTCATTCGCTCATGGGATCTCCACCCGGTGAGGCCTCATTTTCCAGTACCTAACTATGATCTTCACCTGATCTTCCAAGGCCACCAACAACCTGACGGTGTGAGTATTCCAAGTATCTGAATGCCGACTAAGGTAGATACTGAGTACTAATGACTCCAGCAGAAGATCATCATCGGATCTTCATAATAATTCGTACTAGATAGGTTTGAATGAATAATTATGCTTAAGATATGGCCTTGTTACCAACTCAGCAATGACATATACAATGTCTTTGTAACATGTAGGTAATGCTTCTAGTTTATTCTTGCCATCTCAAGGGCAGTTACAATTTCTATGACTACATAGCCCACAAGTATCTCCAAGTATCCCCGGTTACCATCCAGGATCTGTGATTTCCAGTGTCCTGAATCTGCATCTGGAATTAGATCCCTCGTGCAGTCTGTCTCACATAATTCCCCTTCAGCCGCTGCGGCCGATGATTGAATTAGATCGTGACTTCGGAGTTCAGCGTTTAAGTTTGCACGCCACCCGTCAAAACGGTGATACTATTAAAGAACAATAATCACTCATAATCTCCTCAGCCTCCGCCATCAACTTCTCAGTCCCAGGCTGTTTCTTAATGTCAAACAAGTCTCAAGTATTCCGTGGTGGCCCATTCTGGTTATCTGAGTAATGCTGTTCCTCGATATGATTCGAACACAGTGAAATAACCAAACCCACCAGGTCCCATACTTCTTGACCCCGTTCCCAATCAATCAGGAGCCTTTCCGATCCTTTCCTCATAAGAAGAATCGAAACCACGAACCATGCTCCTTTGACTCTCTTGAGCAACAATCCTTTCTTCTTCTTCTTCCTCTTCCTCCTCAATCTTGATTTTTTACCGATTTTACAACTCAGCAACAAGAACAACAAATAACCTCATGCACCGGCTGTAACCTGCTTTGGTGCTCTCCGCTACCCGATCGGATCCATCATCCTTCCCGCAAACTTCCTTAGCTCGTCATTGCCCTGCGGCATCGTCACAGGCTTTTTTTGTCGACTCCGCTACACACAACCTCCTCCTCTCCATCTACCTCAGCCACGTTCTTCGCCTCCAACCCCACCCTCTCGATAGAGTCGAGTCGAGTCGCATCAATTCTTCATCCTTTTTCCTCGCTTTCAGCAAACACCTTTGGACTCGAATGGAATCTCAATGATGGCTACTGCTCAGAGCGGAACAGATTTGCATGGAGATGGGGATTTGGTAAAGCGGCCGGTATCGCGGAAGTAAGTAATACATGCTTTATTTTCTTGCTGCTGTCTGGTTTCCCCGTATTTCAATTCGACGTTGGAGGAATCAGCTATTTCTGAACTTGGGATTTGAACAAGCAACGTACAAGAAAAAGAGAAAACCCCTCCCACAAAGCGATTTACCACTGTTTCGTCGCAGCCCGATTCTGTCGGCCTCAGGCTTGCTCATCCTTGGAACCTGTCGCAAGACTTTTGAACAACAAGAAAGCTTCCTGCTTGACTGTTGCCATCGTCACATGCTCTTTTGTTCCTCAAACTCGATATTCTTGCCAACGTCTGGTGCGCGGCTGCTAACTGTCTATAGCAACCACTCGCAGGACGACGATAACCAAGACACAATTGGTTCCAATCGGTCGACACCTTCTGGCATTGCAACTCCCAAGCCAGATCTCTCAGACAAACGCCAACCATCCATCATGCACAGTTATTTCCAGGTTGGTTCCTCTTCTAGTGACAACCGCCCTTCCAATTCATGGCTTCCTTCTTCTGAGACTCGTGCTTCCACCGACGGTATCCAGCCGGGTGCACATGCCACAGATACAGGGGATGGTCAAGGCTCTGGACATAATTCCTCTTCTGCGGGATCTTTTGTCATGATGGAGCGCGACGAGGCTTCAGACATGAATGCCTCTTCGGTTTCAGCAGACAAGAAGTTTGATGCGCAAGAAATCTCGCCGGGGTCTCTACCACCTACGAATTTGCCCACTCCCCCTTATTCCTCCGCATGTTCCCTTTTGCAGAAAGAGTCGGACGAACCCCAACTGGCATCTTCGGCCCCCGAGAAGGGCATGAGTTCTATTTTCTCTGCTTTGAAGAGCTATCTCGCTCCGTCCACAGCCACCTCTCCACCCGAATCTCAAGCACGCCGTCATACCTCCCATCCAGTCTCTAGCATTTCCAACGACCCCGTCCTTGCATCTCACTTCTCCAACCCTTCCCTTCCTGCTTCTACAGATGCGTTGGATCTGCCGGAAGCTCCCCTGCTCGATCATGAGAAACCACATCTCTCTCCGTCATCTGAGAACCTCGCGAAGCTAACTGGAAACGTGTCTGATCTTTCTCATCAAAAGAACACACCTCCTCTTACCCCTCGCGCCATGTCTAACGAAGGGTCCGAAACTGATAAGAACCCGCCTGTCACATCATCATCTTCACTGCCCCCTCCCTCGGTGCAGCCACAGTCCGACGAGATGGCTACGTCCGCCGACGAAATCGCCGGCAAACTCAACGATGCGTTTCCTTCCCCGTCAGAGACTCCGAAGGCGGAGCAACAGTCTGGTCCTTCTGTCGGTCCCCTCAAAGGAAAACTCTATGTCAAGATTACTGAGGCCCGCGGTCTCAGGCCAGGCTTTGATCCGTACGTGGTATGTGTATTTGAGTGGAACGAGGTCATCTCCAAGAGTGCCCAGGATGAGGAAGAAGCGTCTATCGAGCGCCGAGAGAAGGAAAAGGAGAGATCCGAGCGCGAGGCGGGGCGGCCGATGGCGATTCCGATGAAGAGCCGCCAGAGCAGCAACAACAGCGCACTGGAGGGTCACGATTTCAGGGGGAAATCGCCCGTCACAGATCCGCATTGGAACCATGAAGCGACTTTGTATGTTTTCTCGCCCGGTAGCTTGTGTTCTTTGCTAACCAGACTAGTGACGTTCTTGGAGAAGAGTCCGAGATTGATGTTTCGGTTTATGATCGCAACAACCAGGAAGCGTTCCTTGGTCACGTACGGCTGTCCCTGAACCTCAAGGAGGACCACAGTCGGTTGGAGGGCTGGTTCCCATTGTCGGCACGCGGAGCTGGCGACTCTCAGATCTCCGGCGAGATCCACCTGGAGATGCTCTTCGAGAAGACCGAAAAGAAGCAGGTGGGTCCGAATGACTTTCAGATTCTGAAGCTCATCGGCAAGGGGACATTTGGACAGGTGTATCAGGTCATGAAGAAGGATACGCACCGGATCTACGCGATGAAGGTTCTGTCGAAGAAGGTGATCATTCAGAAGAAGGAGGTCGCTCATACGTTAGGCGAACGCAATATCCTGGTCCGGACTGCCATGGCGGCTTCTCCCTTCATTGTTGGCCTCAAATTCTCCTTCCAAACACCCACCGATCTCTATCTTGTGACAGATTACATGTCAGGTGGCGAGCTGTTCTGGCATTTGCAAAAGGAAGGGCGCTTCCAGGAGGCACGGGCCAAGTTTTACATTGCCGAGTTGATTCTCGCTCTCCAACACCTACACGACCACGATATTGTTTATCGTGACCTGAAGCCCGAAAACATCCTGCTCGACGCCAACGGGCATATCGCGCTGTGCGACTTTGGTCTGTCCAAAGCCAACCTCACGCAGAACGATACCACCAATACATTCTGCGGGACCACCGAATATCTTGCTCCCGAGGTCTTGCTTGATGAGCAAGGGTACACGAAGATGGTCGACTTCTGGTCGCTTGGCGTCCTGGTCTTCGAGATGTGCTGCGGGTGGAGCCCGTTCTACGCGGAGGATACCCAGCAGATGTACAAGAACATCGCGTTCGGCAAGGTCCGCTTCCCTCGGGACGCACTCAGCACGGAGGGTAGGAATTTCGTCAAGGGCTTGCTGAACCGAAACCCCAAGCATCGCCTGGGCGCCAAGGGAGACGCGAAGGAGCTGATGGCACACCCGTTCTTCCATGACATCGACTGGGAGGCGCTCGCTCGCAAGGATGTCATCCCGCCCTTCAAGCCCAAGCTCAAGTCTGACACCGACACGTCCAACTTTGATCCCGAGTTCACCAACGCTCTTGACAACAGTGCCTCGCTCAACGATCGCGCCGCTGCCTTGGCTAATGGATTCATGCCCGCCTCGACGCCGCTGTCGCCAGGCATGCAGGCCAACTTCAAAGGCTTTACCTTTGTCAATGAGAACTCGATTGATCACCACATGAAGCACGACCCGAGCGACCACATGGACGAGGATCCGGAGACGTGGCAGCGGGCACACCACCACGGCCACTCCACCGACCAACGCATGAGTGGCATCCACAAGAGCAACGACGGCGGCGAGCCGGGCATCTTCAACGTTGATGATAATTTTGATATGTGATAACGTCCTCAAGATGCATGACTCTGGAGTTCTTTTTTTCTTTCCGACTTTTGCATATACTACCTTGTTTCCGTTTTGTACATGCCATCAATCCGTGGGGTGTTTCAAAACCTGGTGCTCCTTTTGTTGACTCTATTACAAGTGATATGATCAAACTTTGGCTCCATCTACGACGACCTTGTGGACGAGACCTTGTGGACGAGCATAATGATCATCCGCCGTCGACCGGCTTTCATAAGCTTGATGGCCCAAGAGGCTT
Source organism: Scortechinia acanthostroma (assembly GCA_011319215.2). Classification (NCBI taxonomy): domain Eukaryota; kingdom Fungi; phylum Ascomycota; class Sordariomycetes; order Coronophorales; family Scortechiniaceae; genus Scortechinia; species Scortechinia acanthostroma. The sequence continues at coordinate 49,126 of JAABUG020047730.1, forward strand.
TTGCTTTCTCCTTTTTCCCGTTATCTGTCAACTTTACAGACCATCCGGATAGATGGGTTAGATATCCATTTGAGCCAGGCTACATTCTGCAAATGCTTTTTTCCTGGAGGTTAATTGGCTACTGCTTTGATCTTTACGACAGAACCGGCGACGGAGAGACTACGCTTCAGATTGGCTTGCTTGCTTCCTGTCTGAGGCCGCCCTGAATGTGTTGCTGCCAGTGTTTGAGATGGCTCGAGTTCAGATAGCCAGGTAGCTGAATGAATATGACCCAGCAATCGCTGGTATTGAATGATCGTTTGTTCAGTAGGCTCGTGTGACAGGTAGAATACAAGCAAATTGGTCCTACTAAACAATCAAGTCCCCAATAGTATTCTTCGTCCTGTGCCAACCTCCCCGATCTGATGACGACGGTTGTGCTGGGTAATATCAACAGCACACTGCTCAACCAGAGAGGTGGTAGGAGGCAATATGATGAGTTCAGGCTATATTATTCCAATGCAGCACTTAATCAATAACTCATATCCACAGCAGCAACCTTCGTGCGCCTGGAAGTAGAAAAAGTGAGACAAAGCAAAATAATCACTCATTCTGCATGAATCCATCCATCTTCTTTGCTATGATGTTCTTCCTCTCTGCTTCATCGCGTTTCTTGGATAATAGCCGTCTCTCCTCCTCAGTAAGAGGTCGAGGTGCGAGGGATCCCGACTTTCCTGCAAACAGTAAATTCAGGAGACCGCGGTTGGACGGTGGACCATGGAGGCAGATTAGGATTGATTAATTGGGCAAATCAGCCATGTCTCGCGGGTAGCGTAAAAGGCTGGATGGGTCGGTTGTATTTGGTGACGCCTCTGCGAACCCAACCACGAGCTCAGTTCAGTCCAATGCTGAGCTTGATCTGAGTTTAATATTCCCGGTCCTCTCCGAAATTCTACAGTATCACTTCGCCCGTAGTACATGTTTGTAAAGTTCCCAGAGAAAAATCTGTCCCCATCATTGTTCACCAAGTCTGTGACACGCACTTTGTCATCTCAATGGGCCCTGTTCAGAAGCTAGCTTTTGATATGGGATAAAGAAAGGCTGCAATACAATGCCCGTGGTGAAGAGGTTAAGATTGTCGAATCATCGCGTAGAGACCACTCACTATTAACATTGGGCCCTTCATAGGTCCCATCCACATCCTGAGTGGACTGCAAGAGCACGGGGACCAGCTCGAAGTCTGGATACCAGATGGGATGCGACGCGGGCTGTCTGTCGAGATCAGGCAAAAAGGATAGATGTGCGCGACATCGATGGGGAATTCTTTGGTCAGAACGCAAAGTTCTCGATCTCTTTCCTTGGCTCGGTCAACGGGACCTTGGGGCACGAGTTTTCTTGCGCTTCCGGGGAGTTGAGCCTTCATTCGTGGCTCGCGAAGTTTTCCAGGTCGGTGAACATAGCAGATAACCTTCACATTCTGAGTCAGTATTGAGCTCAGCATCCGAGTCAAAATAGTCTTCCTCTGATTGATATGGTAGATCATTATCAGAAACATCGTCATCCTCTGATGGAGATGGTATAGAAGCATTATTAGCATTATTTTCATCTTCTTCAGATTGATCAGCATCAGCTCCGATGGGCTCATCTTTTATGAATGGCTTAGCCAATTCCAAAATTCTGCTGAAGGAATCGCCTTCATTCTGATTCCATTTTGCTGATTAAACTTATATCATGCTACTTGCGCAGTTGCAAGTCTGAGTTTGGCCTGGGGAGTTGTGCCGTCTTGGCCAATGAGACCTTCATCACGTCCACTCCCTCCTGCGGCTGCTCCAAAGCTGTCATCGACCAGACCGACCATAACATTGTGGCCATATCAGAGGCTAAACACCATGGCCGCTTGCCATTAGAAAGGTCATCTCTGAATACCTATCTTTCCAACTCAGTTTTCCAGTCCCACGTCTTCAGTAGAGCAGAGGATGATTTCGGATAGGAAAAAGATTGATATGTCCAGCAGATTATATGTTGCAGAACCCGCTTCATAGGCTGCGCAACGCACCGATTCATCTGGAAACCATATCTTCCCTTCGTATTAGGACCAAGTACAAGCAGATTGCTTCCGCGTAAGTGGAATGAGATTCAAGCCCGTTGGAGACCAAGTATTCCTCGGTGAATGATCAGGGTGGTGATCTTGCAGGTATTTTAGCACTCGCAGCTCCCAATTTCTGCGGTTAATGCGCCAGTTTGTCATCTTCTGCTGGAAATCCAGGCATTCAGTCCTTGCCGTCTCCATATAGTGGTTCAGCATATCCCGGGCGATCCGACAGCGGTCCAGGTGTGTGCGGGCATTGGGACCGAAATAGCAGTCAGTATGCTTCATCGCTCGCCCTCCTGCATCAATGATGTCGTAGCAGTTGGCAAGATCAGGACGAATGCGTAGAAAGGCCTCGGTGTTCATGTTTGTATGTTGAAGACAACACTCCTTGTAGGCTCGAAACTCTTCGTCATTGCAATTGTCATCCTGGGCAGAGGAAGTAGCATTTGTCCTTTCAAGTCGATCGCGCTCATCTGGGACAAGGACGAGTTGATCTTGAGCTGCACATAGCTCTCTTGCTAGAGACCCAGTGATCGAGTCTGAGAGGACTTGTAGTGTTTGGAAAGCTCTCTAGGCTGAAAGGGCTATGGTGTTTGGCCTGGTCTCCATGTCATTAATGCATGCAACTAGTTGGTCATAAGCGACCTCAACCTATCGAACCATTCTCTTCACAAACTGGGATGGGGGAACCATTTAATGTAAAAACGTCAGTGTGTAAAAGGATCTGTGCTGCAAGTGTTTAACGCGATCTGCACGCATTGTTCGCAGATAGTGCTGGTCCTTCAAGATCTCATATAATGGGATGAGCCACTGCTGAGGTAGACCCCTTTCCTTGAGTTGATTGAATACTAATCTCTTGACTGTCCCTTTAGTAAGAAGAGGTGTCTACTCCCTGATTTCATAAAAGTAATCCACTTGCAGCCAGTTTACGGATCCTCGCGATCCTTGAGCGCCTGCAGATAACGTAGGGCTAGATTTGCTCATCATGGTGTTGGTTAGTCGGAGTATGACCACACCTTCGTGGTCGAATTACAGAAAGACAACTCTGCGCTGTCTGGGATCGGGATGGTCGTCTTTGATGTAGAAGCAGCGGCGAGGAAAGCGTCCCACTCCCACCACTCGGTATCTAGAATGACACTGTTGACACCATGCAGAGATATACCCGAGTAACCCGACAGTCCGATGCGACATGTAATCAAGAGCCAGCATCTGCCCTCATTGCAATCAGATTATTGTCCAGGAAGTGCTTCCAATGAACTAAGATTTCTGGAGGCACCCTTCGCCTCGCTTTCGTCACCGTCTAGTCAATTGTTATTGATCGCATATTCTTTGGACGTTTGAATAAGATGCGTCAAACGTTACAATTGCGTCGTCAGTTTTCCACGCTGCTGCAATTCTTCAAGACATTGTACATATTTGGAGCCACTGCCGGTAACAACATTTACTGCAGTTGGTGAGTTGTTCTCGCGAAGAACAGGCAGATGCCGTATATATCGCGTGAGGTCATAAGGGAGGACGCTTCTTTTGATGGTGATTTAGTAGCATCCATCTCCATTATTTGGCCGTTCGCAACCAAAATGAGACATGCACGTGCGAGGTCACAGAGACATTAGCACAGCAATTATCAGAGGCGAAGCCCAAGTCACTCAGTTCTCCAGAGTAGCGACCCAGTCAACGATGACGATATCGGCTTGGTTGCCCTGCATTCCATCCACCATAAAACCGTGTCCTCTCAAGTAATGTCAAGTTTGCGCGAAAGGTTGAGCGTTGCATCAATGTAATAATTGCTGTATGATCGACAACCGGTCGTTCGTCGTGAGACTTGACGCAATCCACTGAAACCCTAGCCAAGATGAAAAGAGAGTCAAATTTTCTGAGGCGATCCATATTCCAACGGTACTTGGCTGGGTCGTTCGTGTCCTGGATCATAACATGCCGGCGGTATCTGATCTTCAGCGATTAGCTTCGCCATCTTCCAGGTTGCTGGTGTTCAGCTTCCGCTACCATTCGGATCACGCCTCTTGGAACTGGACCGTTGGCATAGCCTCCTTACGAGTTATAGCCTTGCACTCAATGAAGGAGACTATCCCCATGTAACCCCCAGTAAGCTGCGGAAGAATATCCATCAAAGCCCATGTATAGGCTGTTTGGAAGGGCCGAGCTCAACAGATGTAAATAGTCGGTGATGGGTAGGGTAGAGGTAAAGATTTTCAGAGAGGGGGAGACGGAGTAGAGCTCTCTCTGATATTGCTGGCTTCTCTATATCTATAAGAGAGAAGTTATATTCACTAGGATTAAAGAACTGACTGTGAATATAGTCAAAGAACCTAGTAAATCAACGATAAAAGCTGGCAGTGAATGTAAACTTTAAGAAAGATACTGTCTGTTTGGATGACAAAGGTCTCTAACTTTCATGAAACAGGCGAATTCAATGCAATAGATGCTGAGACTCCATCTTCTAAACATTATATAACTGCCACCACGTGATTGGTATTTTTTCTTTTCTAGTTGACATCAGCCAGCATCCAGCCAAGTATACTCCTGTTGTCAAAACACTACGCAGCCCTAATGCCCTACAACGCTCTGTGTCTTTCAAAATTGATCCAATACCCAACGCAGGCCAGCAAGCAGATTTAGTTTGTTGGCTAGAAGTCTTAATAGTTTGAAAAATATCTAATTCCTACTGTATACAAACAACTAAGTGATCAAAGTCGGAATCAATGTGCATTCATCTCAATATGCCATATAGATCAATCGCAATTTCCACAGCGAATAATTGAGCGGGAGGCATGTCTTAATGACAGTATTTTGAGCTTATAGAATAGCCAAGCCTGCCGCATGACAAGAAGAGAGAGGCTAGAATGACAGGTGAAGGCCATGCCGGCGTTGAAGAGACTACCTGCCTTGGGATGAGCGAAAAATTGAAATGAATGGCGTCGAGCCTGAGTAATAGCATATCAAGTTGAACAACGACTCCTTGAAGGGCTCGCAGCTCGGCGGTGTCACCGGGCTGTGTCCCTCTCCTTGAAGCAGCATGATAGCAAGGATTTACACCACCAATTTAGAGATGATCATTTTGAAATCTCCGTGCTGACAGGGCTATGGATGACTGACTCGGTACTCCTGGTCCGTTTCTGTCCAAATTCCACAGTATGAGCCCTGGTGAGAATGGACAGTTTTAGCGACAATATCGGTCCTTGAGATGGGAGCTCGTTCTGGAATAGCCGAGCCAAGCGCAATATATGATCGACATATCTCTGTTTGCAACTTGAACTCCACACTAATCTCGGTCGGTGCACTATGTGGATAGTGCGTCCCGACGGAAATACACTATTATTATTGTGGGTTCAGAGTTCTGACACTGGCCAAAGCATTTGACCGCTAAATGGATCGAAGTTATTAGTCTGGTGAAAGAGGTTACCTTGTCCACACTGGATTTCCCGTTGTCCAGCGGACTCACTCCAGCCTCGATGGAGTGCCTCTATCAATACGGTGATAAGAAGCCATGCCTCGCTCTTACCTTTTTAGACTTTCCCCTTAAGCGTTCGGAGAGATGAAACAGTTGCCAAGCTCATGTAATTCCTATTTTTGTCTCGGGTTGATGTTGACATATGAAGAACCCAAATAATACTGTCGATCATTTCTTGTCACCAAGCAGTGCGAGCACAGAAACGGCAGATCTTAATAGAGAAGTCCAGAGAGGATATGCAACAGCTGGATCATCCCGTTACCTCGACAGCATGTAGATAAGTATGGAATGTCCATGGATCCATGGCTTCAATTGACAAGCTCCCCTGTGTTTTGTAGGAGACCGGGTAGATAGATCATAGATACCAATTATACCATTGAGTATTATCGGGACTTGGGTCTCATGCATCAAGAGTGAGGCAAGGTTGAACAAGTTAACGAACTTAGATTTGTCCTGATTAGGCTTAGTGTTTGGTTCCTGCCGCAAACCATAACTGCCCCCCTGTACTAACCCATACAGGTCTAGCGTGGACTCCCCATTCCATAGTATTCGATCTAGTGTTTTCTTCTATCTACCCCTTTTGTTGATGTCGCGAGTCGTGGTTCAAACTCAATGTCCACGCTCCACCATAGTCGTCGTCATGCAATCCTCCTCCCTCCATGTCAATCAATGTTATGCATAACGGACATTGGAATGTCTGACACTCTCACGCCGTCAGCGGCTGTGGAAAGTCGCAGACCAAGACCAAGGGTATACACTGTCTATTAAAGAGGTTGACTTGCTCCGTACGGTCACCCGTAATACCAACACCATCCTGAAGACCTGAACGCTGGGGGCTGTGCTTAAGTGTCTTCTCATTTTTACTGGATCAGGCAGTGCCACTCCCGCATTCAGAAGAATCCAATGATAGACTAATTTTCCAACTAGCTCACTAGTTCTGCTTCGATATTTTCCTTTTGCCCATTTTCCGTTACTTGTATCTAACGTGTACCTGCAGCTAACTGGACGCCTGCGGCCCTGCCCCCTCTTCCTGGCTTGACGCCTTGACTGCTTGTCATGCCCCTTGGCAGGAGGTCTCCGCTTCCTCCACAGTTCCTGAGCACGAGTTCCTGCAGCACGCTGCATTTACATGGGTTGGAAGTTCGGACTTGCATGGATGATGGCATTATTGCCGGCAACCAGAGGATGAAAATACCTACGAGGCTACGAGTCTCCGACTAAGGACTTACATACATGAAACCCGACTAAGATTCTCATTCCTCTTGTGGGGATGATCGGCCTTGGACTGCCGTCCCGTTCTTCCTTTTGACTGGTCAACCTTTCCAGCTCGTGGTATGTGGAAACAAAGAACGCAATTCTATTTGATGCTTGCAAAGTCAACTTCGCGAACCACAATACTGAAAGGGGAGGGGGGCATAATGGGGGGAGGGAAAGAAAAGCACAGTTACTGTGGATGACCCTGAGTTCAGACTCTCCATACTTCAGTCTGTGGCCCTCTTTAACTCACTATTCATGTTGTCGTGAAGAAACACTCTCCGTCGATCCTACTTCGAGCTTCAGTCCTTCTCCTTTCCCTTTTCCATCATCGTGCGAATCCTTTATCGCGTTCCTTATCGGGCCCGGGTTTCAGTTACCATTCGATGCTTGGACGAATCATTGAATGACTTGCAAAGTGGACATACTTAACATACCAGAAGTGGTCTTGAACAGTAGAACTCTTGCCTTCGGTACTTTGATTCCCCACAGTCGACCACTGCCTCCATCCATCTCGTCTTCGCTCCCCTTTTGCAGATTACTTTACCTTCTCATCCTCCTAGCCCCTACATCTTTATTGCTCGTTATACGCGGTCCATAATGAGCGTCGTCGCCAGTAGACATGAGACCGCTGCTGTGCCCTATACGACAATCCCCCATCATAGCCAAGTCGTCCAAAACTATAAGGATGCTGCCTATGGGGTGACAGTACAGCAGGTTCCTTCACGAAAGTCGTCGGTCTCATCATTCAAAAGCAATTACACGGTTTCGACTTCTCCTACCTCCTATTCTCCTTCCTCACCCACTTCTTCATATCGCCAATGCGACTCTGCTGCTTCGCTGGACAAGATTCTGGAGCCGGTCTTCAAGCGTCTACCCCAGGAGGTATACGATGGCATTCTCAATCAATTACAGTTTCTGCATACAGGCCCAAATCAGCCTGGCTGTTTGACATGTTTCCAGCGCGACCTCTACGCTCTTTCCTTGACTTGTCGAGTATGGGAAAGAGTTGTTCGACCCAAAGTGTGAGTGATTTCGACCACAGCTATTTTGATGGTCTTAAAACGCTGACGTTGCCATGAAGCTATACTCGCATTCACATTATCGGAAATGATTCTCCTGCTCAGCTGAAGAAACATCGGATGAAAAGAGGCAGCCGCCTAAAACTTTTGAGACGGACCCTACGCGAAAGGAAATCGTTAGCCAACCTTGTTCTGGAGCTTCGTGTTCCGCAGATGGACCTTCTCTTCACAACAAGCAAGCACAGCAACCAATGGCAAGAATACCGAGACCTTGTCGCCTCTGTTGTAATGGTGTGCCCCAACCTGGAACGGTTGTTAGGTTTGACCATCGTGTACAACCACGAGTTCGATCGTCTGACCCATGCACTATCGACACGGAAGAAGCTCAAGGAACACACATGGATCTTGGGAGAGGGCCCGGAGGTCTCCGACGAAGAGTCTCCGCGCAATACTTCCTGTCCGGGCAGCTTGGGTCCTCTGCAGATGTTTGAGTTTCTGGATTACCATGCGTCCTGGTCGAATCTGGATACTCTAATGCTCTATGCGTTGAACGGAAAGAGTGCCCTCGAACCGAGCATCTTCCTTCGCATGTTCCACCTATTACCCTCGCTGCGTCATCTTTGCATCTCATCCTTTGATGCTGATGCCTTCGCGGATAGTGCTTTGCTGTGTTTACCGCCTCTGGAGTCACTTCGGCTGGAAAGCCTGCCAGGTGTCACTGATACCGGACTATCACAGTACACCTCCCGTCCGGAATCTGGCTCGCTGAAGTCCCTGGCGCTCGTTGAACAGAACATCCAATCCTTGCTTGTAATCTCAAAGATTCTAGCATCGCTTAGAAATCTAGAGCGTTTCAAGATCGTGCAGACCAACCATTGTCCGACGTTGAATGCCGATGGGATTGTTTTTCAGCCGCTGTTTGCGTCGTCCAGTCTGAAGCATCTGCATTGGGACGTTGCTTGCCCCAATCCGAATACTGCGCTGTCAAAACTAGACTGTGCCCCATTCGCCAAGCCACCAAAGCATATTGAGACACCAAACTCGCATTTGGCTCAAAGCATTCTTTGCTCGGGGTTTCCCCGTCTGGAGACCCTTCGAGCTCCCTCAGACATAGAGCCTCCAGGAATTCTCCAGACTGTCTGCCAGCCTATTCCTAGAGGGCAGGCCCTGATCAATGCTGACCGATACAGCCTGCCTCGGAGCTCTCATGGCTCTGTTAATACCCGCCCATTGGCTCTCCCAGCGGGCAACAATCTAACGTCAGCACGAATACGAGCGCAGACCTTCATTGACATGGCCGCCAAGGATACGGAGACCGGAATGCAAGTCCTCATCACGGATCACTCAGATTCGTACGTACCCGACAGTGCCTTGGAGGATGCTTCAGATGATGAGCCTGATCCGGACATGGAGCAATACGGATTGCCATCTTCTGGCGGGAGAACGAAAGAAGAGCGCGATGGGCCCGTCACAGTGTACAACTTCCGAATGCCCGCGTATATGGGCCGAGTGGGTACTAGAATTACCGAGAACGATGTGTCAATACCGCGCTTCATACTCCGCCCAGATCTACCTGGTCAGGACGCAGATGGCGGCCTCGTTGGATGGAAACACATCCTTGCCTCAAACCAGTCGTTGACCTACGCCGCCGGAGTCGGGGTCAACTGTTTTGGCAGCAAAGGTAGCCTGATTACCCCTCCCTCTCCCGAGGAATCGCCGCCATCCCCAGCTTCCACGACTGTCACGAGATTTGGATGGGGCAGCATCGGTAGTCGTTCAGCGTTGGGAACAAGTCCTATCACGCCGACGACCCCTTCTACTCCCATGAGCCTCGTGTCTCCGACCGGGCTTCCCTGGGACAAGGATACCTGTACTGGATCCTGGAATTATAGTCACAAGAAAGGCAGGGACTGGTGGTTTCATATGGAACGCGATCGTCCGGGAAGTGTCGAAATCGTTGACGTCAAAACTCTCTTCTGACAGAGCACTCTACGATGCGATGCTTTACCTGATGCAATATTATACCACGATAAACACTTCCTCCGCATCTTTCCTTTTTCTTCTCAGTCCTAGCATACAATGGGACACAGTCCTAGCTTTATATGCAAGCACGACGGCGTTCACCGGTTGATTCATCTCATCTTACCTCGTCGGTGGAAATCGACACCGAATATCACCCTGGTTTCAGACGAGGTCTGCTTTTTTTTAATGATGGACACCTACATGCACACCCACTCGCATGTTGTATGGAAATCGAATTCATGTCTGGACATGTATTTTTCTTCTTTCTTTCTTCATTCTCGTTTTCATGCATGAGTCAGGGCATTTTCTCTGATCTTAAGGCGCTACTGGTGTCCCTCGGACTGGTCACATATATTCCCCTTGAGTTTCTTCGTTTTGCTTTCCGCCTGCCTCCAATTTATTCGGAGGCTTTCCTCTGACTTTCTCGTGATTGATAAGCACACTCTGTACATTACCGAGTCCATCCCTCGGACATGGCATGGTCGGATATACATAATGTGTATTTCGCTTAATACAGTCAAATAAAAGAAAAACGAAAGACATTCATGTCGGCTTCACACATATTATGAGGTATCTTCTTACTAGATATTCACTCCGGGTCCATGAGAGTTATTCATACCATTATGACTGTTTATCTATCTGCCAACAGATCCCAAGACAGGTGTGGATATGAGACATACAAGATAAAAAGAAACCATACCGAAGATAGGCTTTGAGCGACTGCAGGACGGAGTAACGGCCATCAGAGTAGGGGAAGAAGGATGTAGACAAGAGGAACGGCATTGATTGAGTAATATCTCTAGACATAGATACCCATGTTTGTGTCCTTCTTCTTGGCCTGGACCTCGGCGATAGCATCCACGTAGTTCTCATGTCCGATCTTGCTCATGCCTTTCCGGAGAGCAATCATACCAGCCTCCACACAGACGGCCTTCAGCTGCGCACCGCCGAACTCATCGGTACTTCGAGCCAATTCGGCCCAGTTGACGCCCTCATCCACAGTCATCTTGCGGGAGTGGATCTGCAGGATGTTTGCCCGTGCCTCCTCGTTGGGTAGAGGGAACTCGATTTTGCGGTCCAGGCGACCGGAACGGAGCAGAGCGGGATCAAGGACGTCGATACGGTTTGTCGCGGCCAGGACCTTGATGCGATCATCCGAAGCAAATCCATCGAGCTGGTTCAGAAGCTCCAACATGGTCCGTTGCACCTCACGGTCACCGGACTTCTCGGAGTCGAAACGCTTGGTACCCACGGCGTCGAGTTCGTCAATGAAAATGATCGAAGGAGCCTTCTCTTTGGCAAGAGCGAAGCAGTCCCGCACCAGCTTGGCACCGTCACCGATGAACATCTGCACCAGCTGAGGTCCAGCAAGCTTGAGGAACGTAGCGTTTGTCTCTGCGGCGCAGGCTCGAGCAAGAAGGGTTTTACCGGTACCAGGAGGACCGTACATCAGAGCACCTGCAGAAGAGAAGATATGTGTTAGGGATGCTGGCCAAACGACAACGGAGCACGCATCGGAAAAAAAGGGTCGACATACCCTTTGGTGCCTTGATACCGATCTTCGTGAATCGTTCCGCCTCCTTCATGGGCCATACAATAGCTTCAACGATCTCTTCAATCTGCTTGTCCAGACCACCGATGTCCGTGTACTTTTCTGTCGGCTTCTCGTCGACCTCCATGGCCTTCACACGATTGTCATATTCGGCGGGTAGTGTATCCAAAATCAGATATGAATCCTTGTTGACACCGATCAAATCAGCGGGCTTGAGTTTCTCGTGATCTACCAGACCGATGAGAGGAAGGTAGATTGTCTGTCTGGTCGATGTCTTGATGACAGCGGATTTGCCCACTCGGGTAGCGTCAAGATCGATGTTGGCTCCTTCTTCGGCGGCCTCTGCCTCAACGTCCAGATCCAAAAGTTCGACGACGTTTCCGACGAGGTATGGTAGTTGCCTGTGAATAGAAATGTCAGAAGAGTAATCGAAAGCTTTCAAATGAATTCAAGCGAAGATCTGTAACATCGCCACCGCTCCGGCGTCCCGGAATCAATGGCAGTAGGGCAGAGCGAAAAGAATAGCGGAAAGCATGTCGTACCTGTTGTTCTCAATTTTCTCCTGGTTATCCCTCACCTTCTCCCGCATCGTATTCTGTTCGTGTGTCAATCGTTGGTACTCGCTCTTCATTATGCGGAGCTCATTTTCCAACATCCGTCGCCGCTTGACAATGTCTGCTGTGCTCGAGGTGAGAATCTCCTCATCCAGTAGCTCATCTTCTTCATCCTTCTTCTTCGCATCAGCATCTTTCATTTCAGCATCTCCGTCGCCTCCAGGCTGCTGGCCGTCCCCATCGCCCTGGTCCTTCTTCTTGTCTCTCTCCTCGCGTTCGAGATCCTCCAGATCTTCAAGGGTTGACATGGTAACAGGGAAATGTGGGAGTATGAGAGCTGATTAAACTTGCGGGAAAAAATGGTAAGAGGGCCTGTAATCAGGAAAAAAGGATGAGGATGGAGATTGAGATAGAAGGTTGGAGGCTTGAAGCTGTCCTGCCGATGCTCTGAGCTCCAACCAAACAACGTCAGCTGCTCTGCCTACGTCACGTGATATTGACTCTACGTCCACGACTGTCTGGGCTTATCGCCAGCTGAGACTTCGGTCTGAATTGCGTTATGCGTCGCTTTTCACAAAATTTTCTCATATGTACGCCTAGTAGTACTGCATATGTTACATTTCTGACATCATAGCCTTCACAGACGGGCTACCCAAGCATCCCTATGAGGGTTGCCCTTTGGCCGCCGTCGTCCTGTAGCAAGGACCTGTTGGGCTCTTCGCCTACAGAAGCATATTGGGATTATCATAGCTGTGAGCAAGGTTACCCAGATTTTCGATAACCTTTTCTCTTCCGTATTTCAGAAGTCGATAACGTGAGATGAAGTCGTCGTTGTTGATATATCCGCCACACATCCGCCGCTTGCCAGTGAACTCGGAACGACCATGAAGCATTCTCCAGTTGTCGAAAACTAGAAGCATAATTAGCCGAGTCCCGCAACAGGGGGTTTAAGCACCTACTGAGCGCAGTTCCGGGCTGAAGCTGTGTCCATATTTCAACGCTCGGACGCTGTATAATATTGTTAAAATGGCGTGCAGCGTTATACCACCGGTTCTGCTCCTTCAATCCCCAGTTTCGTTTCGCTGCTCGATCGTAGTTGTTCCATCGAACTTGGTATAGTCGCTTCAAGTCGGGATGAATTTTGAAGACAGGCGCCTGCTCTGCGGGTTGTATGCATACGTCCTCATTCCCACTTGAGTGGTATGGTTGTTTGGTAGCGGCGAGGATTCCGCAATTTTTTGGATTTTCTTGTCGCATGATGGAGGCAGCCTTGAAGCCGTCTACAAGCAAGCTGGCCCCGCCATGGCCATCGGTGTGCGACAAAAGGTGGAATAGTTGAAGCCTAGAGGGGTCAGTGAAATAAGTGTTATCTGTGTGCGCGCCTAGAAATTCCGTGGTGTAGGCAGTATCCTTGAAGGTCAAGTCGGATGTGAAGTCCCAGAAACCTCCTTTGATGCATTAGCAGGATATCTTTGTATAGAAAGGGTTGAGGCTGACAATAGCCTGCGGGGAGAATGTATTACCGTAATGAGTCTGTCTGATAAAGGCAATACGCTCAAGAAGTGCTTTGGTTGATTCAGGATCCACAGGGACTCCTTTCACGAAACAGAAACCCCATTCGTACTTAGCGGGCGTGAGCTGCCGAGCACATCTTCAGTGAAGGGGGAACTCACAATTTCATCAAGCCATTTTAACAACGCGGCGTCGTCAGACATAACTTCGGAGTACTCGACTTCAGGGTAAGAGTCCTGATTTGGATTGTAGGATGAGAATTTTCTGGGGATGACGAATTAATGGAACGCGATAATACACAGCATGGAGATGATACGAACCTGAATTTGAATGGCGCGGAGTATGCTTTCCTCTCGACGGTGAGGTTGACATGTGTGTTTAGCCATGAATATGGATATAATCCCGTATGTCCATCAGAAACTTAGACTAAGTTAGCCTGTTGTCCACTGGTCTAACGTTTGTAAACCATACAGGGTACTTCAACGAGATTACGCCCGTATATGATGTCTTTAGCCTCGACCGCAGGGTGTATCTAAACGCAACCAAGCGAAAGACGATTAGCAACTACTTAGGCGGCCAAACCGAACGGCAAGTCATACCGAGAAAGTATCGACAGATCTCTGCCTCGTATCTGGGTGGAGGCATGATGGGCACTGGCAATTTTCCCTAAAGATTCACAAAAGCACTGTGTGAGCGTCAATAGCGAATGCTAGCAAATACTAGTGAGCTCACCTGAGGAAAAATGGTCCGCTATAACCTATTAGCAAGTGGTGTTCTCTTGCACCATAAAGGCGAAGAATTATGATGTATGGTATCACTTACAACTCCCCGTAACGGTCCACAT
>JAABUG020048840.1:0-62951 GCA_011319215.2 Scortechinia acanthostroma
GGTTTTTGCGGTGAAACCGCAACCAACCCGGATCGGGTCCGGGTGGGTTGCGATTTCTAGAATTTAGACCCTAAACCATAGCAGTTCAGTGCCAACTAAGGTTGAACTCACCCGAACTCGCACCAAATGCAACTCTATATGTATATATTTTATCTAGAATCGGCCTGTATTTTTCAGTATTTTGCTTTTAGCCTAGTCAGATCTATAGACATATTACGGAAGGTCTTAATATGACTATTTTTTTGTTGAGCATTGACTAATTTCTGCCAAAATGGCGAGGGTTTACTGGTTTCTGCAGAAATAGTCTTTATTTCTGCTGATTATATACAAAATCCTTATCCTGTCTTAAGCGCTTTGGAACGCGCCTAGACAAACACCGCTAAGTACCACTCTCCTCCTATAAGTGGCTATTATTAGGTAGAGGAACCTCGTCAGTATTATCTAGTACTCTAGTTAGATAAGATTATCTGACGTGGTCTCAGCTCATCTCTTCCCAAGTATACACTCACTAGAAGGTTGGGTAGCTTTAGTAGTGAAAGGATCTTCCTTATTATCACCGATTAAATTAAATCTCTCCTCTTTCTCCTTCTCTGTAGTGAGTGTAGTTTGTATCCTTTCGCTCACTCTCTGCTTACTTCTCTTAGGTAGAAAGGTAACTCATCAATTAAAGCAACCTATTCTGACTCCACATCAAATTTTGCTATACATATAAACATTATTAAATCCTGGATAGTCTGCAGTTTTAGCGAGCCTCATCAATAGTAATAGATACCACGAGCGGAGTTAAATAATCGCTCAACGCTAGAGCCACTAGGCCCACTAGCTAGGGTAGTGAGGACGTCTCAGGCGAGGCTTACCAGAATAGGATATTACTTTTGGTGTCCCTTCCAGTACACCCAAGGGATTGCCTATATAGTACCTAGTAAGGTTAGTATAAGGAAACCGAAGGAGCAGACAAGAAGTAAGATATAGAGGGATTGACTTACTGCTTCCAAGATACCGCGTGAGCTTTTCTATAGCAGTCGTTTCGGACTGGAGGAATTCGGCAGGGGTTATAAGGATATTAATATTAGATATATCGTTTCTTACGGACTGGATCGTTGACGGAGACTATTTATAGCGCTCTTGGTAAGGCTGTACACAGGCTGTGGATGGCCGGTCAAGGTCTAACGAGATTGCTGCGCGACTGGAAACGAAAGAGAAGGCAGGAAATTCCCAAATGCCTTGCCGACGGCCGAGAGGCCGCAAGGTACGCTCAGTACCTGTCATCAACTGCTTGATCGTTAGAATCGGGCGGTTACGTAGCAAACCTCTACCGCTTTAGGCTGTCCAAGTGGTGTCTCGGCAGATCGTGAATCTTTCGGGTGGATGGGACCCAGCAGAACCGTGCTCCAAGTTTTTGAAACATGCCAGTATGGAAAGGAGGTCTTTGGTCTTTCGGGAACATCTTAGCTAAATATGAAAGACGTGGTCATTGTACCGATGTCTCCAGCACCAAAGACAAGATAGGATGACATTGTCTACTGTGTCTAGTTCGGATTGATCTCCTTCTCCTGGCGCAAGAAAATTGGCACCATGCTGCCCCAGAAGACTGTTAGGGTTGGACTAATCCGATGCTACCCTTCCTCACGTGGAACCAGTCACCTCTCACCGTCAACTACCCGGTGGATACCCTGGAGGCTACGGCACCGGAAGGAGCCAGCGGCGCATCTCGCGAACCTAGTGCTGGGTATCACCGAGCTAGCCCTAGGAGCTGGGGCTTGGTAATACGAGGAGGCGCCGATTATAACGCATGGAGTGGCTCAGTAACTTTACTGAGAGGTAGGTATAAAACATATAAATTGTTCACATTGCTATATGAAGAGGTTTGCAAACTGGTCATTCCCAAGCGTCATAGTTCCTCTGAAACAATAGACCTGAAAGCCAGGTCAGGCGATGCGAGCAAGCCAGTTAACTATCTTGAGTAGAACGTGACACCGCGATCTTCAGTTTATCACTCGGCGGTTACGGTTTCAGGCGTGTCATCAGTCCCTATGGCTTATACCCAGCACATCTTTTCGACCCAGACTAGGCTGCATCAAAGTGCGTGTTTCTCAGGTGGGACATGGATTTTCAGTGCTTGCTGAGACGTTGTTATTAACTCTACGACACACTTCCTTCGAGCGCCGCCAAAGAGTGAAGTGGAAGGTCGAGAGAGAGGACTTAGGTGGCACGACCGTCCTATCCAAGTCTCTCCTAGGCCTAAGCGCCTCAGCTATGGTAACCAGTAATCGCCCTCAGCCTCGCAAATGCTTTACTCATTTAAGCATAAGATGCTGAGAAGAGCCCTCTGTTATTTTCATCATCTCGTCTGTGATCCTTGCTCCCCATTTGATTGATTATGGGATCGGCCCCCGGCTCCAGCTACGAATCACATTATAGCAATTAGGAAATGGCCGCTGGGCGGCGAGTTTCGTGCACCAGGTCATCCACAAAGAAAAATAAAAGGAAAATACATTAAATCAGTATCGGCAGCAGGAATACGGGCACAATTCAGCAGTGTGATGCGGGCCTTGATTGTCAATTTAAGTGTCGAATAGAAAGAATCTATCTATCTACATTGTTGACCCTGTCTAAAAGATAGCCATACAGGCAGGAGGCGATGCAACCGCTCTAGGGTGATTCAGTGGGCTGGAAGTAACAAAGAAAGTCCACCTATTCAGCTTCTTACACAACTCCGCGAGTCGCTCCAGGTCGAACATTTCACCAATCGGCAACCCCCAGCCAGCAAGGCAATAGTGGTGCATGCTCCAATCATTGTCGCGATTTGGCCGCACCTCAAAGCTGACTCCGTCGCCTGCCACTGCAACAATGTGATTATCCCATATAAAGCGTGCCACGGCTTCGCTCTGGATAAGCCCGCTGTGTTTGTGCTTATGCTCGTTCGTATCTGCCCGATATTGCTTCTTTTGCTCAAGGGAGAGTGATTCCCATGTTTTGGTGAAGCCACAACGCAGAAAGAAGATGTCACCGTGTTGGAGAGTAATATTGCATCGAGCCGCGATCTCCTTTACCTCTTCCAAAGTGATCGCATGGCCATTCATTCCATTAGCTTCCAGCCCCTTCTCCTCCACGTAAGAGACGTAGTCAATCAGAAATCCTCTTGTGGCTATACCTTGTTGCGCCCAGTGACCGACGCCAATCCGATCGCTTTCGAGATTGGTGATATCCTCAGACGTGGTACCACCGTACCATGCCCTTTTGCCATCTGAGGTCTCAGTACTGAAATGGCGAAATCCGTCCCACTGGGAACTAGCTTGCGGATTGAAGCGCCAGATATCATCCCCAGGCTATGCCTTCATAGTTCGGAATAGGAACTATCTCATGTTGGCATGGAAATCGATTGAAGCCTGTGACATCTCTGTTAGGACCGAAACATGAACACTTGAAAATTCGCTACTACAGACCTGGCGTCTCCAGCTTGGTCATGTCCCAGTTCAAGCACACACGCTCCCCAGTCCGCACCTCTTCCTTGACAACCTTCGCCACATGAGCGGGTGTCAAGTACCTTAACATTCCGAGTCCTTCATCTCGCCCCCCTGGCTTCGCTGGCCAGAAGCGCTTCTTGTCCTCAAGCTCGTCAAAGGTCGGTAGATCAGAGAATGACATCGTGATTCAAGTGCTTTCAGGAGTCCCGAAAAGATTTGTTTGTGAAAAGTCTTGAGTAAATTTGTTCTCAATGCGGTATGGAAGCTCAGGGTCGTATCCCGTTTTGCTATCACGAGTCTTCGATCGAGCTTTTAGAGGAAAGAATTTTGATCGGCACGGCTATGCCAGACTCGACACACATGGGGCCGGCCGCGGAACAAAATCTGGGGTGAAGTAAAGCGCCGGGGAGGGTTGCCGAGGAGCGACAGGATTGCCTCGGGGATGCCCAACGTGGGTCGGTGTTTGTAAGTTGACGCTCCTGGAAACCATCCGTGGTTTTTGTGGCTCCGATGTCGTCAGGACATATTTTGTCAGCAAGTTTTCTAGTGCACAGAATCGCGATGCAGGATAAAAGGCCTTAACACAAGACACAGATCGATATAAATCTGAGGGCTACTGCATTTCTTCACTGGGTTCATTATCACACGTCTTTTTGTCATACCAACCGCGCTTCATACTTGGTGTCAACACAATTACAGGACTGTCAAGATGGGCATGACTGACTCTGCCTCGAACGATAAATCCTTGCCATTCGACTTCTCGGCTCAAAACTTGCCAAGAAAGCTATTCATCAACAACAGCTACGTCACCGCGAAAAGTGCTCAGAAATTGTCTGTTTACAATCCCAAGGATAATTCGCTCGTTGCAGACGATGTACCTCTGGCTGGACAGGCGGATGTTGACGCGGCGGTTGAGGCAGCAGAAAAGGCGTTTCCGGAATGGAAGGCATTGAACGCAAATGCGCGAAGGGATATTATGCTAAAATTCGCTGCGTTGATCGAGAAGCATGAAGGCGCACTCTCGGAGCTCACCAGGATTACCCTCGGTGCTCCTTGTGCATCTTTCGGTAAATTCGAGGTTGGACTTGCGGCTGATGTAAGTCGGTAGACATCTTAAAAGCTAATATTTTCTACTCAACGCTCATGCTATTCTCTAGGCTTTCAGATATTATGCTGGGTGGATCGACAAGTTTGTCGGAAAAGCAGTGCCTCAAGACGGGGGATTCATGCAAGTTACACGAAACGAGCCTCTCGGGGTAACAGCTGGAATTGTACCCTGGAATGGGCCACTCGGAACCACGGGGCTCAAAGCTGCTCCAGCCCTAGCCACAGGAAACTGCTTCATTCTGAAACCTTCGGAGAAGACACCATTTGCAGCGCTTGCTCTAGGTCGCTTGGTCCAGGCTGCAGGGTTTCCTCCAGGCGTGTTTCAAATTCTGTCCGGCGATGGCACCACTGGTGCTTTGATTGCCAGCCATATGCGAATTCGCAAGGTCAGTTTTACAGGTTCGATCTCTACCGGTAGGAAGATTCAAGAAATGGCAGCGAAATCTAACCTCAAGCGTGTCACCCTGGAACTGGGTGGGAAATCCCCTGCAGTTTTTTTTGATGATTGCAAACTTGAGAACGCAATCTCCTGGGCTGTCGATGCCCTTGCTGCCAATACTGGACAAGTTTGCTTTGCAGCTACTCGGGTATACGTCCAAGACGGTATTTACGAGGAGTTTGTGAAAAGATACAAGGCAGCTCTAGAGGAACGTGCCAAATTCATTGGCGATCCTGTGGATCAAAGCACTTTGATGGGCCCCTTGGTTGACGAGGCACAGTTCAAAAGGGTCACCGGATTTATCGAGCGCGGCCTGACCCAGGGTAACCTCCTTACTGGGGGCCAGCGCGTGGGAGATAAAGGATTCTACGTGCAGCCAACTGTGTTTGAAGGAGTCACTTCAGACAAGGAGATTTTCCAGAAAGAGATCTTTGGGCCTGTTGCCGTTCTTAACAGATTTAAGACTGAAGAGGAAGCCATTGCACAAGCCAACAGCACTGAGTACGGCTTAATGGCCGGTGTATTCACGCAAGATATCAACAGGGCACTGCGCGTTGCCAGTGCATTTGAATCAGGCATGGTGGGAATCAACTGCGTTAGTTTGTCATTCTTGACAGTTCCATTTGGTGGTAGTAAGCAGAGCGGCTTGGGACGTGAGTGTGGCAAGGCAGCGTTAGTGGCATTCACTGAGCCTAAGACGATTATGATCAATCTAACCTACTAGAATATATTGAGAATATCGTGATGGCTACCACTAGGAGAGTTGAGACATTGTAGACAACATAAGGATGGATAAAAGATGAAAACATATCTAATTAATGCAAATAAGATCACACAAGCTGAGGCAGTGAGGTACACCGTACACAAGGTTTAGTGTTATCTTTTCAGACCTAATAGCCGAGCTTTGCGAAGCCGCGAATACCAATCAACGTGGATGCAGAGGATGGATAGCTGCAAAGTCGCTTGTAAATATTAGTGATGCTCATCAGCAATCCTATTGAATATAATCTGGTATAATTATCAAAATAGTAGCGTTTATGGTGCACTTAGTCAAAGAACCTAGGAAAAAGGTGAAGCATGAATGTTTCGACGTTGCTTATATAAAGGATGACGGCCCCTCTCCTATTAGAGAGAGAAAGTGCAGTGCTTTATGTGCTATATAGATCATGCCCAGTGCTGCACATCCAGTTGTAATCTAACCCTCAACACCCAATAGACTGACTGTATGCACACCAGTTCTCTAAAATCAGATTCAAAATACAACGACCATTCTCTTAGTTGCAGTCCCTGCACGCATCTCATTAACCATGTCATTCAGTTCTTCCAGCTTTCTAGTTTCAACTTCTGGAACAATGTTATGCTTGGCCGAAAAGCCTACAGCCTTCTTCAGCCTTTGTGGAATGCCAGGGCCAGCACTCTTGATGCGATACTTTGCCAGTGCCAGATCCATTGTCGGGATTTCCAAAGGCTCATAAGGCAAGCCGATTGCCATCAAGATCCCGCCTGGTCGAATGATTTTAGGGGCGTTGGCGTACGCAACTTTAGCATTGGTGAAGACTGAAGCAGCATGAACACCTATCTTGGTCAAGGCTTTGATCTTGGATGCGTAGTCCGGATCAGTCCTCGAGTTGAAGACGGCGTCAGCTCCTTGAGACTTGCAAACCTCAAGTGTTTTGTCGTTTACATCGACCGCAACAACATTCAAGCCCATTGCTTTGGCATATTGAGTACCGAGCTGGCCTAAACCACCCGCCCCAATGACTCCCAACCATTGACCGGGCTGCAGCTCACACGAGTCTATAGCGTTGAATGCTAGTGGCGATCTATATCAGCACTAAGGACCAGAAAACGGCAAGTCGGCTCCAGGATGGAAACTCTTACCAGTCATGCCAGCGCAGAAGAAAACAGAGCTAGTCTGCAGGCTCCAGGTCTTGGGCAAATGAGTACAATTTCGATAGTCGACAATGGCATACTCGGCAAAGAATCCGGGCTTAGTGAACCCAGACAGCTCGGGCTTGCCATTTAAACACAAAAGGTTGTGAACCATACAACCTTCGCACTCGAAGCAACAGCCCAGAACGTATAGAAATCCAATTGCGTCCCCGCCATTGAAACCCTTACCTTCTGCGGATGGATGGAGACAGTCAATAATGCCAACGCCCTCGTGTCCCAGCGTGAAAGGTTCTTCCAAATCTGGCCTCTCGATAGAGATGATGTCGGTATGGCAAAGGGATGCAGATGTGATCTTAACAACCATCTCATTCGGGCCCGGCTCCGGGACAGGAATGTTATTAATCACAACCTTTTGTTGTTTGGGGTCCCATTGACCGGCTTTCATGGTTTTCAGTGTAACAGGCATACTGTGATTGGAGAAATGCGGAATAGTGTGAAGGGAATTTTTTTGTCTACCACAAGTTGCCAGTAGTTCGACGTGGTAACTTATCTAGTAGGTATGACAGGCAGAGATAGGCTCAGAACCAGACTTATTAAGTGACACACACCTTACTGAGTGGACCCGCAGAAGCATGGAGAAAGAGTAATCATAGCCGAGCGAATTGTTAACCCGATGACCCTAATCGTGACCACGGACCAGCGAAAGTTGCCAGTATAGCCGCGGGCTGAACTTTTGATTTAGCATCACAACTCGTATCCCGAGGAGCACACACTACTCGAAGGCGCTATGTGCGTTTGCAACTATTGAATGACTTCTCACACTCTGTAAACAAATTGGAAGTTCCCGCAATTCAAGAAAGTGATGTTCTAGAGTAATATTTACTGCTGAACTAGCTACCTCACCAGAATAGAATCAAATTCAGCTATCTGGATCTCGTATCTTTGTAGATGATTCGATACATTGGACGCTGAGATATGACACTGGCACGGCAGACATGACCTGTACTATGACTCTTTGGAGACTGATACACGACACAGCGGTCTACTGCAGCGTTCACCTGAATTAGTACGGATAATCAGTATTGAACTATCTGTAGGCCTATTCGAGGATAAAAAGGTTTAATGACAGCATCACTCGTCCTCCTTCCATGTCCACTGAAGGAAGCATTCCGGGACTTCAATGTGCTTAGCCCGAATGTAGTCAGTGAATCCCTTTCCGCGGTTGTCCAATAAAGTTGAGCTGCTCACTCCCCGACCAAGAATGCCGTAGATGACAAAATGGACCGCAAAGATGTTCGGGAATTCAACACGTTCTAGGCGATACTCCTCTTTCCAATCTCTGCCAATAAGAGCCTTCATCTTATCAATGGTCAAATAAGTACGGAACCAATCCCACAGTTCGGCACGGTCCACAAACAGACCACAGTTGATGTTGGAACCCTTGTCACCTGACCTTCCGAGAGCGATGTTTCCCAGTGGCATGGTGATGAACGGTCCGAGCGATTCGAGAGCAATTGGGTTTCGGGTGTCGTAAGATTCACGCTCCTCAATCGCCTCGTAAGCGGGAGGACGAGAGCATTTAATAGTCTGCTGTATTTTGCCTCCCGGACCTAGTATATGAGCTGCTTCCTCGATCTCATTCTGGGATACGATGCAAGGATAGTAAACATAGTAGGACTTCGGATTTGCAGTTCTAAGATCTTGCGACCAATGGAGGCCTAGAACATGGTATTGTCAGCCATAAGTCTCTGACTCGGGAATGGAGTGTGCACTGTACCTGAAAAATGTTGCATTGTTTCATCGGCCAACAATAGCTTCAGGGCACTCAAGGGCTCAGGTGTTGATGACTGAGCGAAGATGCGGAAATAGGTGGTGCACTCTAATTGAGCAGCCGGATTCTCGCGGGGCGAGCCGACACTGGTACCGGTGTCTTGATTTAGCAGAGTGCGTATACAATCACAAATTTCTGGGCCAACTTACACTTGGAAATCCAAGACAGTGAACGAGTCGCTCAAGCCCTGCTCCTCCATACGAGCACGAATCTGCATTTCATACAGGGCGTATTTTTTCCGCGTAGCGTATCCGGCTGCGTTAGACAAGTTTTGAGACTCAAATCCGCCCTTGTAGTAGATGGCCAGCTTGGTTGTTGGTGGCGGTGGACGTCCCACGATACCAGAAAAACGAACGCGGTCCACTCCGACTTGTTCAACCTGGGCATTGTCAAGCAGAGCCTTGACATCGCTGTTTAGATACATGTTGCCTTGGATCTCGTAGAGGAATTGACACTTCACGGTGTCTGCCGTCACCATACCATTGGTACCCGGGTGCTTAGTGATGATACAAGATCCATCTTCGGCCACCTCGGCGATTGGAAAGCCCGAGTCGATAAATCTTTCGAGAGGATAGCGGTGGAAGCCCGAGAAATTAGACCCCGACACATAAGCAGAGCACTCGATAAGATGACCTGCCAAAAAGGCACCAGCCAGGCGGTCATAGTCCGTCTCCGACCAACCGTACCACCACCATGTGGCACCAATAACGGGAGAAGCGTCGGCAACACGGCCACAAATAATGATGTCGGCGCCATTTTCGAGAGCTTTGACAATGCCCCTGGCACCAATGTAGGCATTACAAGCCAGAACCTGGTCTTCCGTAAAGACAACGCCTTTGTGGGCGTTGTTATTGATGTCTTGGAAAGTGGCGGGTAAAGTCCCACATTCCTTGAGTGTGGCTTTGACTTGTCCCACAATGTTATCTCCCGACACAAATGCGGCCGTGAGGTTATAGCTATGCTTGTCGATCAACTCCTGACAGTGCGCAGCCAGTGCCTGCGGATTCAACCCTCCTCCATTGATCACCACCTTGATACCATTTTCCGCGATGACGTCCATGCTCAGCTGGAGTGCCTCCCAGGCGTTCTTTTTGAAGCCTTCGCCAGTCCCAGCCGCGATGGCAGCCTGCTCCTGTGCCAAGTTATTTTCTGCCAGCCAGTCGCCAGTGATAAAGTCCACGGGACCCAGACTGGCCTGCTTCCGCATTTGCCATCCTGGTTCCATTTGGCCTCCAGAACAGTTGGCAATACGGACGGGGCGAGTGCCCCGTTCGTCATGGGAACTCCGAGTCTGTGAGCTAGGCATTATGATGGCGGTGTAGATGCTATGTGATTGAGGATTTGCACAAAAGCAATGACAGATCCAGTACCACTTTTGTAGCTTTTAGTTCTTAAGTATTGCGCGTAGGTGGCAAAGTATCCGACACAGTGTTCAGCTTTTTGACTGCTGGTCAAGCCAGGTATTAACCAGTGCGAAAACTGGTCTCACCCGGCTCAGCGAAGATCTAACAGTTTACCACTGTACCAGAAGTGTTGCAGGAGAATAGACGAGCAGCGGACCATGGGGAGGCTCACGGGCCATGGCGCGGTTGCCGCGGGCCATAGCGAGGTTATGCATTGACCGATACGCCAAGTCCGAGGAAAGGATTTGCTAGAAATGCATTACCGCAGAGGTAGCTGTCCGAGCAATGGCATGGGCAAAAGTGGACCGAGGTTATTCAACCTGACCAGTACGACCGGAATTGGATTGGCCGCCCAACCCAGTACACATCAAGGCTTGCCACTTAAGTCACCTGCGTAATCAATGTAAGGACATGTCGTCAGCTAAGTAAACTAGGCATAAACTTTCTTTCATGTGTCAGCATGATGAAGATGACTTATGGTTAACGTGAGTCCTGTATTGACAAGGCCTGTAATCCGTGGCTAACTGCAATAGCGATATATCCCAGGGAAACTCAAGATGGGGGGCACATTATCAAAATATCTCGCAAGACTGCAATGTTGCGGATTCACAAGCTGTCCACTCTCCAAGTCTGATCTCCAGAAGTGCTGAATCAGCGACAAGTTTAGCTCTCGAGGTGCTAAAGGAGCGGAGTCCCCCCCTCTCGTTCTCTGAATCACTAGCCCATGTAGTTCCGTGATGGTGGAATTTTTTTTTTTTTAAGTGCATGCTAGCTTTAATCTCCCCGTGTTCTATGTTGGATGAGGGTTATTGGCCTTGTCGAGACAGCTGCAAGCCCATGCCTGTGGAATTGGACCCATGCGGTTCATAACTTAGCACTCTGGGGCTCCTCATTCACGTGGTTATGGTGGCCCAGTGGGTCCCAGTCGGTAGGCTCCGAATGAATCTTGAACATGGTTGAATCATTAATTGATGCGGTCGGGCCCGTGCGGATACAAAACCTTGGAAACTTTTTATTGAAGTACTTAAAAGAGATTGGTTGCCTGGATGAAATCTTGCCTACCAAAAAGATTGGTTGGCCGGTTAGGGTGATCAAATGAGGTGATGTCTCCCCAACTTTCGCCTCTTAACCCCGCCTTCCCCCACCCCGTTTCCCTGCCTCTAGTAACCCCGCCTTTCTCCCCGTTTTCCGGGACGAGCAGCACCACCTCGGGACGAAAACACCCACGGAAGAAGCGTACTGAATAAGGGGCGCAGCTTCATTCTCCAAGTGAATGAATGAATGAAGTGAATGCGATTTCTCACCCAAGCTCAGCCTCTCCAATTCACTATTGAAGCGTCAATTCACAGCGGTCATTCTCGGCTGCTATGTGATGGTTTCCCCGCAGGCGATGTGGACGACTGACGCGGCTGAGATAGGCCCGGCAGCCAGGATTCCAGCGAGCCGTAAGCGAAAGCATTCGAATGACGACACTACCGCCCAAGGCGCGCGCAGATATCGGGCCTCGCGAGCATGCCAATCTTGCCGCGCAAGAAAGGTCCGTTGTGACGTTCTGAGGAATGATGCAGGCTGCACCAACTGTCGACTGGATGGTCGCGAATGTGTTCTGCTGGCCTCGAGAAGAGGAAAAACCAACGGCTGGCTTGATTGTGGGCCAGTCACCAGCCGCAGTCCTGCTTATCCCCGGTCTCCAGACTCTACTTGCGACCTGAGCGGAAATGCCGCGGCACATGATGATGAGCTCACCACTGAGACGATGCACGCAGCAGTGGAAACCGGTCCCAGTGGTGGTGACATTCCTGTCTGCGTTACCTTTGATGGGGATAATGAGGACATCAGCAAGGATCAGCAGCCTACTGATCACGGTCTCGCAACCGACTATACACCTTCTGAATCCCTTGATGCTCTCACCTTCGCATCCCACGACTCAATGTCAACTTTGCTGCAACACTATGCCAGTCCTAGGGGAACGGTGACGCTCCCCGCCTTCATTGCTCCCTTCCGAAACAAAATCGCAACTGAAGATTTGGAATTTCTTGCGCGGAAAGGGGCGTTGACAATACCTGAAGCCGATTTGCGAATTGAAATCTTGAAAGGATACATCTTCTCTGTGTATCCATTCATGCCTATGTTGGACCTCAAGCCGTTCGTTGACGCAGTATTGAACGAGCGAAGAGAACATCCCATTAGCCTGCTGCTATTTCAGGCTGTCATGTTCGCAGGGCTGAGTTCGATGGAACCCCATGTTCTCCACCGCCTAGGCTTTGACACCGCCAAGCAAGGCCGTGAGGTCTTCTTCGCTCGCGTCAAACTACTCTACGACTTTGATGTTGAATCGGACTGTGTAGCCGTTTTTCAGTCATTGCTGCTCATGAGCTCGTGGTACAGCAAATGGAATGAATGGAAGGACACTTCGCACTGGACAGCGCAGGCACTCTTGATTGCACAAAATATGGGACTTCATCGCGAGCCGACTTCCGCATGCGGTTCTGACAAGATAAAACACCTGCGCAGAAGAATGTGGTGGAGTTTATTCATTCGCGATAAGATGCTCGCCCTCGGAACGCGTCGGCCAATGCGCATCCAGGACGATGAATTCGATGTAGCCATGCTCACTCTTGAAGATTTCGATATTGAACCGTCAAATGGCTTCGGGCAAGAGCAGCTAGGACTTTTGGATGCCGAAGAGCAGAAGTGTACTGCTCTTATGTGCATCGAAATGGCAAAATTATGTGTCTGTATTTGCCATGTGCTCTCAACTCAGTACACAATATTAAGTACAACGCCTGCTGTTTCACACACAACGATGGTTGTGCCAAAGCGCAACGGGCGACGCTCTGATGAACTTCAGAAGTGTGATGCAGAAATTAATGAATGGCTCAAGCAACTCAACACAAATATCTGCACATCTCCAACAATATCACCAAAGGTTGGCTCGACTAGCTGCTCCGAAGTTCATTGGGCAACATTGAATCTGGCCCACCTTACGCTTGTAAACGTCCTTCACCGTACACAAGCGTTACAGCCTTTCTCAAACACTTCAGAAGCCCAGTCTATTCGAACAGCATCAAGACTGAAGGTCAAGGACGCCGCCTACAAAGTAACAAAAATTGCACAAACGATGCTGCATCGTAACCAAGTGCGTTTTCTTGGACTGAGTATGATCACAGCACTACTAGCTGCATGCCTGTCGCACATGGGGGACATCCGCAGTGGGGACGATGATGTTCGGGATGCTAGCATCTTCCGCTTCGACCAGAACATGCAAGTTCTACATTCTATGCGCGGAATGTATGCAACAGCAGACGCTGCAGTCAGTTTCCTCGCCTCTGTTGTCCAGAAAGCTCGGCTACCCTTGCTAGCACAAGTCACGAACCCTGCTCCGTATTTCATGTCTGCATCGTCTGACCACTTTGTCTACCCCTGGACATCCACTCATGAATTTGTCGGCTTGGGCGACGTTACTGCTCGCCGAGATAGCGCTGGGCCCAATGCGTACACAGCGTCCAAAGCCCCCGGGGCAGGTTCGCCTGCTCACCAATCCCTATCAGGGGCACAGCCAACGACCCAGACACATCCAATTGCATCGCTCAGTGCAAGCCGACAGATTCCGGAGAAAACTGCGCCAGTGTCAGCCCCTTGCACATCTGACCCAAATAAGGACGGGTCCACAGGAGACCTCAAGAATTTTCGCTTCGATGATATACTTTTTGACAATGTTTTCACTTCATCTGCGGAGGGACAAGTAATGGATTTAGAGCCAATTTTGTATAATTATGACTTTTATCTGCATAATTTCGAATTTCCAGACTGCCAGCCACAGGGCATGAAATAAAAGCCTTGCAGATTTCTTGTTAATATTCGTCCTTATCAGCGATCCTCTTGCTCTATCCAAAAAGCGCCCTTGGTACGGCATCGTCGTGGTGTCAGAAGATGTATGGTGTGAACGTCTCGTGAGGAAATGAGTGTGATGATTGGCCACGGAACTCCCGGATTCGACTCCGGAGTTGACCAATAGTCAAGCCGTCTAACTAGCATAAGGGAGCATGATTGGCCCCATATGGCAGGGATTTGTGGAGGACTGTTGCAGTACTAGACTAAGTAATCCTAATTGCCCCTAAATTTGACTGCTTTGTCTGCTATATATTAATCAGAACCCCCAGCATCAATCAGGGGGTCAAGACCTTCATTTTGTAACTATCTATGACTATTAGTCTGTAATGACCATTAGAGTGATTCCTTGACATGCTATCATGTCCGATAACTGTAGCAGTCGGGCCAAAACCCACGAGTTCTCTCTCTGACTCCATATCGGAGCTTTTCGAGAGCTGAGAAGCTACATACCACAGGGACGGAACTCGTCAGTCCAATGTTCATAGCTTGCTCACATCTTTCCCGCTGATGTCGACGACAATTTTGCCCCATGCAGTACCTGTGCTCAGCGTCTTCAAAGCTTCCGGGATCTCCTCCAAGCCCCTAAAAACTCGCTCAGTGTAGTTCAAAGGCACAATACCGCCTTCGCCGATTAGCTTCAACAATTCGTCCCAAACTCGTTCAACGGCTTGAGGATCATGGTTGGAATATTCGCCCCAGAAAAGACCCGAAAGGCTGACATTTTTCAACAGCAACCTGTTGGTAGGGATGCTTTCGATACGGCCAGCGGCAAATCCAACAATACATAGTCTCCCATCCCACCGGATGCACTGAAGAGATTGAGCAATGGCGCCTAAGGGATCGAGGACGACGTCGACGCCGCGATTGTTGGGCGTCAATCGCCTTGCCATCGAAGGCCAATCACTTCTGGCGTCGACGACGTAATGGGCACCAAAACGTTTTGCGATGTCGCGCTTTTTCTCTGTGTCGGCCGATGCTATGACTTTCATACCCAGCGCTTTGGCAACGGTCACTGCTGCAAGGCCGAAGCCCCCGCCGGCACCGTGGATGAGCACGTGATCGCCTAAGAGGGATGGTATCAGTAGTGCGTTGGCTGAAGGGGGAAAAGGGTGCTGTCCAGTTGCCCTTCCTGGCCTGCGCACGCAGTACGAGGGCTGCGTAAGCAGTCGGTGCGGTGTAGAAGAGGCTGCTTGCCTCGACATATGTCCATCCTTTCGGTACTGGCCTCAAGGCTGCCTCAGGCGCCGCAATCATAGAAGCAAATGCACCAAGTCCAGCGCCAAAAACGCGATCGCCCTTCTGAAAACTGCAACCTTTGGCATGAGTACTGGTGGGGACAGCAATGATTTCGCCCGCGAACTCATTGCCTGCAATCCACGGAAATGCCGGTTTCTGTTGGTGTTTTCCCTGTATCTGTAAATTATCGAAGAAGTTAATGGCGACGGCATGGATTTTGACAAGGTATTTGTCTGGATGGGCAGAGAGATCTGACAGCTGCACCAGCTTTAGGTCCTCGGGGCCTTGGACTAACTCATGGAGCTGGTAGGCTCTCATTCTTTTTATGTGTCTATGTCGGATTGAACGGTTCGTAAATACGTGGAGGATAATGAGAATTAGTTTAGACAGGCACGAGGAAAGCTGAGTTACACACTCTGGATCTGGCTTCTGTGCATTACATCTAATGATCCAGGCCTCCAGGGCATGATGTGTTTGTGAATTACAAGTTAGAGATGACCCACCCCGATAGCCGATTACTGCTTGGCTTCGATAGCCGCGGAGCTGCGTTCGGATACCCGCGGTGTCTTGCGTGGTCTGTTGCTTAGCCGAGTACGAAGGCCTACTTCGCCAGCATAATTGATTTCGAGCCCCTGCATCCCCAAGCCAAGCAGGAGCCTGTCATCGCTGATGTCTCTCAGGACCGTGGGGAGACAGAAATGGCGAGGGCACAGACCCCTATCCAGTCGCAGGCAGTGTTCGACACCTGATCAGCCCAGCTTCACTACAGGAAGTAACTAATCCTATTATAGCGACCTCTGGCAGGCGATTGCCGAGTGGTACGTTTGATTCCTCTAGTTGTCGTCGTTAGGGAAGCCATTAACCCTGGGGAAGACACTTGAACCTGAATATGACGACGGCGACAGTCCAGAGACTTCAGATGTGCAGACCGCTGTGGTAAAAAACGCCTGGGACATCACATTGACCAGCCGGAAGCCAACGACCAAACCAGTTTTCGGACATGATGCCTGATTCCGCCTGTGTTTGATCTAGAGAATATGATTGCTGCATCGGTCCCTTGGTTGAAGGATCTAGGCCCTACCGATTCAAACTGTAATATATGGCTGTTTGGCCAGTCCTCGTATGGATATCTATGAATAGCCTCTCTAATCCTGAACGGGAAAACTCTTCGTCTCGAGGTTCATTGGAGGAATTAGTGTCCTCACGAATATAGCATACTGGCGATTCCTTCAAGACCAAGGAAGAAGTCAAAACATGGAGGCCACCTGGCCACCTAAGTCTATGATACAGCTTCAAAAATGATTGGAAAACACTATAACGCCTCAATTCTCTCCTCTTTCGGCTTCATTGTGAAGGCAGGCCTTGGGGACCAAGGCCTTATAAGAGGGGGGGGTAGTTATAAGGATTCAGAATATTCTTTATTCTTTATATATAGACTCTATGAAGATAAGCCTGGAGGGCTCCCTTCATAGACAGGTCACATAATAAAGCATGTGAGTTGTGACCCATAGGACAGGTTTACCCTCTATAGAAGCTGACCTTTAGAAGTCAGCTGTCAGCAACAATCTACATTATTAATAGACAGATACTATCTTCATAAACCATTATTCCTTCACACTAGTTCAAAACTAACCTCGCGGATCCCAGGACCCAGATCCTTATAAGTAGTTTATTTAGATTATATAAATAATTAAATATATATATTTTTCTTAGTAAATCTATATACCTTCCTAATATATAGTTATATATACTTATATTATAACCTAATTAATAACTTCTTATCTTTTATAAACCCTCCTAAGCATATTATTATA
Source organism: Scortechinia acanthostroma (assembly GCA_011319215.2). Classification (NCBI taxonomy): domain Eukaryota; kingdom Fungi; phylum Ascomycota; class Sordariomycetes; order Coronophorales; family Scortechiniaceae; genus Scortechinia; species Scortechinia acanthostroma. The sequence continues at coordinate 17,085 of JAABUG020048840.1, forward strand.
TATTAATTAATATATAATAGTATTTAATAATTAATAGAACTAGTACTATTGTTACGGCACACTCACACCCGCCATGAAATGGTTGGACAAGGCTTACGAGAAAGGCGGTGCAGGGTGACGTACAAACAAGATAGGGGTCAGAGGGTGGTTAAGTCACGTGACCTACAGTCCCTAATGCCAAGCATGGTAATAGTCCATGAAGGGACCGCAATTATATACACCACAATGGACCATGACTAAATGGTCTATAATGGGACCTTATAATAGTCTTAAGGTATGGACCGTCAAGGAGGAACTATATAAGGATACTTATTATCATTGTATCTAGCACTCTTAGTTTAGTTCCTCGTGTTTAATATTAATATTTCACTTGAGTACAAGTTCACTAGTCTGATTTGTTAGTTACTCTCCACTATTGAGTATAGTGTAATGAGACTAGAGAATAATATCATAAAGATATAGCAGTTAAACTGACTATATTAATTAGCAAGGATGCCTAGAATAATATAGCTAAAGAAGGATGCTCTATTAATAATAGAGATTATATAGAATAATAAGTTAGTAGAGAAGCCTTGTGCTATAGTATAGGATGTGGTAAAGAAGAAAGAGGAAAATAATTTAAAATAAATAATAAAAAATACCAATTAAGTCACCTGCATCTTAGACTCTCTTAAGATTTAAAAGTTTAGTCTAGTAGTATTGACAGGCTCCTACTCCAGGACCACTCCCTTATTAGTATCTAGTCTCACTAGCAGCTTCTTCACAGCTATTTAAGTCTTAGGAGGCTGGTAATAAAGATATAAAATAGTAAGAAAAGATATTATAATGAATCCAATAATGCGCATTGTCTATCTAAATCAGATATTGGGCTTTTAGAGAAGCTTATTGATGATAATAGGCCAGATAACACTATCTAGGGATGAATCTGTAATGACGATCCCCATAGCAGCTCCATGCTTTACCTTGATATACTGACCAACGAGCGCAAGCATGGGGCACACCAGAATAGCCACACTTTTAAACGGTTTCATGAGTGACTGGGACGGTGTATGACATGATCAATCAATCAATCAGGGCTTAGGGGATTATGTACTTGCATAATACATTGGAGTCGCAACTGTTAGTGCAGACACATTCCCAGTGCGGCCACACTCCCCATGTTAAAGGGGAAAAATTGAAAGAGTAAAAATTGGTGATTAACATTTTGGTATAGACACGTTGGTAGTCTCGTACATATGAAAACCTAACACCTGTCATGCTTTTGCAACGACGGGAGTATTCAACACCAGGAAGTGCGAACACATTGGGGACTGCGACCACACCAGGGAGTGCGACCACACCAGGGAGAGCGGACACACTAGGAAGTGCGACCACACTGGGAAGTGCGGCCACACCAGGGAGTGCGACCACACCATGGAGAGCGGACACACTAGGAAGTGCGGCCACGCTGGGGAGAGTGACCACACCAGGGAGTGCCACCACACTGGGGAGAGAGTGACCACTGTGGTTGCACTCCCTGGTTCACCCGCACTCATTGGTGCACTTACACTAGTGCACCCACACTCCCTGGTGCACTTACACTTACTGGTGCACTTACACTCCCTAGTGCACCCGCAATCCCTGGTGCACTTACACTCTTTAGTGCACTTGCACTCACTGGTGTACTTACACTCCCTAGTGCACCCACAAATCCCTGGTGCATTTGCACTCCCTGGTGCACTTGCACTTACTGGTGCACTTACACTCCCTAATACACCCACACTCCCTGGTGTACTTGCACTCAAAATAATATCATTTCTGATGTCTGTAGTTTGCATTATCTGGCTGTATCCAAATATACCCTACCGGAGAAAAGGTGCCGACGGGACCTAGGCCAGCATTTGATTTGTCTAAGGTATTCTACTCAGGAAATGACTAATGATACAAAGACCTGTCTTAATCCTTTTAATGACCTCAAACACTACTGTTATCCCTTTGTCAGTCAACACAGGACTTTCTCTCGCCATCCCCAAACAGGTTCTGCTCTAAATGAACCCCCATAGCAATTTCATCGATGGATTTCACAGGCCCAGTTGTCAGGTAAATCATCAAGGCAACCTGCAGTGATATGTATAAACAGCGTGACTCTCCAACCTAGCTGCCAGTCAATCAAAGAAAGACGGGAATCTTATGAATGTCTGCATGCCGATTGAGTGGTTTCTCCTTATATGAACATTCTATCGCGCAGTCAAGTTTGGCCCACTTTTGGCGAAATAGAAGTTCTGGTCCCACTCTTGGCTTGCTCATTTGTGCTGCTTGGGTTCGTTTGTTCCGTTGTTATATCTCGCAGCGAGATCTTGCCAGGTTATAGTCTTCGGTGTTGGATACTGCAAGAACTGATAAGTGGTTAAGGGCTGTTTTCTTTAATCTGATGGTAGACACATACGAGGTCTTCTTGCACAACAGGCCAGCGGCTATCCCAGTTGAACACAAATGTTTGACCGTTATGCTTGAGTCGGATCATCAAAGAGATGTCCGCATCGCACTCACAACAGTACTCAAATGCCTTCTGAAACAGACTGTTTCTTCGTCGGGTTCGCTGTTGGCTTTTTGCTCGTGATGTATCTTTCTTCCTCTTCCCGGGCGTCCCTTTCTTTGCCGCCATTATCTATACTTTTCTCCTGAGAGCAGCAGCATATCACGAGAGAAAATGGCCATGCTGAGTATGGCTGCCCTTGTGGTCTTTAACTAAGTTGCTCATCACCACCTGTCAGCACAGGTGGTGATGAGGGTTCACCCTTCTGGATAAAAACCAGTGCAATAGTTGAGCTATTCGGGATTAATCTCCAAGCTCGGATTGCCGCTATTCCTCCTCCAGGTTTTGTTCATGTTTGCTTTGTTTGTGTGGACTTGGCATCACCGTTTTTGTCAGCAAGCGGTGATGAGGATGCACGACTGGTGATGAGGGTTCACAACTGGTGATGGCATGATATGTGGACAAATATGACTGGGCATATATGAAACGATGGTCCGTGTCGATCAACTCCATTGTTTCAGGTTTGATTGGGTTATTGAAAAGGTTTTACTCACAAGGGTTATCCCAACCATGGAGGTTATGCCTTCCTTTGGCCTGTACCAGTTTCCCAGAAAAAGCCAATGGTCATAATTCACAAATCTTGAAATGAGTGTGATTCTTATATTGTCATTGGCAGTAAGCTTGGTATAATATGAGTTGAAGGAGCCAATAGGAGCGGCGGCCTAAATAATTCTAAGGCAATTACCTCAGCTGTAGCCAAGTCACATGAGGGATAGAAAAACCTTTAGTTCCACTATTTCTGCTCTCTAAAAGATATATCTGAATGGGAAGAGCAATACATACTAAATGGTTGAATACTCTTTAAGGGGTGGATAAGTGCTGAGGCATAGTATATTCTTACTTTCCAGTATCATCTGAAAGACCTGGTTATAGAGGCTAAGGGCACTGTGATCATATCCAAAAGATGCAATGAAGTGATCAACTTGCATTTGGGTGGGCCTAGAGAAGTTGAGTGGTCTCTGACAATGCTCATCATCACTTCGCGCAAGCTGTGAAACCGGTTGATCACTTCGGTATATCCCAGGGAGATTTCACCTGCCCCCCTCCTCAAAAAAGCATCTACTCAAAAAGCATTCACTCTTTCCTCTTGGGTTTAGCTAAACATTTTATGAACTGGCTGTTGGAAATTAATAGCTTCCCTATTTATATTGGACCAAGCAGATCAGAGCTAGGTCTTCTACCAAGCGCCACCATTCTATATCATTCGAGAGAGTATGAGGTCTTTTCTAGATATGATATATAAATATATGGCTTAACTTAAGAGGCTTGCATAAATATAAGTTATAGTACTATAAGCAAAACCTCTCAGAGCAGTTAACCACCAGAGAAGCATTTCTTATATTAATTTATGGAATATCTGGACCTTGCTATATAGTATACTATATAAAGTTATTTATAAAAAATTATTTATAGTCATGGCTTAATATAAAGGGTTCTGATATAGCAAGTTTAGCTCAGAAGGCATCCAATAAGAGGAAAGCTGTCTTGAGAGGATCCTCTTGAGATGAAATCAGGCACGTGAGTATCCCATTGAGAGAGAAATGCCAGATAAGAGACATCCAATTACATGAAACAACTCATTGGGATGAGCACATTCTAGAACATCTGTCTCATACTGAATTTGGAAAGGAGAGGTGTGAATATCAGCCCAGAATATCTAAATCGCCCATTGCTGGTGTCGATCTACAAAAGTAATAGGAGACTGTATCTTTGAAGATGCTTTCGGTCTGTGGTTCGCTTCCATGGCTAGTCACATGTGCCACCATGCCCTACTAAATAGCTAACTGTGTAAAGAACTCGCCAATTCTTGCATAGCTGTATACTCCTACCGGCATCATACTCTGTTCTTGCGGCCCGGTAGAGACATGCAATAAAACCACATTGTGTCTTCATGAGGCCTGAGCAAGACTTGATAGAACCACCTGCTCTCAACACGCCAATGCTAGATGAGGAAAATGCTACTGCCTCACACCAGCCCAGTCCAGATCAATACCTGTCAAGCAGTGGGCTTAATGCCAGGAGGTAAAAATAGGCGAGACCCTGTCGGTACGCTAAGAGATACGATGGACTCGATTGGGCATAGCGACACGAGCTTATTTCTCAGCAGCCAATCATCACCAGTTGATCAATACAGCTAGACCAAACTTGTCTGGTATAATACAGTATTTCGCATCGCTCGTGTTTGTGCCTCTGCCTACTCACAGATGAAGAAATCCAGCGCAGGAAGGACCGGATAAGCGGAATCATTCTGGATGGAGATGAATGAGCGAAAGCGAGTGCAAGTACGTGTATTGAACCACTGAATCAGAAATCTAAGGCAGCAGAATTACTATGGCGGTTGTTCAGGGGAATTGGTGCAAGAAGTCGACTATATAATCTCCCTATCCATATGCCGTAAACACTTCCTAGAACAACATCAAGGATCATTAAGGCTCATACGATCGTCAATACTCAAACTCTCTTCGTTCTTCTTCTCTCAGTAATCGAAAGCCTCATACACCATGGCAGATGAGGAAGAAAACCTCTACTTCTACACCCCCTCCCTCGGAGCCTCCATCCTCTTCACGATCATCTACATCATCCCCCTAATCTACCAGTCCTACATGACATTCATCTTCCCAAGGAAATCCCAAACCCCACGACCCAACTACTTCATCCCGGCTGTCATCTGCGCAGCCCTCGAAGTAGCAGGGTATGCGATCCGCTGCGCCAGCGTCCGCAAACCAGCGGATATAGCATTGTACGCCGTCTCCAGCACCGTCATCGTCATCGCGCCGGTTTTTCTGTGTGCGAGTCTGTATATGCTTCTTGGGAAGTTGGAGACTAGCTCTAGCAAGAAGCCCGCGAGTTTTGTGTTCGGGGGTTCCGGTTCGGGGAGATGGCTTCCGTGGGTGTTTGTCACGTTGGATATTCTGGCTGTGCTGACGCAGGGGTCTGGGAGTGGGATTGCATCCTCCGGGAATTGGGAGGGGTCGACGAAAGACGCGGGGATTGGGGTGTTGATTGGGGGGTTGGTGTTGCAGGTTGTTACGTTTGCCGTGTACCTGGTTATTATGATCTGGTTTCATTGGAGGGCGATGGCGGGGGGCCATGAGCTGGAGCATGGGGTTAGAATGGTGATGAAGGGGGTTTATATCGGTGGGTTCTTTATTATGGTGAGTGCGCTTATCATTCAGGGGAAGGCTATACTGACAGTACAGCTCCGCTCTATCTATCGAGTGTTTGAATTCGCCTTTGGCATTGATTCGTATACCTTTACGCATGAGTGGCCGTTGTATGTGCTTGAGGCTGTTCCCATGCTTTTTGCCTTGATGGTCTTGGGCTGGTTCCATCCGGCGCGGTGGTTGGCAATGTCTGGGGTGGAGGGAGAGCAGACCTATTCTCTGCGCAAGTCGTCCAGACGGCGGCAGCGACACACAGAAGAGCAGTCTCTAGCTTGAAGAATAGTCCAAGTTGACGTGGATTTGGGGGATAGTAGATGTGGATGTTTTGTTTGCCCGTCCTATGGAATGATGTCTATAATTTGACTGTGATTATTGCGCTCTTTGTCTCAAAAGCTGTTATTAGTTGACATAAGATGTACTGCTATCATACTATTGCATCGAGACCATTCCAATACCCGAATGTCCAGGCTTCGCGGACCCTCCACGCACTCGTCTCCATGTCACAGCAATGATGTCTAAGGATTTGCTTGTGATTATTGCGCTATTGGTTCACAAAGCGGTTGTTGTTATTAGACGATATTATATGTCTGCTCTCATAATATGCATCGAGTCAGTCCAAGACCTGAACCCGTCCAGGGCTCGCGCACCCTAGCCACGCGCTCGTCTCCATGTCAAAGAACTCAGCATGCAGATTGGGGAAACCTTCAGACCGCGTACCGCGAATAACCCTCTTGGAGGCCCCATCTGCGGCTATGAGTTGCATCGGTAACGCTACCAACTCCTGCATCGAAGCTGGCAGCTCCCGGTATATGGAATCGGCCCACTGATGTACGACCGTGTCCGTGTTCAGAAATGTGGTGCCACTCAGCTCGCGCAGCTTGATATAAACCGGCTGCATAAGCAACTCCATGACAAGGAAAAACATGAACAAAGCGCGCGAAACGTGGTTGGCGGGGGCGATGAACATTAGAAACTCTCGGTTCTCGGCTTCGTACCACACGGCATAGATTTTGGTGAGGTTGACAAACGCGGTCCTGTTCGAGACTGCGAGAGCTGCAAGCGTCTCTCGTAGCGCTTGATAGAAGCGGTGATGTATTGTGCTTTGAAAGAGCGGTTGTAAGCTGTCTATTGCGGCGAGAAGGCTGTCGGTCAGGGGTGGACTGCTGACGGGTTCTTCGGCAAGATACGAGACCACGTCTTGGGTCTCCTCCTCTTTCTGGAGATGGAATAACTGGCTTGATTGGTATTTTTCAAGGATGTTGTTTGTGATGATTCCACAGCCGCGGACCATGACTGCAAAGTCGACCAGCCCGTCATGCATGTGGTATGCTTGGAACACGAGAGCATAGCATGTGGCCAGAATGACGTCCATGTCGGTTTTTGTGCATTCTGGCCCTTTTGCTATCGCTGCAGATAACGCTTTCAATGCCTTCCCTCTGTGGCTAATCGCCGTAGGGGAGTATTCCGATCCATTAGGCGAGACGAGGGAGTAGTGAGTAGCTCCTAGAGCGAGGATTGCGTGCATCAGATGGGGATACTACCGAAGCATCAGCTATAAGCCCATGCACCTCGGCGGGATAATCACCTCATGCGCATATCGGGGTACTTCGGTCGCCCATATCACCTCACTCCCAAAGGGCAGATGCGGGCGCGCGACCACGAGGAAATGATGGAAGAATCGCAGGTCATCGCCACTCCATGGACCGACAGCAAGTCCTTGTGAAGGTGACACCTGCTTACCACTCTGTGATGATGCTACCACAGCATCCCGCCGCGACGACATTTGCTTCCCTGCACCAACCCATTCGCGAACTTTGGATGGATATACACATTCCATGTCTCGGTACATGCAGTTCTCGCATGCTGGCTTGGTTTCTTGACACTGACTCGTATGTGAGCATCCTTCCCCAAGTCGATGGATCAAACGTACCTTTACCCTCCTTGCTCTGCAGTTGTAGCAACCCCAGCGAGACTTGGTATGGGGTCGTTTCTGTCTCTGATTAGTCATGACCTTTCCTTGTTCACCCGATTGCGACTTTTGCGGGTCTGGAAGCTCGGCCTTATTTGAAGCCTCAAGGCCTGCAGACACGGGCGAAGTTCTGGACCTCGATTGCATTTGAATATCCATGGAGCATATACTAGGATCAACGAAGGTATTTGCTAGAGTGACGATGATACGGATGGATTCTCGATGAACGCGTCGAGATAAGCATATCTGATGAAGAGGATCGTGGACGTAATCCAGGCAGCAACATCTCCCGCCAACACGAGCTCCCTAACTCCTTTGACTCATCGGGGCGGGGCGGATCTTCTTGGCTTTCCCCATGCTGCCATGAAGCTGCCAAGCTCCAAATCAACTTGATGAATGTCTAAATGTCGTGAGTTCTATCGGAAAGACTCTGACCTGAAATTAGTGCAATCCATTAAATTCACTGCGAATTTATCCTCTGCAATACCTCAGAGGGCCAAGATCCTCACGCAAGCGGACCTCGTTATGGATCTCTTCTCAACATTCCCACCTGAGGTAATAGTGTCCTTCCTTGAATTTTGTGCCGACTTTGCTGGCTTAGATGGCTTGCTCAGAGCGTCCGCCCGAGTGGATCAAGCGTTTAGCCAATATTACAAGACAATCACTGAGCGGGTCATGAAGAATTGTCCGATTCTCTCCCATGGGCTACAGTATGAATTTCGCAATATCATACTCCTTGAAGCAGATGGAACATTTCCTCCCTCGAGCCTGCCAGAGCTACTGGATGGCGCTTACACAACATCTATTGTGCCGCGTTCTCTCCCCCCTGACCATTCTTTTGGAGCCGTGCGAAAAGCCATCAGTATAGCGGCGAGTATCTGTCACGCTGCTTCTGCTTGCATTCATACTCTTTTGGATCGTCTTATGGTTGCAGAGCCTCGCCATGTGTCACCCAGCAAAGCCGTTGAATGGGTACAGGGAAGATTATCCGTGCCCCCAAGCGAACCCATCCGGATTACATATCATCGTCCTTCCTGGGCTGAAACATGTCGAACACATCGCATTCTATGGACGCTTGCAACGTTCAGTTGCGTTTTGCACGCGGCAAACACACGATGGGACTGGTCTCTAGAGGACAAAATCTCTTTCACTGAGCGATATGCCAAAGAATGCTGGCTGAAATGGCGAGTCGAAGAACTCAGAACGATTGCGGAGTGCTTGGCTGTCATTTATCCTAGCGAGACAATAACCCTCAACCACCGTTTCCCTTTTCTGGTGACCATTCCTTCATTAGAAAAATCGCCCTCGATTGCTCCGGCACGTTTAATCATACCCAACCCTCCAAAGACTCCAGCCGCGGATAAAGACTGGGAAATGATTTATAGCGCCGCCGGACGACAAAACGCCGCTATAGGCATGTATCGCTCCCTTCTCCGTGCTCATAGCCGTGATTATCGGTCTGTCAATCATCCTCTGCGATATGTGGATTTCCAAGCCTTTCGACGCCTTGGAATCCCAATATGGGATAACTGGCGACTGTATCTATTTGCGTTGGTCAACCGGCCAAGAGATGCATTTTGTGCAGACACTTCCGTTTTTGATGATCTGCCGAAGGGACTCGAAAACCAGTATCAGTCTTGCGCACTTTTCACATGGTGGAGCTTAGTAAAAGAGGAGGACATTTATGAGAAGATCGTCCCTGCGCATGAACCAGATTGGTCATTATTTTCTATGTGACTCCTGTGGTTCCCTCTGCGGGAGTATATGTACAGTTGTCTTGCGCCATGGCCTATGTTGAGTGATGAGAAGGTCAAGGTTCATGAAGCTCTGGCAGTGCGATTTTGGCAAAGATTTACTGTGGTCAGGAACTCAGGATACATAAGCCTGATAGCGTGGGACTTCCATCCCACTTAATGACTAAAATACTGCCACCTTTTCATACAGCTGAATATCATTAAAGCACTACAAGCATCAAATAGCACAGTAACTGGGGGTTTATGCCCTCCCTGCGCGTCAATCACAGCCTGGCAGTGCACCTACATCGGATCAAGCTGCTTATCTAGGAAGGACAGAGGGACTGCATGATGCATCCCAAGCAGCCCTAACTATCTCACGCAGCTAATCATATAAATGCTTATGATCATAAGCTGTGACAATGCAGTCATCTATATGTGGGTGCTAGAGAAAAAGGAAACTAACCCTTATTAATAGACCTGTGTGAACGCTGCTTAGCTCTAGAACACTTAAAGAATGTCCAGATTTTGTGTGTTCTATCGATACTCTACTACCTCAGATTAATATAAGTCATCAAAATCCACTAAACTTGCTGTCTCTGTTTATTGAATTTCATTCCTTCCCTATAATAAGACTCTTCTGTAATACTGCCCCTATCTAGACTACTAAGACTGCTCCCTTAAGCTTCATTAATGGGGTATTACGTAGATAATAGGCTATCAACTTATTTACTTCTATAATAGATGTATCTCTAAAGCCACTATAGTACTATACAGGGATTTCTTGTCAGATACCTATTGGATCCGAGATATTAAGGAGATTTAAGGAGGTGGTATATTGCCTGCAAGCCTGTGCTTAGTGCCAGAAGTCTTAGTATGTAGTCTAGGTGGACCACCTCTGAGATTTAAGGCTGTTTGGAGGCTTGATAAGAATGTACAGGCTTATAAACTCTTGTGTCTGTATAGATGTAGCTAATAGAGCAGATTTCTACAGTCCTTTAGTCTAGTGGATGTGCTGCAGGTGCGTGCATTTTCCTAAAGTTGTCTCCAATATTTCCTTTCAGGTACCTGCCCTATCTATCCCTCTGAGTGGCCTGGCAGAAATGGCAAATATTGACACAACAATATATGAGTATATGAAGGGGCCTAACAAGGTCAGTAGTCAGATAAATGAAGCTATGGACTAGTTACCGCGATTGGTAGGCAGTGGGTTGTTGTTTGAATAATGACCAACAAAACTGATATGCTCTGTTGATTCTCTTAACACATGCGTGGCGTCTCTTACTTCGTACCATATTTGGATTGGGATTCTTCGTTCTCGGCTTTGTGCTCTATTTCCTGATCTGCACCAAGATCTTCCCATGAGCCCATTGAGTATGATTCTTTATCTTCATCTGAATTCATCCTCCTCCTCTTCTTCGTCCTCGTCTTCGTCCTCTTCCTCGTTCATCAAATTCCTCATCAAGTTCCTCATCAAGGTCCTGAACGTGTTCCTCCTCCTCTTCCTCTTTCTCTTTCGCTTCCCTTTCACGTTCGCCCTCCTCGTCCTTGTCCTTCTGCGAGCTGCCTACCGCCACGTCCGAGGTGCCTACTGCCATCCACTGTGGAGGCGATGGAGTTAAATCCATGCCGGGAGCCATTGGAAAATGGGTGGTGTTTCCCAAATTCAACGTTGGCCAGGCTTGAATCAACAGCCTGCGCATCTCAGGATCATGCGTCGAGTTGAATGCCCCTTCAAGATGCCTTACTGCCGTCCAGGACGCTAATAAACTGTCCTTCATAAAGCGATCTAGGCGACTATGGCAGAAGGAATCCAGTGACATACAGCTCATCGCCGCCTGCACCCTGATTCCCTTCTCAAGCTCCTTGGCCACAAAGATGGCATCACGATACTTATCAACAAGCACATGTACCACAGTCTTAGCCATTTTGCCAATGGCCAAGGAGAGGACCGTTTTGCCAGTTGCGTCCGTTCTGAAAATATCTTCCCCATCTTCTATCAGCTCCAGTGCCACTTTTTGGTAATTTCTGCTCGTTGCGTAATGGAGCGCGGTTGGATCATTCTCAAGCGGACACTTTCTTGCCACCTGGATCCAACCAGGGGGAGGGTCCTCTGGTCGTGACGACGACAGCACGAGCTCAACGAGGTACATGGTGAGTGCTGCCCTTTTCTGCTCCACTGCCATCTCAACTGCCGTTTTGCCGCTAGAGTCTCGATGCCAGATGCCTGCCCCATGATCCACCAGAGCCTGTACAATCTGCAAGTTACCCAAGGATGCCGCCGAGTGCAACACTGCATCCATGGTGGCCTGCGGAAGCTCCCGCCGTTCCATGTTACATGCAAGTAGTTCTTTTACGGCCTGCAAATCACCATTGTGAGCTGCTATGTGAAGTGCTGTCTGTTCCTGTGAATCCACTGCTGCTAGGTGCGTACTTTGCGAGAGCAGTTTGATGTAGCGAGGACAGCCAAGGTCGGCGGCATAATGAAGCGGCATACGGCCGTCATCATCAGGGGCATTGATCCCGTCGTATTCCAGCAAAGTGGGAATTATGTCCGGGGTATTATTCCAATCCATGGCTGCGTAATGAAATGCTGTGCGTCCGATACTGTCCTTTAGTCTAGGGTTTGCTTGTCTAGACAGCAGCTGCTTTAGAATTTTGCAAAGGCCCAGTTCGGCGCAGAGATGCAACGCAGTTCTACCCTGCAAATCCTGAGCGTCTTTGACGTCCGTGAGTTCATCTAGCAACATTGTGACAACCGCCGGGGCGCCTGACAAGACAGCCCGATGAAGAGCAGTTTGACCATCCTTGCATACCTGGTGCCCGGCTATGAGACTCTTGTAATAGGCGAGGTACTGGTGATCCCCGCGCTCAGCTGCTAGATGAAGGCTCTGTTGGCCCAGTTCATCCTGAATTGTTACGTCAGCGCCCTTTATAATGAGTTTCAAAACAATCAAGTGGTGTCCTCTTCGCACAGCATGATGCAGTGCCGTCCATCCACCACTGTCTTTGAAATTCACGTCCACGGATTGTTTGAACGCCTCGTCAAGCTCATCATGATCACCTTCCATCGCGGCAAGCACCAAACGATGTTCTGTGTCCATCGCCGCGTGTCTCATTTCTTTGGTCTGGGGCATCGATTCGTATGGTATGAGGAAACCGAGATGTCTGGGTAAGGGCGGCAATGCAGGAGTAGGTCTAGTTCCCTCATCAGAACTCATCTCTCCATGACTGGCCCCAATAATGACATTGTACGCCATCTTCCATCGACATTCATCGAGGGCAAGAGGGGGGCTGAAATATACGGGGCCCACGAACTCATAGTGGTGCCGTCCAGTGCCCAATACTTTTGCCGCAATTGCTCTCGTCAGTCGTTGAGCATCAGGCTCTCCTAAGAGCACATACTGATCTGCCGCTTCGAGTGTCACATTAACTTTCATGTCCACGAGTGGAAATCCGCTGTGGAGCACGTATCGTTCTCTTGGAACGGACTTTGTTTTGATAACTTTCCAACGACCTCTGATGGCTCCGTTATCCCTGATCGTGAGCCGTTCTTGCGTAACAGGGGCCATCGGCAAAGCCAATAAATTTGTCGGGCACCAACTGAAATGGCCCGTCATCGTTGCAGATCTATGGAACAGGTGCCCATGAGCCACCCAGCCAAATCTACGCAGCACCTGCTTATATATGTCCTGCTGCTTTTCTCCGCTCAATTTTTGGATCCCAACAAGAAGCGCCGAGATCACTGCCATGTCGCGCGCCCATGAGGTAGAACGAGGACCAAGCACGGTCAAGAGGTCGTTGAGATTTCCGACGCGCTCCTTGCGCAAACCCTTAATGGCCTCTGTAGCGAATCGATGACAGACGGTATCACTGTCTGAATTTGATAGGATGTCTTCATCCAGATCCTTGATCACCGATCCTTTAAATATCACTTTGACTTTGCTAGACCTCGCCAGCTCCAATGCGGTCCACCCGCGACTAAACCATGGCGAGAGGATGATAGCAAGACATGCGGTCTCAGCATCTATCCATTTCCATTTTCGAATATAGCCGTCATGGACGAGCGTGATTCTCGCGCCTTCATAGTTGCTCTCCATTCGGTTAATTGCTTTGGCCCGCGCCTTTTTGTCTTTTGGTATGCAGATCGTATCCCACCAGATCCCCTGGCACTGCCAGCGCCTAGCAATCCGCGCAAAGAACTGATACAGGCACTCATTTACCTCTCCATCAGGCCACGCCCCGACCCCCGTTCCATCGGCCCAGACGTGGGAGACGGCCATGTACGGCTCGGTGTGGTTCACAAGACACTTGCCGTCGAGCCTCCAAACAGTAGGTCTCCCAGCAAGCGACGCTTCGTCTAGCTTATCCCGTGGGAAAAGCCCTTTAAGCGTACTGCAGGGATTCTCCAGACAGGAAGCCCGTTCATGGCGCTGAGCCACGGACGTGAAATTGAGCAGTGAATATTCGCAGAGATCAAACGTGCACTGTTCGTGCCCTTCATGCCCGATGACACCCATACTTGCCATGCGCTCGCTCGTTGGAATCAACTGTGGGAGCTTTGTCTCCCAGCCCTCGAGGTTGTGGCCGATGGCCCAGACTCGGTTCGGACAAAGTCCGAATTCTTTGGTTGCTCTTCGCAGAGCTTCATAAACTTTGGTGGCCTCCATGTCTTCTCTTTCTTTGCTCTGCTCGTATCAGACCAGCAAATCTGTTGTGAGGGCAAGACTGAAGGAGAGCCTGTTTGTTATCTGATTTTGGGAGGCTGTCTTGCCCCGCCTGATTGCCGCGCGCTGCAGCCAGCCATTACAAGGCGGAAAAATGGCAATACGTTAACACACCGATCGACGAAGTCCGACTGGGTGACTAGATGCGCAGCTGAACGTGGCGCCGTCCGATTCCTGTAAAACAGAAACAGAGGCGCCTCGCAACCATTATTATACCTGATGATGTTGTGTTGATATATAGTTTTTCTGTATAGCCATGCATCAATAAGGCCTATATATTGTTAACTAACCCTTTAGGTCCAACCAAGAGTACTCTTAGGAATAATAGCTCAGAGTCTAGAGTATCCTTAACAAAGCATGTATCTAGATGTTGTCATTTAGAAATCGTATCAAATATCATTATCACTACCAAACGGATGAGGGTCTACGCATCGGCCCACCAGATTCCCATTGTAGTCAATGGAATCCTATTCGGCAGGAGCACTTGAGGCAACATCCATAGAGTGTAAAAAATCAGAGTGAAGATAAGCGGCCTCGCTCGAGATACACAGAGAATATACAGTTCTGCAATGGCCATAGCATTGTACTCCGCGATGTCTTTATTCATTCATTCCAACACAGTATCACCCATCTTGCGTGGGGAATACGTCTGGCAAACAAGGTATCAATCTCAATGAACGTTCGGCCCTTCAACTCCGGAATGTAGAGATAGCTGCCCAGCGTAGCAGCAGCAGCCAAAGCCCCCAAACACAAACTCCACCTTGCCCTTCAAGTTGCCCTCATCCGGATTGACCATATACTGCACAGCAAAGCTCATCGCAATTCCAAACACCGACTGAGTCGCGGTAGCCAAGGCAGTGGTGCGCGCACGCAGACTGGGACTCGAAGTTTCGCCGAGCAAGACGAACGCAATGGCGCCGATGGTGAGGAAGCAGACGTAGGCGTAGATGACGGTGCTGGATGATTGCACCCACTTGGCAGCGCCGGTAGGAACCACATCCATGATACCGATCAGTAAGAGGAGGAGTGTTAGTGCTGCCATGCCGCCGACGAAGATCGGGCGTCGGCCCACGCGCTCCACTACAAACCAGCTGGTGATGTTTCCTGCGACTCCACAGGCCGTAACACCAACACCGAGATCGAAAGAGTGCGCCTGGTCGAGTCCCGCCAGTTGGAAGAAGTAGGTCGAGTAGCCCAGGACGAAGATGATGCCGACAAGATGCTGGCACGCAAAAACACCCACCGAGATACCCGTGCGCAGACGATTGGTGCCGCGGAAACAGTCCTTAATCCACTACTCCTTCACCGAGTCCGACGCCGCCTTCTACGCCTCGCTCGGCCTGAACTGCCTCCGCCTCCTCTTCAACTACCGCCACTTCATCTACGAGGCCAACTCCACCGTCCTCAAACAATCCGGCTTCGCCCTCCTGGACCGCATCGTCTCCATCTGCCGCCAGTTCGGCATCTACGTCATTCCCGACCTCCACGCCGTCCCCGGCGGCCAGAACCAAGACTGGCACTGCGACAGCGGGCTCGCGCGCGCCCTCTTCTGGGACTTCAAGGTCTTCTAGGACCAGGTCGTCGATCTGTGGGTTGAGAACGCGAAGCATTACGCATGGGGAGTCGGTGATAGCAGGGAATAACCCGCTCAACGAGCCGGCCGATCCGGAGCACAGCCGGCTGATTTCGTGGTACGCGCGCGTCGAGCGGGCGATCCGCGCGGTCGACCCCGACCATATCCTCTTTCTGGATGGGAATACCTACGCGATGGGCTTTTCGGCGTTTGAGGCGGAGCCCGTCCTTCCTAACACCGTCTATGCATGCCATGATTACGCTTGGATGGGGTTCCCTGGGCACGAGGTGTATGTGGGAACGGAGGCGCAGAAGGCGACGTTGCGGAGGCAGTTTGAGCAGAGGTAAGGTTTATGCGGGAGCGGGGGAAGTGCGGATCTGGAACGGTGAGTTTGGGCCTGTGTATCCTGATGCGAGAGATGAAAAGGCCGAGGCGACGAATGACGCAAGGTTGGGTGCGTTGAGGGAGCACCTGAGTATATATGCGGAAAGTCAGGTGAGCTGGAGTATCTGGTTGTATAAGGATATCGGTTACCAGGGAATGGTGTATGTTGATCCCGAGTCGCCGTATATGAAGCTGATTGCGCCGTTTGTGGCGAAGAAGCAGCGTTTCTGGCTGGACTTCTGCGGTTGTATGAATAAGGAGGGCGTCAAAGACGTCTATGAGCCGTTTCTTCGGGGCTTGCGTGAAATGGTTGGGCCCGAGCTGCTGCAGAAGAAGTATCCGCGTGTTTGGCGTTTGACCGGCAGGTCGAGCGAGTGGTCAGGGAGTGCTTGCTCAGCGAGTATCTGGGATGGGAGTTTGCAGAGCTGTTCCGAGGCAAAACGGAGGAGGAGGAGGAGCTGGAGGAGCTGGCTCCGTGCTTTGCTTTTGAGAATTCTGTGAAGAGGGATGGCTTGAATCGGGTCCTACAGGAGGATGCAGGACTTCTCAAGAGATAGATTTGATATGCTTGATTGCTCGCTTTCAATCAACAAAGCCATACATTGACTGGACGGGTAGCAAAAGGATCAATAGGATGCTCCCTCAAATATCCATTCTTCGCCAGACTAAACCAGACGTACGCGACGGTCAGCTGCGATCTCTCATCCTTCCCTCCGACATAGTCGCCCTCGGGAGAAAGGGCTCTACTTGGCATTTGAACTAACTCCATCTGATACAACCGCCACTCATCCCAAAAGATAATACCCAGGCGTCTAAAGGCACGGGTATCGCATCGCCAAAGAGGACCTTGCGGATTATTCCAGGAACCACCTGACCGGCCATAAAACATCATTCCGTAGCCGCGGGTTCGCGCATTGCTTATCAGCCTTCCCCAGGAACGCGTTTCCGGGGCGATAGTTGTTGTTTCTCGAGGAGAAATCCTTGTTTCTTGAGGGACGTCAGGCAAAGCCCAGCATGACCTTATAGCCAGACTTTCCGGGGAGGGTAGTTGAGTCAGCGCCGGAAACTTGGCGTGAACCGGTACTGAGGGGCTCGTAGATAAATCGTTCAAGCACTCCGTGATTGCGGGAACTTCATCCTCGCGCAGAGTAACAGAATGTGCCATTGTTACAGTCTTGTCGAATAGTCGATCTGTATCATCCTGCGACCAGGACCATCGTGTCTTCGCTGCGGCACATAGCTCAGTATAGATTTGGATCGCCCACAAGACACGATGCACCCGGTATTGCTCGACCCAGTGTGGGTGATGGGTGCCTTTGGATTGAAATGGCTCTGCTGGAGGATCAGGCGCATTATTGAATAGCCACTCGTAAAGTTGAGTATCGGACACTGTTGCGCGGGATGGCGTGGTCGTCTTGATGCGGTGGATGAATGTGTCAAGACAGGCACAAGCCAGACGGTGGATCTTGGCCGCCGTCCCTACGGCTTGCCTGAGTGCTCCGACTGAGTCCAGAGCTCGGAAATCTTGATATTCCTTCAAGATAGGAGGAAAGGGGTCTCCTGGTTTGCGTTGAAGAAAGTCGATAATTGTCGCCGGCGTGAAGGCTGTCTTTGAGTAAATAGCAACTAGAAACTGGAAATTCTCTTCAATCCCGTGGCCGGTCATTGGACAAGACTTCAAGACTGCCTCTGTGATATCCGCGTAGAAATAGTTGAGCACATCGTTGACCACAGGGGACATTCGCAGGAGACCGTCGAGGCTGGTGAAATCACAGCATGACTTTAGGATCTGAACGATGATCTCGTTCGGAAGTTTGCTAAATGGATCCATACTTGTATTGATCGGACTTTGACATAGAGAAGATGGTGATGGTGATGGTGATGGTCTGATGGATGTCATCAAGGCGGCAGACTTATGGGAGCCTTTTGAAAGAATCGGGTAGGCTGATTGGACTGCAACGGTTGTCTCACTTTTAGTCCGCACAGGCCTCCAGGTCCGAATGCCATCACTTGCACCTTCCCTCGCCTCGTGCGTTCCTCCGCAGGCCCGATCATCGTCACTGTTGCTGAGCACCTTCCAGATTCTAGTTGGTCACTTCGCCGACTTCCTGCCACAAGGACTATCCTGTTCATACGATCAGCTGTGACCAGCAAAACGAATGGATGTGGCAGTTCCCGGACTGCCCATAGATCTAGACAAATCCACAACACTCAGTTGTAGATGCTGTTATACTCCCAGGCGAAGAGAGAGAGATTTCCTCAATGAGGATCAAGACCTTAAAGCCATTATCTAGGTGCCGAATAGCTTTACGCGTCAATGATACAGGTCCAGTTCAGTGCATCAGCTACATCGAACCCTCTCGTCATCTCATCTCGAATAACCACCAATCATGTCAACGTTACTCGTTAATCTTACTCAAGAAGGTACTTCATCGAACAGAAGACCGCAGGACCAGCCCATTAGGGACAGCCTCTTCACTTTGCCGTGGATATACTGGAGGGGCTCGGATTCGGATGGACTTCTCTCCACACTCTCCGCACCTCGTATTCTTCTTCGAGGATAGTTCATCCGATTGGAGCAATGAACCCGCCGAGATGCTGCACAATGTCTGGTTTCCGAGGGAGGAAAGCATGAGCAGATGAAGCAGCGAGTCGATCGCCCCGATAGAGAATCTTCTGCGTGACCAACTTGGCTTCATTCGGAATGAATTAGTGATTATGGAAGCTGCGTCGGATGATCATTAAGTATACGAGTACACAAGTGCGTAAAATACTACGATCTCTTGCGAAGAACTGCGTACTTATCTGAAGCAGCATGGAACTACGGATTTGATCCATGAAGGTTGCAATTTGTCTTCAAATTTCTTGTAAAACCCCTTCACTAGGATCAGCCATTATCATAATCAAGTCAATAAAACATAGTTCTGACACATGTGTAATCAATCAGCTCTCTCAAAGGGTATCACAAAGCATATAGCCAATCTAAGCAATAGAGCAAGGTCATTTGAATAAACATATCCATAAATATCCGTCACAGACAGGCAACGGGCCAAATCTTCCCAAAAATAACGGCAAGGTCAGGGTATCATCGGTATCCAGTCAAATAACAAAAGCAAATCTCTTGCTCTGCAATCCTTGAAAGCAAGGTCAATACAATAACTGCAAAGCAACCACATGATTCAACGGGTCGGAAAGCTTCGTCCTCCCAAGGAGTATTAGTTGGCCGCCGTCGTCCAATGACGACAGCAGCTCCTCAGCAATCTGTCATGACAAAACAGATCTGATCATGACCCAGAAGCGCATGTTGACAAGGTGTCGATGAAGCGTGCTCAACGCTCCTGCTTGCACTTTGGAGCACTTCGTCTCAAGGAAAAGCTCCACAATCTCCTTCTCGTCAAACAGGTCAGCAATGAGGAACGGGGTATGCCCATTCGCATCCTCAGCGCGTGGGTTTGCCCCAGCCTGCACAAGTAGGCGGGCCAAAATCACTGAGCGCAGTACGACAGCAAGATGTAGAGGGGTAAGTCCGTCTTCGTCTTTGATGTTCACATCTGCACCTCTCTGTATAAGGAGGCGCGCCATTTCCTCTTGCCGTTCTCGTAGCTCCTTCTCCTCATGCTGTGTTTGTACAGCGGCATGGAGTGGAGTTCGGCCTTTCGCATCTACGGCATTTATATCACTTGCCCCAACTTGGACAAGTAGGCGAGCTAAAGTCACTGAGCGCCGCACAACAGCCAGATGTAGAGGGGTGAGTCCGTCCTTGTCTTTAATGTTCACATCTGCACCTCTCTGTATGAGGGCCCGCACCACCTCCTCTTGCTGTTCTTGTAGCTCCTTCTCCTCATGCCATGTCTGTACAGCAGCATGGAGTGGAGTTCGGCCTTTCGCATCTACAGCATTTATATCACGTCCGTGCTCGATGAATGTGACGGCAAAATTATCATATCCCAACTCGGCTGCATCGTGGAGAGAAGTGCGCTCTTGGCGTATCTGTTTCGCAGGCTCTTCGGGCTGTTTGGGCTCCTGAGCGCTAGTGTCGTGGTCGAGGCTGTTCTGCTTCATGAACTCCTCGAGCTCTTGCGGGTCGGTCTCGTAGGAGAGTCTTTCGTTGAATTTGGACTGCATGGTGGATGATTCGATCAACTGACTGTTTGAGAAGCTCTTTTCGATGGGTGTTTCGTTGGGCTATCACTTGATTGATGAGGCGTACAATGGCGAACGAGCAAGAAGAGAAAGGTTGAGAAGAGACAAGAGGACGACAGGGGACGTTCTCAGTCATCTCTTCTTGAGGATGCGACTCACACTGACGTATTGTTGAAGACATTATTACACTACCATTGCTACTATCTAAGCCACCTTTTTGGATGAGAGCCATGGTTATATGCTAGACAGTTGACGCGGATGGTATACTACTGCTTAATCAGCATGCGGTGCCAAGCTTTCTTAGCCCGCTGGCGCCCGCTAAGCCACATTACCGCACAATAGGCTTTTCTAGAGAGGAATGCAACTATCTCGATTCTCGTGGATACAGAAATGTACATTTGTGAGAAAGTCATGTGATATCATTTACCCTATATAGATTGCCAGCATAACAGATACTCGAGGGGTCACGAGAACGGTTCAGTCAGGATAGGAATATAGAAGCTGTACAGCTGTAGACTGGAGCTTCACTTCGCACGGGGCCATCGGCCCACCATTACGGAGCACATACTTCAACGTGGCCTTTTCACCCAGGCGACTGAACAAGACACGTGTAGATCGCTTTGGTCAGCACTACGACGGTGAGACGTCTACAAATTTCTACATCTGGAAATTGAGATTACAAATCACATTCTAGGTTCCACTGGAAATCCCTTTGCTTTGTAATTCGGATAGATTGAGAACATTCCACCGCGGCTGATCTCGTATTGATGGCGGGGCTGTCATGCCGATCATGTTGGTGAGCATTGGGACAAGTATAAATGGAACAGGAAGATCCATCATTTAGCTGAAGACAACCTCAACAAAGATCCTAAAATCAACCACAACTTCTTCCATTTGAGCTCAACCAAAATGACTTCCTCTCTCTACACCTACACCGTCCCCACCTACCTCAAGGGCCTGGAAACCCTCACCCTCCTCCTCAAAAAGGCCGAAGAATACGCCAAAGAAAAGGACATCCCGCTGTCCGACTTCGTCAATGCCCGTCTCTACCCAGACATGCTGCCCTTGAGCTTCCAAGTCCAATCCGTCAGCAACACCGCCAAGAACGCCGTCTCCCGAATCACCGGCACCGACAACGTGCCTATGGAAGACAACGAGACGACCTTTGAGGAACTCTACGCTCGCATCAACAAGACCATCGAGGTGATCAAGGCGGTTGATCCCAAGCTCTTCGAGGGCAAAGAGCAGAAGGAGTTCCATGTGAAGATGGGCTCGCATGAGGCTGACTTTACCGGCGAGTCGTATACGAATCGGTTCGGGCTGCCGAATTTCTTTTTCCATTTGAATATTGCGTATGCGATCTTGAGGAGTAAGGGGGTGCCGATCGGGAAGTGGGATTATCTCAAGTATTTTACTGCTTGATCTACTGTCATTCTTTGACCAATGGAATAGGCAGATGAATCATGAGTCGTTAGACATTATTGCTACAAATACAGATTATGAAAGAATATGGTATAGTACATTGCGTGCACATGGTAAAATGACGATGACCGGCGTTGATCAGACATGGCCTGTCCTCGTTAGTGGAATTGGGATTAACAACAAGATCCAGAGTCAGACTTACGTCCAAGAGGCTTGGCTCTCTTTGAGATAGACCTAGCTTGGCTCTGCTTATGCTTGGCCAGTCGCGCCCTACCAAAGCCAATCAGTGCCCGCGTACTTAATACACACAGAGCAAGCAACTTACTCTTCGGCCGCCTCGTTCTCCAGTCGTTTCACATGGTCCTTGGCTTCGCGCACGGCCATCCGGGATTCCCTCAGAGCCCGATCGGCTGCTTTCTCTGCAGACTCGGCGCGGAGAACCTGCTCCTTCGCTGCCGCGATGGACGGGTCTTCATGGTGTCGGCTGAGCAAACCGCGACGGTGGGTCTGTCCGCTCGAGTAGCTACCCGAGGAACGGCGAGGGGAGTGGCTGGAATGCGAGTTACGACCGCCGAACAACCCGTGGCTGCGTTGGTTGGGCTCCTCGATGCTACGAGCGGATGAAGAGGAGCTGGACATTGAATTGCGGTGGAAGAGAGGCATGTTGTTCTTACTGGATGAGATAGTGAGCTTGATTGGATATGATTGTTTTCGTTGGCTTGGTGATAGACAAGAATGAGAGCTTCATTGCATGATGGACAAGATTGTGCGATAACTATATAGACAATCTGCATCCGCTGTGACGTCAAAAATGATGATCGCAAAACAGCCACCACCATCATCCCGGTGCGCGTAGTGGTGTGCTACCCTGGCCATATGAGGGAGATGAAACATATATGCCATGTTGATTTGACGGCTGTCATATTATCATCAAGTCTTCCTCGTTAATGCCTTCATCGCTCGATCTTTTGCTTTCCTGCCTGACATCATCCGTCTTGGCGTTGTTGTCTTTCCAGAAAACCGCCAGGTTATACCGAGAGCTAGTCTCCGCCGAGCAGGTTCACGATTCGTGGCACTACTTCGAGGACGAATTCGACGCAAGGAGGCTGTTTGTGTTGATAGCTTTGAAAACAACGATGGGCAGTTATCACTGAGCGTTGAGTGATGTTGACGATGATGGGCCCGCGGGGGTGGCGAGTGTCACGGTGATCGACAACGATGCCGTCACTGACAACGCAGCGATCAATCCATTGGCTATGGCAACGGACGGTGAGGACCTATCGGTAAGACAATCAGTTAGTGTGCCTCCTTGGCAGATGAGCGAGGTTGAGCGAAGAAGAGCGTTGATTGAGGCTGTGACTGTGGAGTCGACTGACTCGGTTGTTTTGATGTTGACGAAAATGACAAGTGCCGGTGAGTCATGTGATGAATGTACAAGGCTTCCTCACGTGATATGAATTGTACAAGGCTGTCTGCTTGAGGAAAGATACAAACAAGGCAGACACTCCCCCCTGAAGATCAAGAGCGACCCACATCTGAGCCTCAGACTCTACTTAAGGCCATTGGAATCTCGATCACAATGGCTTTGACTCAATCATCTCATCGCTCGCTTTCATTATGGCTTCCAACGCCGCCCTCTACCGGACTATTCAATCGCTGACTCTCAGCAAGATCTGCGAGTTGGAGAAGCTGCGTAACAGTTATCAGTCGCGTAAATCTCTCAAATCTTGAGATTGTCTGCAGCCTGCGACGACCAATTTGGACGATTGAAACATCTCCTTGTTGGCACCAAGGAGCTCTATCCCGGCGCCTCTCGGGATGTCACAATCGATCATATCGAACGATGGCTCGATCAAGCCAGATATGACTCATCAATCCCCTCGAATCTGATAGAGGGCTTTGAAGAGACCTTGATTTCGAAATTGGACGCCCACAGTGGCAAATTGAGCCTTGCCGATCTCTATGCGCGCTTGCTGACAGAATGGATGAACCCTTCTTCAAACGATACCAGCGACCCGAAACCCAAGGATGATTCCGACGACGAAGACTTTATTGTTGTGGAAGAACGACAAAAGGAACGTCTTCGGCAGCTATGCGATCAGTTTGAAGCGGTCGTCTTCGAGCCGCGTGGGACCGACGAACGGGAGATCCATGCCTTCCTTGAAGACCTCTTTGTCGAGGATTCGCAGAAGCTTGCGCTGAACGAACTGCGGGACCTTGTCAAGGACAGATGCCAAATGTTTTGGGCAGCTGAGGAGCCCTTCAAACGGATTAATTTGTCCAATTGCATTAAAGGCCTGCTGACTCAGGAGTTGCTGAGTGACGGAAAGCGAGCCGTGCTCAAAGACTTCCTGGACAACGAAGTCGCTATGACTGAGATTGCAGATGTCCTGAACATGCGATACGCAGACTTGAAGAACTGGGACTGGCACACCGGGGATAAGGGCATTCCAGTCCTACCGCGCCAGCAGACGAACGGCAAATATCGCGTCTGGGTCGACGAGGACGTGCTGGAGACCATCTTCGCCGAGTTCATCGCGCTCAAGTTCTGCAGCTCACTCAAGCACCTTTTGGGATGGACTATTACACAAAACGGAGTCTGGAAATTCTCTCCAGGTCCGCAGATGACCGAACGGGACATTCTACGCCGTCGTTACTACCTCAATACCCCAAGCGAATGCTATAGCGTGGAGAAGCTACGCGAAGACGAATACAAGGACAGATACTTCCTCTCACACTTGCCCGGCTCAGACACGTCACTCTGGGCGAATGGTCCTACATACGAGGAAGCAAGGGACGACGAAGATGCTGGTGCAACCCCGGCGCAAAAGGCCGGACCGAATAAAAGCATCAAGCAGCGGATACTGCGCAAGGTTGCGACGGAGACTCTTCTCCACCAGCATCTATACGGCGAGGCAGCTGTTATTCAGTGCGATATGAAATGGTTCGGGACCGGTCTTCCGCACAGCACCCTCTTTGCAATTCTGAGATTTTTCGGCTTTTCCGAAGCGTGATTCGATTTCTTCACAAAGTACCTTCACTCGCCTTTGAACATGGATCAGTCGTGTGATGGTCGGACCCCTACCGGCCCTCGCATGCGGCAACGCGGCGTGCCTCTAGCCGGCGCAATGGCGAAGCTCATGGGAGAGCTTGTCCTCTTCTTCATGGATATGACCGTGAACCGCGAATCTGGCATGTTGCTCTACAGAATGCATGACGACTTGTGGCTGTGCGGAAATCCAGCCAAATGCGGCCAGGCCTGGGAAGCCATGCAAAGGTACGCCCGAGTCACCGGCCTGAAGTTCAACTTGGCAAGAAACGGTTCAGTCTACCTCGCCGAGTCTAGAAACGCCAGCATTGCTGCTCGACTACCCAAAGGGCCCGTCACGATTGGATTACTCGTGCTTGATCCCGACTCTGGTAACTGGGTGATCGATCAGACACAAGTGGATGCGCATGTTCAGCAATTGAAGCAACAACTTGACTGCTGTGATAGCGTCATCTCCTGGATCCGCACCTGGAACAGCTGCATCGGCCGCTTCTTCACTAGCAATTTCGGCCAACCGGCCTTTTGCTTCGTACGTGATCACGTCGATCTCATCCTTGCCACTTACGAAAAGGTGCAAAACACGCTCTTCAACGCCGACGGTCGCGCATCAACAGTCACGGGGCACCTTCGGCACATGATCGAGGAACGTTTCGGCGTCTCCGAGATCCCAGACGTTCTTCTTCTTCCCGGAGCAATTGGGCGGTCTCGGCTTGCGGCATCTATTCGTATCAACGCTCTTGGTCCGCGATCAGCTCGACTCTACCCCGGTCAAGCTTATAAACGACTACAACGAAAACGAGAAAAAGGCATACCTCGCCGCCATGAAGGAATTTGAGGAGCTGACCAGACGCGAGCGCTTGCATCGGTACCAGGAGATCAACGACGATCCGGAGTCTGGAGCAAACCCGGTCATCGATAGAAGCGATTTGAGTACCTTTATGTCATTTGGGGAATACATTCGCTTCAGGGAATCCACCGACACCCTCCTGGCAGATCTGTACAAGAAGTTGACGGATGTTCCGGGGGAAATCGATATCGAGCTTACGCAAGAGGTGTCGAGTGCGCTGAGAAAGGTGCAATCTCAGATCGATTATCCGGTGAAGGATAATGAACTTAAATGGATGCTGCAGCTATATGCCGACGAGCCGCTGAGACTGCTTGGGGGTTTGAGTCTGGTGGACAAGCGGTTCTTGCCCGTTGGGGTGTTGGGGATGGTCAAGGAAAGAAAGTCACCTGGCAGATGGTGTTGTAATCTGTCCCTGGCTGTTTGACGATCCACACTTCCCTGGTGGACTATTTGTACTCTGCATTTACCGGCGTCTGTAGAAGCTTTACCTCATTATAGACTTTCGTGCAACAGTGCTAGCATATCCACTCTACATGCTTTCCCATACCCAATCCTCTGGCCTTAACCCTAATAGCCATCTACACCTTAACCACACCTCCATTCTCCAAAGCTACCACCGGTAAACTGTCCTCACTCCCATGCTCCGTAGTGCCAGATACCTTCCGAGCCCTACACAAAATTAGCACAATGGCTCCCCATCACAAGAGTCACTCACTTCTCAGCCCTCTCCCACTTCTCCAGCCTAACCGTCACAAAAGTCGCTATAATAAGTATAATCGACAGAACCGTCACCGTGATAAACCCCTTCCGATACCTCGGCGCCTCAACCTGCTGCCAAACAACCTGCGGCAACCACGCCTGGAAAACATACGCCATCTCATTCATGCTTCCTACCACCAACGCCCGTTCCTCGTTGTCCTCGGAGCATATCTCGTGAGCCCATCTATTTGCCTTTCAGTTGTAGATAGCATAGCGGAAGGGATGCCGGCACGTACGCCATCAGAAGACCACTTAGCCCGTACCCTGCCCCGGCGATGATATAGCAGGTCCATTTCCATCCGGTGGGAATATCCCATATAGCGAGGGACGTGTATGAGATGATGTTGATTATCTGCGTAGTCAGATTGAGGAACTTATTGTGTATAATATAAGCCCCGGTGGGGGGGGGGGGTGCGGGGGGGCGCTTACAGCGCCAAATATAACGGGTGGCCATCGTTTGCCGCCGAGGATGGAGTCAGACGTCCCTATCCAGTCAGAAAGCGTCAAGAGAAGAGAAGGAGCCTGCTTACAAGCGTAGATTAGAGTGGTCACAACCTGAACTGCCCCGGTGGTTGTCGGATAGGCGTTAATCTGGCCGACGGAGTACTTGGGGTCTTTCGAGGCTTTGAGATATCTATGTATTTGGTCAGTATATGTATACAGTGAGGGGGATATCTGGATATCTGTATACTGTTGGAATATAGGCTGGGACCCTGCTCCACCGTTGTTGAAACACCTGGTCGTTTAGCGTCATTCAGACTAAGGGGAAATAAACGTACAAATACAGAAGTGTCAGTAGATATATATGCCACGACGAGAATATCCTCTTCAACTTCTTCCTGGTTAGAGGCGCTCTATTCTTCCGTCCTTCGAGCTGCATCCGTCTCTGTGCCAGCGCGACTTCCTACACACATCAGCATGTTCCAACTCCTGCGGCAGCAACTCAAACCCACCTCCTTGGTCAAATACCACGGGTCCGAAATCTCCGGCACATCGGGGAGAATGAAGAACCCGCTCAGCGCGACAGGAAGAGAGATGACACCATCAATTATAAACAACCTAGACGGTCAGCCTGATTCGGTCAGGATGAGTTGCGAACATACCATTGCCAACCCTTGAACCCGCCCCTGCCACCAAGGTGATACACACCTGCCATCAGGTACCCAGAAAACATACTCGCGATCCCGCTACTCGTATGGAAAATGCACGATCGCTTCGCGAGCTCGTCTTTGCGGTACCACGAGCCAATGATGTACTGCATGCCGGGGTAGAACGTGCTTTCTGCCAGGCCTGGTGCTGTTAGGACCATCCATCCCTACCAACCACGGGAAATCAGATCACGTACCGACGAAAAAGCGCAGGACATAGAATTGTGTGGGGCTGTTGCAGCGCGCCATGGCGAAGGTCAGGATTGTCCATAGCAGCTATGCAGCGTTAGTACCGAGCCGTCCAACGGCGTAGAAGATACGTACCTCCATCGCCGGAATCCAATACCGGGGCCGGATACGCGTCAGGAGCAAATTGCTCGGAATCTCGCCAATCACATAGCCAACCGTCCAGCAGGTCTGCATGTAATTCAGCTGGTTGCCATATAGCTTAAGATCTTCTTTCCTGTACCCGGTCAACGGATAGTCATAGTCATAGTCGTCGAAGGTGGGAATAAGACGGACATACATCCCAGAGACAAACGCATTATTCATGTTGACTTGGTCGAGATACTTGATGAAATACCCTGCACCCTGCCGTCAGTTTGGTTACATGATGATCCACGGTTTGGTGTGCTAACCGAGTGAAGCGAATGTCAATATCGCCGTGTCCAGCTTGAACAGCAACTTGCGCTCTTCGGGCGACTTGTCGAATGTGTCCCAGATGTAACTGATCCATTTCCTCTTGGGGGTTTCTTGCAATATGTCGACGACGACTCCTTCGTCGACGACCGCTGGTGAGGCGCCCATAGTATGTGAATAAATGTAGAGCAGTCCGTCTTGCTCTTGCTAGGAGCAGAAATGGATATTCAGTCTTATATCGTAGAATCAGCACATTTTTAGCGGGAGCTGTCTGCTGAACAAGCTCTGCCCTCGTTGAGGATGAAGATTCTATCACATGCAGTCGACTGCCGCTGAGCTCGATCCTATCTTTGACTTTACTAGGTAGCGAGGGTGGGACTTTGATAGGTAGGCTGATTCCTCATTGTCGGTAGGGCTTGCGCAATTCAAGCTGCGATAAGCGTAGACATGTTGAAAGTGGCGAAGTCCGCAAGAGCTCTGTTAATTTGACTTGTGGTAATTGGCGAGTGACAGTCCGTCAAAGCTCGCCATATGATTGTTGGATGGTGTGCAAACCACACTAATGCAGATTGCTCCTAGTGTTCGAACCACGTACATGCGGGCTACTGGGAAAGGTAGGCAGGAAGTTGGGGATTTGGTCAATAGCGAACTTGGCGTATATGCCCTCAGCAAACAGATAATCTACGGCGTTTGGAGAAAGATTCCTATACTAGGAAGGACGCGGCGGGGTTCAATTGTTTCAATAATTTGATATGATCCCAACTGCTCTTAGGACGAATCGTAACTCGTCCCTCGGGACTCAGCTACACAGCTCCAACGCCGGGAACTCGCCCACCCCACTGTCTCTGCTCGCTCCAGTCCCGAAAAGCCGTTTCATACGCTCTCGCTGTGCTTCCTTCGCCTCCAACCATGTCTTAGTGTGTCCCTCAATGGCTACGAGTCCATGCGAAGCTCGAGCCCTATTCACCCACTCCAAGATATCCGCTACGTACTGCTCCTCGACATCTCTGAGCGAGTGGAATCCCCGTCCACTCCCCTTCGCCTTAATAAGACCAAGATATTCTGCCCTCATCTCTTCGGCGGGAGGCAGCTGAGCAATGCCAGAGAAGACGGCTGCGACAGCGATGGCTTGGAACTCAAACAACGTGAACGTTGCTGTGTAGTATGGGACGCCTACAAACACCAATGTGGGGTCGGGGATGTAAAAGATGTCCTTGTGAAGGTTATGCACCTGCGTACCGTCCGTCACAAGAACGGTTTCATTTGCATCCGCGGGAGAGGTCTCATCGTCGTGATATTCTTGAAGAAAGGGCAGAGTAATATGGTAGCCGGTGCAGATTACTATGCAGTGAATACCGCATAGTTTCTGACCTGATTTGAGGTGCACAATCAAGGGCAAATGCTCATCTTCCAGTAATGGCTTCTCGCTTTGCAACTCAAATCTGGAAATCTCGCCGATTCTCACTCCGTTTTCAGGAAGTACTGAAGCCGCCAAGTCAAATTCACCGTTGCGGGTGCTTTGATATACGCTTTTGGCGATTGGGCCTATTTCGCGAGCAATGTCTGTCGAGGACACACCACCGCCGATAAGGAGGACGTTCTGTAAAATTTCAGCATCTTTGGGCGATTTCGACGTAACCACGTAACATGACAGGCTCACCTTATTTTGAAATCCGTCAGGCCTTCTGTATCCCTTTGAATGAAAGATTCGAGAGGGCCATACTGCCTTCGCTTCCGCTAAGCCAGGAAACTCGGGAATTCGTGGCGCGTGGTAGTGCCCAGAGGCGACGACGACTGCATCAAATGCCTGCAACATTCAGCCCAGTCCCAAATGCAGTTCTGATATGATAGCTCTTACTTTTCTATGCACCTCCTCTTGCACGACTTCACTGCGCTCATCTTCACGAAGAGTGGACCAAGTGACCTCCCATCGGTCGTCCTGCTTGCGCAACTTTTTCACCCTCGCACCATATATAGTAATGCGGTGGACCCCAGCCTTCCTTGACGTATCTTGAATGTAGTCCTTCATGACAATGTGACTCACAAAGTCAGGTGTGCCTGTTGGCCAGGCGTTAAGCTTTGTGCGCATCAAGGGTGTCGAGACGTTGTTCCTGAGCCCTTCGTAGCATGGACTACTCAAAGTTACCCAATATTCACGGACGAATAGATGTGTACCTACCCAGGAGGCGCGTGTTCCAGGACACACTTATCCCTGACATCTGATGCTGCATCCGTATACTCTTCGGCGCGGGAGGGGTGAACGGACGGGTAGACGGGTTCAAGGGCCTTGCGCTCGTCGTACAACCTGCAACCTCTTGTCAGAAAGGCAGGATCAGGAAGCGTCGATAATGCGTACCAGACTCCACCTGCGGCATGATTCCTCTCAAACACTGTAACATCAATTCCAGCAGCTAGCAAATGCGCGGCCGAGACAACGCCGCTGATTCCTGCGCCAATCACGGCCACGTGATGGATTTGACAGCGAGTCATTGTATTGACTGTGCTTCAATGATGCTCCAACGGCGAGTCCTCGACAGGAATCCCTTATGAGCGGCCCTCTAATCAAGGGCAGGTGATTTATTCTCGAATTGCGCCATTGGCGATGCGAATAACGATTGCGCGTAGACATCAAGAAACGGGAATTGCTACGTGTCGGAAGCAGATTGACGTGCAGATCAGGCTTATTCGATCCATGGGCTGGAAGTTGAGTTGCTTTGAAATCCATTTGTGTCAACGCAATCATATCCCTGAATGAGGATATCCGGATCTTGTCCGTATGACGGTCGAGACGGATGCGATTTGAGAGGTTCGGGAGATAAGCAGGATGATAAGACGAAGTGAGGGGAAGACAGGACCACGAGCGTGTCAAATATCAGGGAAGACCCCATATGATACATGGTGTGGAAGGCGTAATGGGCGGTGATGATGATGTGATCGCATACAGAAGAATCGGCCGCACACCCGCTTGCTAATCACCCAAAGCAACGACAGGTCCAGTGTAGTATAATTAAACTGGAATCGACAGCGTCTTGCACCAGTATCGTTCGTTCTCAAGGCTTGTTACGCTCATCAGACACTAGTATCATGGCCCCTGCTGCAATTGATCCCCGCATTGTCGACGTCGCAGAGCCAAGAAAGGAGACTCTTCCTCTCCCTTCCAATGCTCGTGAAAGACTCGAAAAAGCGGGCATTGATCTTTCAGCCGGATACCCGTACCGGCCTGCTCGGCCTCTCTACGTGGATGATGTCTACAACATCAGAAATTATGATCGCCCTCACATTGACCCTGGATCCCGCGCTGATCCCGAGAAGAAGGCTCTGCTATCAGCAGCAAAGGAGGTCATTCACCTCACCAAGCACATCGGAACTGAGATCGTGGGGCTGCAACTCAAAGATCTCAACGACAAACAGAAAGACGAGTTGGGCCTCCTGATTGGGGAAAGGAGCGTTGTCTTCTTCCGAGACCAAGATATCTCCCCACAGCAGCAAAAGGAGCTGGGCGAATGGTTTGGTGAAGTCGAGATCCATGTACGTCGTTCCATCATCTTTGGGCAAGTTGCTTGGGCGCTGTACTAATCCTCGTTCAGCCGCAAGTACCACATGTTCCTGGAGTCCCCGGTGTCACTGTATTGTGGCCGGCTCTGCAGGCCGCGGAAACCCCGGCTGCATTCCGTCGACCTGGAGGCGCTTCCCGCTGGCATACAGATCTTGTGCATGAGCGACAACCAGCGGGTGTCACCCATCTTCACAACGATACGGTGCCCAGCATTGGAGGGGACACCCTCTGGGCAAGCGGTTACGCCGCTTACGAGAAGTTATCACCATCATTCAGGCAATTCATCGACGGCAAGACAGCCATTTATCGCTCGGCTCATGCTTATTTGGACCGCGAGCATCCGGAAAAGGGGCCCATATACGTCGAGCGAGAGCACCCGCTTGTCCGGGTTCACCCTGCAACGGGATGGAAGACTCTTTGGGTAAACCGAGCTATGACAGATCGTATTGTAGGCCTAGACAAAGCGGAAAGTGATGTCATCCTTGGATATCTGTGCGATGTCTACGAAAAAAACATTGACATCCAAGTTCGCTTCAAGTGGACTCCGAGGACAAGCGCTTTGTGGGATAACAGGTATGTTACCTATAAGCTTCCTGCCACATACGGCCTTCGATGACTGATTGTACAAGGATCACCATCCATAACGCCAGCTGGGATTACGAGGGAATCGAGCCGCGGCATGGCACTAGGGTGACCGCATTGGCAGAGAAGCCGTTCTTTGATCCGAAAGCACCGACAAGACGAGAGAAGTTGGGCCTTCTGGGTCCGGACGAGATTGAAGAATTGGCCAATCACTTGGCCAGACAGTAGCGAACAGCGACCTTAATTCAGCTTGGAAGGATTTGTGACGCGTTTTGGGGCTGTGATGCCCTGGACTGTTGATGCTGGAATCACTATAGCCGAAGTCAATCACTTCACGCGTAGAATTGATTAAGGCCTACTGAGCGTGCTGTCTGTGCTGGCATTGTGCGTAGCCGTAGCGTATACTCATCGCGTGCACTGGTTGGTCAGACCCGTCTATCGTCGGACACAGTCAGCAACGCGGGTCTATGGGCTTATTTCCGCCGGAGGACATAGGCCCAATGAAAGACTTCAGGGCTGTGTGCAAAAGAGGACGTCTCGCCTTGTGGCGCTTTTATAGAGGTGTGGGACACGACGGTCCAATACTTTCCAGCATGACCGAGGTTGTCAAAGCGGATGTTTGAATACGAAAGCGCAACCCAGATACTGCCCTTCTGCGTCAGCGGGACAAGCTGCAAAGCCAACAGCTCCACTGGAGACAGCGTCAGTCCTCCAGTCTCTTTCAGGATCTCGCTTATGGCCGGACAAATAGATGATGTATCGGATTTGGTTGAGACGCTGACAGATGGCGACGTCGCAATGGCATCGCTCGTGCTTTTATCGAGGAGAACATCAAACGGCGCATAGGGTACCAACTTGGCAACATCGTTCCACGATCTCAGGTCAATCTGAAGCCAATGCATTGCCTGGTCTGCGTTCTTGCCGCTCTCAAGTTCCCGGCCGAGGCGGACAGCTTCCGCCGAGAAATCCACATTCTAAGCGGAGACAGTGGAATATTAGAGCAATTCTCCGAAAGTCAACCAAAGCAGAGGACTCACCACAATGCAGCTTCCCGGCCAATTTCGCTCACGAAAGGCCTCACATAGTTTGTTTCCCAGTTTGGAGACACCCGGACCGAGGTGCAGAGCGCGCGGGATGGCATCGGGTTGAGGACGGCGCGCTAATTCGGACAGGGTAGTGTCGATCAGGATCTCACCTGAGTTCAGCCATTCCCCGACATCTTTCCCAGTCGCAAATTTGACGTCCCAGTATGCGGGCTCGTCATAGTCCGGAGCGCCTGTGACTTTCGGATGCTCTCTTTGTGTCGACGGCGTCGCCATTCTCTGACGTGGATGAGGGAACACGGTCGCGTGACTCGCGTTGGCGCAAAGAGAGTATTATCACGTGACATTGTCAATATCCTCAAGACTCCGAAAGTTCTGTTACATACACCGTTACTACAAAAGAGAGGGGTGATGCGAAGAGACACTTTGATATATCTGAGCTCATTGTGGTCAAACCTGGAAGATTACTAAAGACTGACTCTCTGCGTACTTTTTCTGAAATCATGTTGTAGAAGTGCTGAAGGACGAAGATATATTTCGGCGGACGATATAGGTTCATATCGACAAGTGCGCAAGTAACAATTATTCTATCAGCCCCGTGAACAAAACCCAAGAGGAGCACATCCGGGCAAGGGTGATAGATGTAGAGACAGGAGCATCACCTATACTGACGGAACTACTGGAGGCGGTGCTGGCAGCTGTGAAAGGTCGGATTGTAGTTACCGTTGTCATGAGTGGGCCTTTCACTTCACCTGGCTCCCAGAATTCGACCCAGAAGTACGGCGGCGTGGATAAAATGCTGTCTGCGTCTTCTGACAGCTCTTCAATCCCGAGGAGGTGGACTTGCCTACTCCGCCAGCTGTCAGGGAAGCTATGGTTGTTCTCAGTAGATCGTGGGATGATTCATCGTATGATATCCAAGTATAAAATATCCCAATCCGAGCTCGGCAGATATCCTGACCTCAGCACAATGGATCACGCGCATTCCAAAGACGACTCTGACTCTAGGTCACTGAAATCCAATGACCTGGACGACATGATCTCACGGCTCCTGGACGCGGGCCGGGATTCCACCAGAAGCACTGGGAGCATCTGTCTCATAAATGACGAGATCAGCGCCGTTTGCTCCGCGTCTCGGGAGATTTTGCTGAGCCTGCGCTGTTGGAGGTGTCCGCTCCTGTCCAAATCGTGGGCGACATCCACGGACAGTACACTGACCTGATTCGTTTTTGATATGTGTGGGTTCCCACCCGCCTCGAACTACCTTTTTCTCGGGAATTACGTCAATCGGGGGAGGCAGAATCTGAAGACGATTCTTCTGCTCCTGTGTTATAAGCTCAAGTACCCTGGGAAGTTTTTACTGCTCCGAGGCAACCAGGAGTGTGCCAGCGTCACGCGGGTAGGTGGGTTCTACGACGAGTGTAAGCGACGCAGCGACAAAATGATCTGGAAGTCATTCATCGACGTCTTCAACTGCCTTCCAATCGCAGCGATCGTTGCTGGACACATCTTCTGCGTTCACGGTGGAATATCCCTAGCCTTAGGGACTTGGACGATATCCGAGCAATTGCCCTTCCCACTGATGTTCCGGATGATGGACTGTTGACCGACCTCCTGTGGAGCGATCCTGCCGATATGGAGGAGGATTGGAAGCCGAACGAAGAACGAGGCGTGAGTTATTGTTTCGCCAAGAGGGTCGTTGTGGACTTTTTGGAACGCCATGATTTCGATTTGGTATGCCGTGCCCACCAGGTGGTCGACGATGGCTACAAGTTTTATCAAGACGGGGATCACCGGATCTTGGTGACTGTGTTCTCGGCGCCTGATTATTGCGGTGACTTCGATAACTCGGGCGCCGTCATGTCAGTCTCCAGCGATCTTAGGGCCACTTTTCAGCTGCTGAAGCCTCTGGAGTCAACTGCCCTAAAAGTCGACGTTAAGGAGGGGGAGACA
The DNA here is from genome assembly GCA_011319215.2 of Scortechinia acanthostroma. Lineage (NCBI taxonomy): Eukaryota > Fungi > Ascomycota > Sordariomycetes > Coronophorales > Scortechiniaceae > Scortechinia > Scortechinia acanthostroma. The sequence continues at coordinate 52,351 of JAABUG020048840.1, forward strand.
AGCTGAACAGCGACTTGAGCAGCCCGTCTCCTGAGTTATCAAATCAACCAAGGAATATTAGGAATGGATGACAATCTACATGACAACTCGAAAACCCCTTCGAACATGTAAAAGAATAAAGGAGCCCATCAGACCAAATGCCAACAGGGACCGCACAGGGGGTTGTTTGGTAAGGTAGAGAGGTATATTTAGCGCATAGCTTATGATGTATTAGCCCATGCAAGAGTGGGCTGCTCAGTAGTGTCATTTTCATTGCCGTCTAAACTGCGTATAATTAATCATATGATAACGCCGATTCACTATTAAGACATCTTAACCGATTGAGTAACCTCCGAAGCTGACCAGTCTGAAGGGCTCATGAGGGTGTAGCATGAGACACTGAGACATGACTGAAAATTGCTGGACGATGACATCTTGACTGGAATGTGCCTTCCTGCCATTCCGGCAATGGGTGGCATTCCAGAAGAGTCCATATCAGTCTGAGCGGCCTTTACGTGGAAAGGAAGGTGAATGAGCAATCGTCGAACCTGGTGCTCTCGCAGGATTTCTCGGACAGAGAGGACGACATATGGTACTTTGAAAGCACACTCAAAGAATACCTACGGATGCATATGATTGGGAATATTCTGTGACTAAACTGTGCTCTTGACTTTTGACCTCAGGCAACAATGGCCATCTAGCCACTTGTGATTATGGCCCAACGCCGCGGCTGTACATGTCTTTTAGTAAGGAGAAGACAGGTACACTAATATGGTCTATTATTGCGTAACTATGCGTTGAAGATCACCAATTAATGACTTGACCTTCACTCTCTCAACACCATTGTCCGCCCGATTCCATTGGGAGATTCTGGTCAGGGCAGTGCTTAATCTGTGGCAATAAGATTCCCTTCCCTAGTAACCGTTATCCTATTGGCATGTTACTGTCTCAACTTCTTTAGGTTTACGGAGGGGCGCCTCTGCATCACACACCCTTCCCCTACCCCAGATTGCCACCCGCGATCAAGAATAACGCCCAATCATTGCCAGCACAAGGGAGGCGTAGCCGTCGTAAGAGGCCAGGGATAAGCTGATAACCATGGTCGATGCTGACGAGTCAAAATCCACCAGCCAGAGTCGTCTACGTCGATTACTGTACTACCCAGTAGCCCCTGTCGTGTGACTACCCCGCATCAGATGGCGAGGAAAGAGTATATATAGGCTGGAGGATGCTCGTACACCTTCTCTAGGACAAGGTATCCCGTGTTTTCTGAGCCCGTGACATCCTTCTACAAATACACATCCGCAAAGTGATTCCATTTATTCAACCTATCATCCAAGATGTCAGCACCGATCCTTCAGAACCTTTCCGCCTTGACCTCTTCCGTCACGGCCGCTGCCAGACAGGAGCTTGGTACTCTACGACAGAGACTCTTCCAGAGAGGTATGTACTCAGCTTCCTTTCCAACCGTCATCCATAACCAGGCGATTAAAGGTGAACTTTACAGAGCGATCGAAGGCTACGCCAGGTTTCGTGCAGACTTCCTTTGCGCTGCACAGGCCAGTCTGGATTACAGCCGGCGGCGCCATGTACACAACGATGGGCGCAGTCTACCTCACACTCCGTTACATGAGCCGACTTAGATAATCGAGCGTTACTTCATGATGATTCGTACTCCTGGAGAGATGGAATTATTACATTCGGCATTTTACGACCTGCAGCTAGAGTGCTAGACAGTGTCTCACTTCTACCTTATGATCATTTTCTTTTGTTTGGGTATCATGGCTTGGATGGCCTGATTATTACCGCCACACGCTGGCAGGGATGGAGTTTCATGTATGTGACTTGTCGACTACATATTATTTACAACGAATATCATTTGCCCGTCATTGAGGGGTTTGAATATTCCAGCTGTTGCCTTGGTCTGACTTCGTAAATTACGTTGTTGTCAACTGGTGAAAGTACAATGCAGTCGCAGGATTCTTGGGGAGGGGAAGAAAGGGGGAGCACTAGTAGTTTTGGGCAAGGAGGTGCAACTTACACCAAGCCACATAATCATCACACCACACGGCAGTACAAAGTACGAGCCAGGAGTTCCTTTCGTTCTCCCTGAAATACTCATGGAATCTACTCTTACAGATGGTATATTTGATCCTATTCAGTCTTTGTCACGCAGTTAGTCCATGCAGCCCTCTGTCTCCAGCGGTCGAGGGGGGCCATATCCCCAGATCCACCATAGCTTCACTCCGGATCTCCCGGATTTAGTGACCTCCAAGCGTACGGATACTTCACTGAGTCCATGATGATATGTACCCAAAATAGGGAGTCCATGGCAATTGGCCGGTTCGATGCAACCTTGACAGGAAATGCAACCCCGCTCAATGTTCAGCCAATCATACGCTTTTAGAACATTCCCCAGATCCTTGGCGGACTAACCCCGCACAACTCTAACCAGTCAGATCCACTTGCACCCCACCATCGTGACGATTCTGAAACCTTGCTTGAATCCTTGATTGCTGTGTTTTCCGCATTCGTTTTCACCTGGATTCAAGGACAGGACGTTGTGATTTTCAGCAAATGCTCCACTTGACATTCTCTCCCCACAAAATACTAAAGTAGTCGCATTCTTTCTTTGACCCACTCAGTTCCGCTAGGACATTCCACATTGCTTAAGCTGAGAGTGAGAGACCTGGCGACGACGGTTATGGATGTGATTACACGATCAGCTACGGCTCCAGGATCAAGGAACAAATATGGCTCCCTTTATTTGAAGCCCTGATTCTGCTGTGGCAGCGAGAGTGTCGGCTCCTCCCAGTCCAGATGACCAACGCTGCGACCTACGGCATTTGATATGGCATCTTTCGTAACACAAATTTTCGCCGACGCACTATGTTTATCAGTAGCCTGACTACTATTTCCTCAACTGACCTGTCTATTTCCTTCTATGGTAGCTTGCAGATATCCACACTAATCTAATAAACCATCCATCAACAACAGATTCTCTAGTAACATCCCTCTATCAACACTATGACTAACCCATTCTCATATCCAATGCCTGGGCGTGCGCGCGCGAGACAGAACCCTGAATGACACCTGGATGCCACACTGCCCACAACCCCATCGCAGTGACCATCGGCACGGAGTCGAATATGTACATGGTCCACTCATGACCAAGCAAATACCCGTCCTGACCCCCGGCGTACTCGATGACCCTGAACACCGACCGAATCAATATCAACGCACTGACGGCATCTAAAACGTGCAAGTGAGTCTTCCACAGCACATCCGCATCAAATACATGCCCGCTCGGAGCGCGGTTCATACGCCGCTCGAATTCGAACGACGTTACCATGAACAGCCCAAACATGAGTACTTGAATCACCAGACCCGCGATGACGATGTTGTTGCCCATGTCTGCACTTGAACTACTCGCCATAAGACCCGCCCCGGAGCCCTGGACGAGGAAGGAGAGGACGTCGCTGGCGACAAATATTTTGGTGAGCCAATTAACGCGGATAACTGAGTGCTTCTCCGCTTGGATGCTGTGGATAAGGCGTCCGAGGACCATGTATACCGAAGCCGCGAAGAGGACCGGTCCGAGAAGAATGAAGACGCTCTGAATGATATAGGGGCCTAGCTTCCCGGTCTTCCCGTGCGAGTCGATTCGACCTATATAGCCGATGATTTCGACTGAGATGTCGGGCTGTCATTAGAGCCGGTTCTGTATGGGCACAGCAGGTGGTAACATCACTTACACAATCCTCCAATGGCAAAGGGGATGCAGAACCGCGCTCGCGTCTTCCATATTTTCCAGGAATGGAAGGCAGTCATGCACACGAAGAGTAGGAGGAAGATGACAGCTGCTGGAATCGATGGCAGATATTTCCAGAGGTAGTAGTCGCCCGCGTACGGCTCTAACTTGGCCATTGCAGGAATACTTTATCGCCGAAAATAGTTTCGGCACTGCGTCTCGGTATGAGTTGAAATGATGCGTAGAAAGACATGGCGAAGGTGTTATGAATCGTTTATAAACTGAGCACAGTGGATACTATCCCAGTCAACTAGGCAGCCTCTTTGCAAGAATAGAACCAACAATCAAACCCTTCTGCTGAGAAGTCGTGTTGAAGACATTTACGTCCCAGCTACGATCTATACGCGTATAGAGTGGATCATCTTGGCGGGTAATCCTCAAGTGGTCTGTGCATACGCGGATTTGAGTTCCTCCGATTCGTCGGGCCTGAGGCAGTGTCGGTTTCGTATCCGTTGTTGGACTTTTCGGGCCAGGGACGGACTTCTCGGCCTCAACTTCAGTGGTACTTGAAAAGTCTCTGCCTGACCCCTGAGTAGGTATTGCCTTCGGGTTTCCGCGTATTTGGAGGACCTTGTCTGCCTTCCTGCGAGTCAGAGTCGAACACCGTTCCCTTGAATGAGAATTCGTCATCTCGTTAGTTTCTGCTAGGCTTGACGCATACAACTTGATCTGTCATTCACAATGCCACGCAGAGCTCATAGGAAGTCCCGGAATGGCTGTCAGGAGTGCAAGCGCCGCCACATCAAAGTATTCTGCCCCGATCTCCCACGTGTCGCAATCTGGAGCATGACTAATCCTCCTACAGTGCAATGAAAACCGTCCAATATGTTCCAATTGCACCGTCTCAGAGCGAGCGTGTGAGTATGGGATCGACGTGTTCAAGGTTACACGGCCTGTAGCCTCACCAAATCTCTCGGGAGCTTCTGCGTCTCTCTCACCAGCGACCAACCTGCCGTCGGGCCGCTCCAGTCTCAGCCCGAATCCAGGAACTCCCCAAGATCCACCGGTGAACATGCTTCACATGGAACTTTTCTACCATTTATGCAGCGACACATTTCCGGAGCTGGACCGCAGGAAGAATGCGGACCATTTCCTCACCATCATGCCGCACCTGTTGCGAGCACCATATGTGGTGAACGAGCTGCTCGCCTTCAGCGCATTACACCTCAGCACCAAGCGTCCGGAGCGACGGGAGTATTACCGGACTCATGCCGCTCAGCTCCAAACACATGCGCTGGCCATCTTCAAGGAAACAGACTTGGAGGTGGATCAAGAAACATGTGTGCCACTGTTCTTCTTCTCGGCTATTCTTGGGCTTCACACGCTCTGCGATGTGCTTGTATACAGGGAGAATGATTTCGACCAGTTTGTCGACAAGTTCGTGCATTGTTTCCGACTACATCGTGGCATCAGGGCAATCTGCGGAAAAGCCTGGGATATGCTACACCAATCAGTCCTCAAGCCGTTGATAGTGGACGGTGAGTCACTTTATCATTTCGACGGTCGACTCGGTGCAGGATGCGATAAACTTCTTAACCTTGTTCAAGCGGCAAAGCTCGGAGCTACTTTGACAGATATCTACAAGCAAGTCATAAAGCACCTACAGGCCTCGGCGAATGCATTGATGGCTTCGGGATCTCTCGCGGGTAGTATCAATGGCAGCAGCGGATGGCCTGTACTTATTTCTTCGGAATACATTGACCTATTGCTGCAGCGGCGACCAGAGGCCCTTGTGATCCTGGCTCATTATGCCATCTTGCTTCATTCCTGCCGTAATTCGTGGATGTTCGGCGATGGTGGTCGATTCCTTATCGAGTCTATTTGTAATTTCCTGGGCCCGGACTGGACCGAGTGGTTGGAATGGCCGGTCAAAGCCCTGAATAGTCCCGTCGAGCCCTTGCTACAGGTATTCGGGTGATGGCAACCGGTCTTCGGCTGATTATGGTGCAGAATCATGCGTTGCTCGCAGTCTCGCTCATGCTATCACAACTTTTGTACTGGCTATGGCACCTCTCCAAAAGATATCATATCTCTTCGAAAAGGAGAGGATCACGGAACCTCTGGATCCAGATGACCCTTCCACTTGTTGGATCCATGACCGCTGCGAAATGCGTCATCTCGTTGGTTGTTGGATATGTCGCCGTCCAACGTATTATTTCCTCCGGCGTTGCTGTGACCTCATGGTTCTCAGACGCTTCTGCACTCTCGTTACCCACAGAAGTAGATGCCGAACCGACTGGACAATCTGCTACTCCACTTCTAGAGGAGCGTGTGCGACGCAAAGGATCATGACGTGTAGTCGCGCTGGTCGGCTTCTGACCGTGGGCCGACCTTCGAGCCTGCGCCACCTTTTTGTCCCAGTGTGCTTGCATACATGCTCTCCGCTCTTCGCTATCTTGAATGAAGTCGGCCGTTGTAATGGCCTCTCCGGAGGTCAGCGCTGCACCAAAGGATACATCGGTTGCCGTGTCGTTCAAGCGAAGCTCGGGACCAAGAAAATCGCTATTCGTAGCAACGATGAACGCGGAACTTGAGTCCATCTTTGCGCTCCGATGATCCTTTTCAATCACAGTGGCTTCAGTGCCGTCACATAGAACCAGATACGCCGCCGTGGATGGTGTGCGCATCACTTTCTGACAGATACTGCGCAGTGTCGGCTTTTCAACCTGACGCCTCTTCTTGACCAATCCACCCAGAACGCGACCAAGCCAAGTCTCCCGTGGTGTCTCCCCGGGAATGATAAACTGCCTCAGCATCGACGAAATAGATCTCCTGAGCCCAAGCATAACAAGAACATGGCTCCCATAAAAGCGCAAATCGCCCAACCACCCACCCGAATCATGATTCGGCCGAAAATTCAACGACACGCTCAGCCCCCTCCTGACACCAGTCAACACGCCAACAAACCCAATATAGGTGATATTAGTCGCCAGCACGGTCTCATAATCCGGACCGCGGACATACTCAAACTGCACAAGCACGCGCCGCAACGCATCCATCCCCCAATCCAGCGTTCGGAAATGGAGCATGCGAGGCGTCGTATCTTTGTCTTCGCCTTTGTCCTGGGACCGCGCCGCGCCACTCGTGCATCCCATGAGCACGTCAAGGAGGACATTCAGCGAGACGATCAGATACATCTCGATCCCGGTTGCGGCGCTGATACCGCGGATCTCCTCTGTTTCCTCTGCGGAAAACACCCGACGCAGGAATAGGCGTGCAGCGCGTCTGACCCATTGAAGCGATATATTGGGTGCCATACTCTCAACCAGGCCGTCAAAGAGAGTGGTCAGCGATATGAGCTCGTTGCGATATTTCTTGGCTACTTCGATGTACCGCTCTGCTGGGGGCCGAGAGAGATCGATCCTGTAGGTTGGAGGGACGTCGCCCAGCTCTATGGTGGGCATTGTGCTTGGTTTTGCTGCCGCTACATGATATATCACTCTCATATATTGTAGTTTTTATATTCTTTCAGACTGGTATTAGAGCATTTGATCATGTCGAGCTCCGCAAGGGTTGTTGATGCCTAGTGGCGACCCCGCCCTTGATCACGTGTCCGTCTGGCAAGGAACACAGTACAATATAGAATAATACGGAGCGCAAGAAACTCATCTATTATGATATGAATCATCGTGTAAACGGACCGGATTCTCGTTCAGGACACCTGATAATAGAATACACAAGCCCACGAGATGTCTAGATCACCCTATTTACCACATTGACAGATAATCATCAGCCATCATTCGTCTCATTCAGCGCCAGATTCTCAACCGACAGAAGCAAATCTTCCACCGTCCGCACATTAGCCTGCGAATCATACGAAGGATACCGACTCTGCAAGGTATCCAGCAGAGACTTCTTCCACACATTACGCGCAAAATATCTTAGGATGCGCGTGACCTCCGGAGCCAGGTCCGTGTCCGCGAACCCGGCCGCGACGAGCGCATGCTGAATCGCGCGGAGCAGGTACCTGCAGACCGGGAAGGAAAAGGAAATGTACCAGAGGCCGCTGATGCAAGTCTCCAGGGACTGGCGCCAGCGGGGATCGCCGTCCTTGGCGAAGGGCATGGCGTTGAAGGCGCCGTAGCAGAGGGCGTGGTTGAGGAAGTTGGAGGCGGATTTCCAGCCGAAGGTTTGCTTGAAGAGGAAGATGATCTCGCGGGTGGCGAGCTTGGCTTTGCTGGAGATGCTGAGGACGGAGGGTGTGGATTCTTCTCCTCCTGCCGAGGCGAGAATGGGTCTGCAAAGGGCGACGACGCTGAGGTGGAAGTGGAGGCTGACGGTTTTTAGCGATAAGGATTGGCGCGGGGCTGATGTGGTGGCACTTACTGCATCATGAAGATGTGTGGCGGGGCGTCGTTTGAAGGATGGAGTGCTGGTCTTAATTCGACGAACCAGTTCGCGAGTCTTTCGTGGATTAACGTAAAGGTCTCGATAGGTGAAGCGACATGAGGGAAATCCAAAATGAATTTGGTCACGTCGTTGATAACAACGCTCAATTCAAATCTGGCTTTGGCAGTCGAGAAGAGACGCGACGGATAAAGGGGACCGCTAAACGGATAGGGAAGCCAGCGTTGACTATGATCGAGAAACTCGGCGTCCGAATATGGTATCTCATAAAAGGGTGGATGCTCCAGACGCGGAGAATCAGTCACTACACTTGCCGCGATTCTGTTACGAGGTCAGATATAATGCAAACGAACTTCAACAGGACTGATAATTACGCTTGCCACTCAAAAAGCCCCCATGCTGTGACCGCGTGTGCTCTGTTCCAAGCGGGTTCGACGCACCCTGCGCGGTGGACACCAGACAACGGCTCATACAGTTTTAGCTCATTTGCCATGTGGATCGCTGCCGCCAGGTAAGACCAGCCGACCTTATCCTTACCTAGGCAGTTGTAGGTAAGGTTCATGACAACCAGTGCCTGAATTGAGGTCAAGGTAGGCTGTGGATGTGATATCCAGAGCTGTCGGGCTTCCGACAGGAAGCGGATGCACATATCCATCTCCTTAAAACGATCCCACGGTTTTCGGAGACTGTAGGAGTATAGCTGCGGAGTCCGTCAGGAAATCAAAGGTTGAGGGACTGAAGGTTCATCTTACACAAGCGTGAGCTAATACAGCATTTACAAGGAGTGGTGAACAGAACCTCGACTGACCGGCTATCATATCAGCTAAGAACAAATTTTGATCAAACCAGATGTAACAGGGATGATTCCAGGTAAAATAGAGAGACAGGAGATGTGACACCAGTCGGTCACTGTCTGTGATGGTCGTCCATGGCTTTGCAGGAGCGAAAAAGATGGGTTCTTCGCACAGGGCGGGAAGCCTGGGTGAGCTCAGTAGCTTATACTCTGCCGCTAAGTTCGACAAGCCGACATGCGCATCAGCGAGTCGACCGAGGGAGATTTGGTGCAGATATTGCGCTGCTATTGTCGGACCAGAGCTACTGCGGATGGCATTGACTACCTTGAAGAGGTCTGCCGGTGCACAGTCGAGGACTCTCTCATATAGCGCCCAGAGCCTGCTCCAGTCTTCTGTCGACCGATCGGAGGAGCGATCTTTGAGCATAGAGACTAAATCAGTCCCGGTTTTCACCACAGAATCTGTCGAGCCTGTGCCCTGAACATCACGGACGAGTGTCTCGCTATGTTCGTACCTAATCATGGAATTCATGGCCATTTCGTGGGCGATTTGCGGGGGTCTGATAGATAGACCCGACGGTGCCTTGGCATGCGCCCTTGACAAAACGGGCACATGGCGTCTCGGCTGGATCACATTCTCCGGTGAATGCTCCCTTTTCTCCAAAGTCGAGTTCTTACTCTCCATTTCGGCGACTCCTCGCTTGGTACCGCCTACGCGGCGGAAACTGCTCTCCGCGTCAAGCTGGCATTCTATGCCCAGCGACACGCATGCTGCGCACGGACTTGTTCCGCTACACTGATCGCGGAAAGAAAAGTCAACACCGCTAGGTGGGTGGGCACATCACGTCCACCTACTTTACGTTTCTTGGCACGACACTCCGAGCAAGCAGTCACAGCGATGTGACGGCGACGTTGGATAGTCGGCTCCTCCACGGCTCGCGGCGTGGCAACTGAAGCGGGTGCGAGCACCGGCAACCTTGCTGCGTCACCCATGGCGCCGGTGCTGCACTGAACGCGGCGTGATCTGAGCTGTAGAGCGACAAGTGTGGAGACCGCAAATGCAAACAAGACAACTCCGCATGGATTGTCCCCATCTGAGCTAGTGCGTGCCGTCCGAAGATCTTAACCCGTGACAACCTGCGCAAGGAGCTCGCAGGAATTCGATTAGAAGCGATTTGAGGATCAATCGACAATGAGAATTCGAGAGATGGAAGTTGTTGCCAAGGCCCAAGGGGGAGGAGGCACGTGCAGTTCTAGCGCGCGCTACCATTGGTTCGCTTACAAGTTACAACCCCAACCTAAGGCACGGACATCCGCGCGGCTTTAAAGGGTGGAATCACCCCTGTTGTGTATTTGTGATTCGCCAGACACTCTAGGGAGATTCGGATTTACATTCCGGCATTGAAAACATGGTTTCATTCAACCTGGACTGAGTACTCTGCAGAGTTCAAGAATGACTTTGGGGAGGAGCAGAAGCCGCAGATCTACTTATGTTGGACTAGTGGCAGCTGGAAGGAAGCGAGGAAGAGCGGGAACGCGCACGACGCAACCTGTTCTTTCTGTTGCCTGAGGAACTTAACTATGAACATAAAGCTGGACGAGATGACTGAAGAGATTATCTTCACAATGATAGCCTGGAAGAGCTCTCGGAGGAAGGCTACGACGAGTTTC
>JAABUG020049951.1:0-62419 GCA_011319215.2 Scortechinia acanthostroma
AACACATCCTCGAGTAAATCTAGCTCGACCAGCTGGGGTAGAAGCTCAAAGATCAGCTATCCGAATACTACCGGAAGATTAAAGGTCTGGTTTCCTACCAAGTCAAGAAGTGGGAGACACGCGGGAATCGCAGTCCGCAGGGTCCTTGGCCCAAATTCGGTCACAACTTTCCCACCATTTTTGCCGACATCGTCGACTTGCGACTGCATCCAGCCTCCGACTCGCGACTGTTTCTCGTACAGAGTGATCTTGGTGCATTTTGGGTCCTGCGACAAGCGGAAGGCCGTCGTGAGACCTGTGATGCCGCCTCCTATAACCGCCGCGCTGTAGGTGCCGGTATGCACTGAGTGCTTCTGGCCATTGCGGGCGAACGCCAATGGCGTCCGCCCTGCTCTCAGTGCGCGGCTAGGGGCACATGGCAGTCGCATCTCAGTGATGGTGTATAGGGAAGACTATCGAAGGGAAGATGAAGGAACAGCATGACTGAGTCAGGGACGATCATGCAAAAGGCCATCTGCAACTCCGACGGTCTGACCCCCGGCGGTAAAATTACCAGTAAGTATGGTAAACTCCATACAACCGACATCTCTCAATCTTGGTTGTCGAATATGCTTATGAACGAGGTACAGCTACAGTTACTGTGATAGGGGACAATTTAGGTATGAAGCAATTTGAGACCGTTCCTGATACCCAGAGTCTATTTACAAGCCAACATGATGATGTTCTGTCATTACACTGCCCATGGATTGGTAAGAAAATCAACAAACGCCCTTCCAGCCAGCCATCATCCACATAATGAGAATAATACATGAAAATCAAGCTTTGACAACATCTTTTGAAGCAAATTCTAGGTTCAACTCAGGTCCAATTTACGACCGTTCGAAATTAGAAGATATCGTAGCGTTTGCGGGGGTATCACGTTATGATTTCCTGGTGCTGACCGTCCTCGCTAGGAGCACCCGGCTTGATCAGCTCCTCTGCAGCATCCTCATCCGAAACAAACTTCCTCTCGCTGACACGGGGCTTGTTCTGATCCGCAGTCCAGACTTTGTCGGGAAAGGCACCTTTCTGGCCTTCCGCATGCTTGTAAGGACAGTTCGGGTTGAGGCATGGGTTGAATTTGCAGGGTGTTTGAAGATGGGTGAATTTGCAACCTTCCGCAGTGCAGTCGGCACCATTGCGGCACAGAGGCATTGAGGGGTGTTTGAAAGTGCAGTGAGGGTTGGTACAATGAGGGAAGAACTTGCAGAGCTCCTCGGCCTGGTGTGCAGACTTGACGGCGGGAGAGGGATGACGCCCAGTACATTTCCGGTTTTTGCACGCGGCACCATATGGGCACGGATCGGCCACGTCCACAGGGGTGCCTTCCGGGGCAGCTGGCGACTGGTGCGCGAAGGGGCAGTCTCGTCTGGTACAGCGAAGATTGAAGCGGCAGACTTGGTCAGTATTGCTCTCGTCCTGTGCGCCATCAGGCTTGGTATCCATATCGGTGTCGCCGTCGGCGGGGGATTTCGCCGAGACGCCATGGTGCTGGGCACGACCAGAGAAGTCACCATGCGGACGTCCTTGACGCTGAACACGCTCAAACAAGGAGCGCCCTTGTTGTTGTTGGTTGTTTTGCTGAAATGCTGGGTTGATCGCAGGTGAGACAAATCCTGGCATGAGTTGTGCCATCATCCGAGCTTGTTCCTCTAGCAGAGACATCAAGTGCATCTGATCTTGCGGGCTCATGTTCATCATCGATTGTGCGGCACCCATGGGCAGTCCGTTATTCATTTGCCGCCTACCGCCGCCGTTCTGATGAGGCCGTCCTTTGGTGTGGTCCCGACCATGAGAATTGATCCGGCCATGTTGGCCGCGAACACGGTGTAAAGACGAGTCATTGTTGCGATCTAAAGTTCTGTTGATCTGGTTCAACATCCGACCCCTCCCACCTTGGCGGCCGCCACGCATCGCCTTCGGTCCTGTAGGTCTGAGTTCGTCATTGTTAGCTGAAGTCCGTGACATATGTCTTAGAGCGGGAACCCACATCGTGTCATCCGTGTGCGAGCCATCAGCCATGCTCATAGTGGCGTCCTGATCTCCTTCTCCATGACCCTCGCCTTGCGAAGTCGCTGTTTGGTCGTTGAAGGACGGGATAGCCTGTATCGACTGGACACTTGCGACCGATGCGCCACCGCCGTTGATCTGTCGATTAAGGACTTCGACCTGTTCGAAGAGCCACCTTGAAAACTCCAAAGCTTGTGTATCCCCTTCACCAAGGCCGAGCAAATCATTGGAAAGGTCGCTTGCAATTTGTTCTTGACTTTTGCCGTTGGCAAGCATCAGGATAATGTATTCGATCAAAGCTGAATCATCGCCGCCGTCGGAGGTCCAGCCCATTTCTGCAAGTTTCGGCTGGATGGCATTGCTCAAGGCCTCCGCCAAAGGCGAACCAGCCGCGATTTCTGTGGTCATTGTGAAGAGCGTGTGGTGTTGAATGCGATCGATGCAGGATTAACGGCCGTACAATAATAAGTCTCGCGCCACCCGTTCACAGGGGGTTGCTACCACAACAGAATCTGCTCTCCGTATAGCAAGACGAATCAAGTATGAATAACAGCCTATGGAAATCGTGATCTGCAGGTAAAGAGAGGTGAAAGACGGAGGAGCACGAGTCACTTGTTTTGGGAATCTCCTACGAGACTTTTGGGTGATGAGGCAAGACGCCAAGCTGATTCATCAGCCACATCGTCACGTGCTTTGAGGCTTGGCATGATGACAAACAATGCTTACATATGCCTGCTGCCTTGCTGCCTTGCCTTGCTGCCTTATCGGGTGATAACTCCGAGTCTCTATGCTCAACTACATAACTACAACAGGGTATCTGGCTTGTATATAGTCGCGATATCGTCTCAAATGGAATAAGTTTTTGAGTCAAATTCTAAAGGCTGCACGGCGTTTCAAAATCGTTAACAACACTCATCAATCCTCTCTTCCTTGACGGGATGCGGAGACCGGTATGCCTCAGCCGTCGATGAAGCAATACGATGAGCCTTTCAACAAGCACCTAGTGAAGGCTACTGGGCTATTCAAATTGAAGCACGATTTATACCTGTCGAGTATTGTCTGGTGGCCCGTTATGATCCGGTATCCGAGCTAGAGGTGATTCAGTTATGGCAGGGACAGCCAATACCCTAGACGCATATATATCGGACAAGCGAGATTTCTAGTTATGAGCACAATTATCAGCATGTATTTCATAAGCCGGCCCGCAAGGTCTGGACAATGCTCGATTCTATGCAAGCGGGGTTCGCAAGCATACCTGAAATGGGATAAACGTCAATTTAGGCTCGGCTGGCCGTTTGCGGGTTTGGGGGGAGGCAAAGGCTATCTAGCAGGTCATTACTCATTAGTCTCATATCCACATGAGAGGGGCCGTCGATCAACTGACTCTAGATTCAACGAGCTTCCCTAAAACATGTCGCTTGTGTCGTTCCCTACTGCTAGTCGGGGTTTGTATGCACGTCGTAAACGGATGATCTATCTCCAAGGGACGATCATACGGGGCGTGTCTCAGTTACCTGTTTCCATGTGCATCTAGTTTGACCCACGATCTTGCATGAACCAGTTGGATATATAAATATCTCGGTCTTCCTTATCTTTGTCAACAGATGACTTGTCAGATTTCGACGTGCAATATTTGAGGACATCTCCGACCCGGCGACTTGCCAAGAACCAAGATGATCGAGGAACTCCTTGCTCAGATAAGTCTGGGGACGGCAACCCTCTACGTCCTGGGGGCTTTCTTCTTTGCTTGCTTGATTCGTAAAGTGCAAGTCTCGAGAGAAATCTCGAAGCTGGGTTACAGAGCTCCGAAAGTTCGTTTTCGATTTCCATACGGTAGGTTGTCGCAAAGAGTCAAGAAGCCTTCGGGATGGCGCGAGCATGGCTGACGTTAGAACAGCGATCGACTTCATTTACGCAGCATCCAAGGCCAACGAAAGCAATAGTGACCTTGAGTTCTGGCACCAAGCGATCCAAAACGCCAAAGGAGCAGCCCAGATTGACTGCGTCAAAACGGCCGAGCTTGATGCAGGGATCTCAAATCGAGTCATTTTGACCAAAGACCCTGAGAACATCAAGGCTCTTCTTACGGGACAGTTTGCCGATTATGGGAAAGGCGAGGATTTCCATCGAGAATGGAAGGAGTTTCTAGGTGACAGTATCTTCACCACGGATGGTGAACTCTGGTCTGCTTCACGCCATCTCATCCGACCAATGTTTGTCCGGGACCGCATCGTCGACACTGAAATCTTTGAGAAACACGTCCAACATCTGATTCCTCTGCTGGCAGGGAGCGACTCTCCCAGTGGGAGCAAAGTCGTCGATGTCGGTTCTCTGTTTTTCCGCTTCACCCTGGACGCAGCCACGGATTATCTGCTCGGCCAGGGCACAGACAGTCTGCAAAACCCGGAGACCAGATTCGCAGAAGCCTTCAGATATGTGCAGCATCGTCAATCCGAAATCTTTCGGCTAGGGTAAGCCTTCCTCTCCTTTCCTTTCGCGAACGCGGCAAGTGTGGTGACTAACACCGATAAAACCAGCGTTTTCAACTTCATCCTCTCGAAGAAGAAATTCCGCCAGGAACTCAAAGTGATGGACAGCTTCATCCAACCATACATCAACCGAGTCCTCTCTCTGACAGCCTCAGAACTCGACCAGAAGCTCTCCAAGCGAGAAACCTTCCTGGACGCCCTCGCCCGCTTCACGCGCGACCCACGCGTCCTCCGCGACCAGCTCGTCGCCGTCCTCCTCGCCGGCCGCGACACCACAGCCGCAACGCTCTCCTTCTGCGTCTTCGAGCTAGCCCGCAACCCGCACGTCGTCGCCAAACTGCGCCACGAGATCAGCACCCGACTGGGCCTCGGCCCCTCGGCCCAGAAACCCAGTTACACCGACCTCAAGGAAATGCGGTATCTGAACGCCGTCCTCAACGAGACCATGCGCCTCTACCCCGTCGTCCCCTTCAACGTCCGCTACTCCCTGCACGACACGACCCTCCCGCGCGGCGGCGGGCCCGACGGCCTCTCGCCCATCGGCGTCCGCGCCAAAACTCGCATCATCTACTCAACAATGATCATGCAGCGAAGCGGCGAGAACTACGACCCCCCCAGTTCACCAACCTACATCGATCCAGAGAAATGGGCGCCCGAGCGGTGGCTGTCCGGCTGGCAGCCCAAACCCTGGCAGTTTATCCCCTTTAACGGAGGGCCGAGGATCTGCATCGGGCAGCAGTTTGCTACCATCGAGATGGGTTACACCGTTGTGCGGATCCTGCAGGCCTTTGAGCGAATCCAGGCAATGCCGGCCAATGGGAAGGTGCGGGTCGAGGACCCCGTGCTGAGGTTTGAGGTTACGCTTAGTCCTGGTTCGGAATTGAATTGTGTTTTCGTGAGGGAGGGTGAGGGGACTTACCCTCTACCGTCGAAGGAGTATTGATCTTCGAGTTCTTTGAATTTTATTGCATTTGCAAAAATTATGGACATGGACATAGTCATGTATCCACTATATCTACGAATCTCATACAGGTAAAGTAGAGAAATTGAGCACGAGCTATGGTACCTCTTCTTACACAACCAGATAGGTTCCGCTATGCAGCACTCGACTGTATATCGTGGATCCAAGCGCAGCTGATACCTTGCGAACGCCAAAGGATGCAGCAATACTCGAAGATCAGCACTAGATAGCAATATCTATGCCCCTCAGAAACAAAAGCAAAAATGTCGCAAGAGCCAGAGGGGTCATCGAAACCTGGAATCTTACATCAGCAGCTGCGGTGTTGTGCGACATATAGAAGCCATTTCGGGTAAATGTACAGGGATGCGCATGCAATTAAGGCGTAGGAGGCCAAGTGACCTCGCTTCTTCCATCAAAGAATACATCGTTAATTCGTCATGACGATAATGGGAACGCAAGTATATATCCAAAGAATACGGTAAACATAGGAGTATGAGAGCTCAGAACAAAGAAAGCTTGAGTTTCCGGAGTTTCTTCAGCCTCTGCAGAATCTCCACCTTTCGCAGCTCCAGATACAGATCTTCCTCGTCGGCATCATCCAAGTCCCCAGAGATAGTTATGAGAGGGAGTTTGGGCGTGGCAATCTCTCCGTTGAGCTTTGGCGGCGTAACATTGACAGCATTGTGGCTCGTTACAACCTCAGGAGCTTCTTTCTTGGCCTCCTTCTGAGCTGGTTTCACTGGTGGTGGCTCGTCTCCAGACCAGCCCTTGCACATCGACACGGCCTTTTCCCACCTTGCGAATGACTTGGCGCTTTCTTCGCGACTGATCTTGGGCTCAAAGACGGCTCCTCCTGCACGGTTAATGTCTCGCAGTTCAGCGAAATTTCTCCACAGTCCTACCGCCAGACCAGCGGCTATGGCCGCACCAAGTGCAGTGGTTTCCCGCATCTTGGGGCGATACACCGGGATCGAGATGAGATCCGCTTGGATCTAGTGGGATATTAGCTTCGAGTACTGAAAAGGAGAGGGCTCATGTCCGTACCTGCATCGTAAGATCTGAGTTGCTCATGCCTCCATCAACCGCCAATTCTGACAGCGCTTGTCCACTGTCTTTCTCCATTGCGTCCAAGATGGCCTTGGTTTGAAAACAGGTAGCCTCTAGCGTCGCCCGGGCAATGTGGCCCTTTTGGGTAAATTGAGTGATACCAACTGCGGAGATGTCAGTACAGAACAGAAGGAGCTTTAACCTAAATCCCTTACACATTGTTCCCTTTGCATCGTCAATCCAGTAAGGCGCATAAAGACCACTGAACGCAGTGACAAACACACAGCCTCCACTATCTTCTACCGTCTGGGCCAAATCGTTCACTTCCCTGGACTCATGGAAAAAGTTCAAGTTATTTTGTAGGAATTTGATGCCAGATCCGGCGACTGCGATGCTGCCCTCGAGGGCGTAGACCGGCTTGCCATCGAAGTGGTATGCCACAGTAGCCAGAAGTCCATGCTTGGAAATGACTGGCTTTTCTCCAACATTATACAGAAGGAAGCAGCCCGTTCCGTAAGTGTTCTTCGCCATTCCTGGAGAAAAGCCCTTTTGCCCTACGAGGGCCGAGGACTGGTCACCAAGACAGCCCATAATGGGAACGCCAGCAAGTATTCCAGATGACAGTGCTCCGTAAGCTTCGGCGTCTGAAGAACGTACAATCTTCGGCAGGTGGACTCTTCCTCTGATACCAAAGAAGTCCAGGAGGAAGTTGTCGTATTGGAGGGTCTCAAGGTTCATAAACATCGTCCGCGAAGCGTTTGTAGGATCAGATACGAACACGTTGGCCGGTACGCCACCATTCAAACGGTATACAAGCCACGCATCCACCGTACCAAACGCCAATGTGCCTCGTTCGTACGCATCTTTGACTCTGGGCACATGTTCTAGCATCCAGAGCAACTTCGGAGCGGATGAATATGTTGTGAGCGGAAGACCGCAGATCTGTTGCAATTGCGACCCCTCGCGCTTTTGCTTCAGCTCGTTAACGATAGCCTGCGGCCGCGTATCTGTCCAGACGATCCCATTGTAGAGTGGCTCGCCAGTTTCATGGTCCCAAACGACGGTAGTCTCCCGCTGGTTTGTGATGCCGATTGCCTTGATATTGTATCGGGAGAAGCCTTTCGATTCAAACTGTTTGACCGCCTCTTCGATGCACGTTTCAACGGAAGACACCAGCTCCAATGGGTCATGTTCATGCCATCTGTGGACGGTCAATCAGCATCAATGCTGCTAAGCGGCTTCATTTAGAGTAGACATACCCGGGATTGGGGTAGATCTGCTTAAACTCAACCTGATGTGATGCTACAGGCTCACCGTCTCGGTTGAAAATCAGAAATCTGGAACTGGTTGTACCCTGATCAATTGATCCCACAAAAATGTCTGAGGGCTGCATGATTCTGGAGCAACAGGGAACTCAGTTCGACGGCTTAGGGCAGTGAAGCGGATGGTGAACCCCACAGAGAGAATGAGTAGATGTCCGAAAACAAAGAGTGGAAAAACCACATTCTGCAGATAGAAGCCATTCTATCTTAAATAATTCTCGAGGAAGCTATCCCACGCCATTTTCTGGTCACACAATTTTCCGTCTGGCATTTGATCTGCGGGGAAGTTCCTTGAGTGGGTGGTCAAGGTTAGGGAGGGGGTGGCCGAGCTCGAATAACGGAAAAGCATAATAATAATCATGGGAACTGGGACAAGAGTCCTCCGCAAGCCTTAGCCAGGAGGTACACAACCCCAGACAGCAAGGAATCCAACAGTGCTTAGTGTAGCGGCTGGCCAAGCCGACGCCTAGGGACAAGCGACTAAAGACATGTCGGTCTCTGTTGTGCTCCAATGAAGGGAAGAGCTGGGAAACGGGCTCGAGAGCCGGTCATTCTGATGCGCATGAGTTTCATCAATTCTGAATGGACGAGGATGAACGGCTTGCAGCAGCTTATCCTGTCAGGCCGCCCACTTTCGACGCCTCTTAGGCTTTATCTCGGGTGGTTGCGTACGACCAACATGGATATTCCTGGGAGGAGTCTCTTGTCAGGTTCATCCTTTTTGCATCGATGATCAGATAGATTCAAGTCGCATTCTGATGATTCTCGCGTATCGACTATCGAAAGCCTAGTCTCACCAAACTGCTGGAAGGAGAGAACGAGAGAAGGCAAGGTGGAGCACTGCACGAGACAATTTCCGAGCTAGGAGAATTCCACCCGCGCACTTGGGACTTTCTCATCGACACCTCCTCACTGTCTACATCCGATTCATCCTCAATTACCGTCATTTCGTTTGCTGAACTTCCGATTCATGCAATGCTACCTACCTGCAGTCATAGGATCTCACCTTGCATGAGAAGCATGTGTTATTCGAATCCAAACAGGCCTGTCTTGGGTTGTTGCCTTTTCCACTCACAGTGGAAGTGATCGGCCGAACCCCACACCAGCAACCATGCCGGAGGAATTGCGGGGACTGTCATCGATGGGATGATCGATTAGTCGAATGATGGCCGTCCCATCCAAAAGTTCCAGAACTTTGTGGAGCACAACTGGAGACATCTCGCAGCATGGAGAGTCGATCTCGACCGAGCCGCAAGACAGTTTATCAGAACATACAGGACAGTTTTGAAGTCGGCCAGTCGCACCAACAACAAGCTTTCCTGTGCTCATGGGATCACGAAAACTGCGAGAAGAAAAATCGACCAGGCAGATACTCAATATTGCCACTTACCAAGGACATGGGCATTTGTCATGCCGAATTCTCCAATCTCCAAGCCAGCCACATCGTCCTAGCGGAAACCCCTCATCCTGGCGGTCTCGTTGCTACTTGGCCATGTCAGGAGGTAACACAAGGACAAATTGGGAATCATGTCCTCAAACGTTATGCAGCCATGGGCCGAAGCCCCTCTTCGGTGTCTCAAACTAACCAGTGTCTGACCACTTGGTATGCTTAAGACGGAATGGTTCGAGACGTCGAATAGGTCGAACAGGCTCATGCTGTGTTCGAATATGCGACGGAAAGTAGGTCACTCCGACTGGAGGGAACGAATGGCAGGTTTTGACCTCGGTCGTTTCATGGCTGGTTCTCTATCAGCCCTCCCAACCCCGGCCGAAGTGAGCAATCAGACTTGCGATTTCAGAGTCCTCGAAGGACGAAAGCCCTTGCCATGACGTGGCTGTATGATGCCGCTTTGCGCAGCAAAGTATCTCTTCGGCATTGTATTTCCAAATCTAATCTTACGCTGCCTCTGACCGCATGGCTGATGGGCTTCCATGGCACAATGCACGAATATTCCAGCAAAGGCATAACCTTACTGGGGGTGTCACCATGCGTGAGAGGGAAAGAATGAGCGGGTTGAATGTGCCACCTAAGCAAAGAGACACTCAGGACTGTATATTTCAGTGCCTTTATGCCTGGGCTTAAGGACTATAATCTGAATGTATAGCAATGGCTATTGCACACGGCAAGTTCCGCTTGTGAACGGTTTTTTCCATCTAGTATCAGGTCTTGATGCACTGCCATTCACTTCCATGCTCGTCAGCCCCTGGTCCTCCCCGTCCAGATCATTCACTTGTTGTGATATTTATACCTTCCTGCTCCAAGTCTCGCCTCGACAGCCTCAGCATTCACCTCTCTACATCTCTCCCACCCTACCAACCCGTGCTGTGGTCTTCAAGGCTGTCTTCATCTGTTCAATATGACTACCCTCAAACAAGTCCTTGGTAATACAGAGATAGAGGAGAGTGCTTTTGTCACTATGACTGCTAGCAATAAATGCGGATCTTCCATGCTGGATACTTCTTTTGGGTCCGCAGAGACTCAAGTCGTGCTTCCTGAATCAGGTTGGACCAAGCTCCGGAGGACTTACTTCCGTGATGCATTCTCTGAGTTCTTCGGGACTATGATCCTCATCCTCTTTGGAGACGGCGTGGTTGCCCAAGTCACACTTAGCAAAGGTGCAAAGGGTGACTATCAATCAATTTCCTGGGGCTGGGGGTGAGTATCTCTTGGTTTACGCTCTCCTTCCTCTGGGCATCTACTAACGGAATTGCTCCTCAGAATCGGAGTCATGTTGGGTGTCTACGTGAGTGGCATCTCGGGAGCGCACATCAACCCTGCAGTGACCTTTGCAAACTGCGTCTTCCGGAAACTCCCCTGGCGAAAGTTCCCTGTCTATGCGACGGCCCAGGTACTGGGAGCTATGTGTGGAGCAGCCATTGTCTACGGAAATTACAGATCGGCCATCGATCAGTTTGAAGGGGGAGCACACGTCCGAACGGTGCCTGGGTATTCTCCTACAGCCACCGCTGGTATCTTTTGCACCTACCCGGCGGCGTTCATGACCAGGACGGGACAATTCTTCTCGGAGTTTATCGCCAGCTCCATCCTAATGTTCATGATCTTTGCTCTGAAAGACGACGGGAATCTCGGGGCCGGTCCCCTTACGCCGCTTGCGCTTTTCTTTGTGATCTTTGGCATTGGCGCTTGTTTTGGTTGGGAGACTGGGTATGCCATCAACCTCGCTCGAGATTTCGGGCCTAGATTAGTCTCCTATATGATCGGATACGGCCCCGAGGTCTGGAGGGCGGGGAACTATTACTTCTGGGTATGCTCTGCTCTATTGAATATGATGACCGTCAATATGGAGGACTAACAACTCTATGGCAGATCCCCATGGTAGCGCCGTTCATAGGGTGCACTTTTGGCGGATGGATGTATGATATGTTCCTTTACACGGGGACAGATAGCCCAGTGAACACGCCATATGGCGGGCTGCGGCGGCTGATCCCAGTGGAGAAGAAGTCTAAGTCGATTGACTCGCAGAGTCAAGTATGACGGGAAGCAACAGAATGAGTAACGAGCTTATGTGACACGTTTTGAAGGAATAACGGGATTGGATGATTGATGATTTGGGACTAGCATATATGTTGAAACGATGATTACGGCCTTTTGTGATACAAAAGCGCGTTCATGTACTCATGTACTCCACACTGTCAGTGGAATCGAAATGTCAATGTCAATTTCATATTCTTTCGAACAACCGAGCCTTCTAGCCTCTGGCTGCGTTACACAGAGCGTGGCCGCAGGAGACCCGCGTGTAACGACTCGGACTCTATGCAAAACGCATGTGAACATACTGGGATTAAGCATCTAATTCTCAATAATAATACCACTGTTATTATCAAATCTTTCGTAGATGTTAACCTCGTCTCGTGATAGACGCATCTCATCACATCGCATCAGATTCATACTCGCAGTCGAATCGACCAATGTCAGTCTCCCTCCAAATGGCACCGTACCATCCACCACGTAAGAACTAGCAGTCGACCCCAAACCGGCAACTATCTTCCGCGGTTGGCATTTCCCAAGAAGTATCTCTAGTTTACATTGACTTGACTTACCAGCATGCCGCCTGATCCGTCCTCCTGCATGGGGGCTTAGTCTGGGGTATAAGGTATGGACTGGGGTAGACCATAACTCCGTAAGGGAGTGCACTACCGAGCCGAGGATATCCGTTTGGATTGGAAATCAGAATCAGAACCGCGGTATGGTACTTACTGAGGATTTCTACGTAAGGTAGGAGGTGGATAGGTAGGTAGGTAGGTAGGTAGGGACTTGCCCTAGATCACGTTTTGGGTCCTCGGTCTGGCGAGTCGGTTTATTCGACCGGAAATCAGGTCCGATGGGTATCATCATGAAGCAAGATAGGTAGGTAATGAACTATCTACACAATCAACAACATCGTCATCACTGTTCATCAGCTCACGGTTTTACTTCTAGACGTCACTCTGACAATGATAACCTCTGTAGAATTCTTACCACGAGGGAAGGTAGCCTCTCCTAATCATCAAACAGTGTAAAGGATACGGGCGAAGTCTTAGTATAGCCCATAACCCTAACACCGTAACCAATTAGATCCATATTTTGAAAACGAATCCAACAGACAACGCTTGAAAATGGCGCCGTTCAAAACCGAAGAAGAATCAACCAGACCAATCTACGAAACCAAAACCGACTTCGCGGAAAAGTACGTCCTCCGTCCTGTCGGCAAACCCCTGACCAAGGAGTACCGCGTCTACTTCAACCTCAACGACAAGCTCCTCTCCCCCTGGCATGATCTGGCGCTGTACCCAGGCGACGGCCGCGAGCCGGTGGTGCATATGGTTGTTGAGGTGCCGAGGTGGTGGAATGCGAAGATGGAGGTGAGTCTTCTCTCTCCTTTCTCTGAACGCATTGAGTGGGATTGAATAGTTTGAAGGATTGAACTGATGATAATGCGATAACAGATTGCAAAAGACGAATATCTCAATCCCCTCAAGCAGGATATTCAGGATGGCCGGTTAAAGTACGTTCCCAACATCTTTCCGCATAAAGGGTACCCCTTCAACTATGGGATGCTGCCGCAGGTGCGCTCGCTTCCGTCCTTTCGCTTGAGAACTCCGAGGTTGATAGAGATTGAGTAGACATACCAAGATCCGAACGTCGACGATCCTCTCACTCAGCTCCCTGGGGATGGGAACCCGCTTGCCGTCTGCGAACTGGGGGGCGCAATGCCTCGTCCTGCACAGGTCAAACGCGTCAAAGTCCTCGGCTCCCTGGCCGTCATAAACGAGAACAAGACCGATTGGAAGATCTTCGTTGTTGACTTGGAGAATCCCGAGGCGGACAAGTTACGTGATCTCAGGGACGTCGAGTTTCTGATGCCAGGGTATCTGGACACAATCAAGGAATGGTTCCGGGTGTATAAGCTGGCCGAGGGAAAGAAGGAGAACGTCCTTGGTGCAGATGGGGAACTACAGAATCAGAAGTATGGCATCTCTCTATGATCTGTTGATTGCGCATGGGAAGAGCCGTGGACTAACACAATGATGCAGGTATACCCTCTCGCTCATTGACCGGTGCCATAACTCCTGGGAAGCTGTCAAGGCTGAGCCAGGCATGCAAACAAGGATTTCCATGTGAGTGAGCCCCGTGAGCTGGAAAAACTCTCACTGAACAGAGTCCAGGCCGGACATTGCGCCTCAAGAGCATGATGCGGTTAATGTCCTTCCACGAGCACCAGAAAATCGCGATGTCTGCCGTGACATAGACCACATAGCAGCTGAGAAGAGTCATTTTCTATCGCCAAATTGGCCTTCCATGGCTGCTTGCCGCGGTGGTGCTCTGAATGTGTAATAAAATATATTTGTAGAATAGAAATGGAATGATCGCTTTTTAGACCAGAAACAAAGAATACTCTAAACGATCTAAATTCAAATAGATGAACTAAGATAGATATAACCCAATGGAACCAAGACGGTCATCTTATCTAGCATACAAACTAAGGAGGCACAGGCCTCCGTCCCAGGACGATAGCTGGCTGCATCAAGTCCTCATCCTCGAACCTATTCTCATCGTTAGCCCTTGATCCAGCTTGCAGAAGGAGGCGAAGAAATACCCAAGTATAGCCACGCCCGCTGTCTCAATCAGAAGCCTCATCCCACACTTCAAAGGCAGCCCGGCCCATCGCATAGCCAACGCAGCCAGCGACTGACCAGGCCCAATACAAACGATATCTCGAGGCTCATAATTGGTATGAGGGACCATCCTGCCTCCCGGCCAGGAGGCAGCAGTGCTCTTGAGGACTTCTCTCATCTCCCCGATCAGCTGGTCAAGACGATCGGCGACCTGTTGAGGGCTCCTAAGAGGCAAGTCAGCGTCCACCATTGCCTTGTCATGCATATAGTGCTACAAGCGGAAAGAAGACATACTCGCCTCCAGGACAGCCATCCTCCCAGACCGACCATGGCCTTTCCTTGTCTAGCCCTGCTTGCTTGCGTTTCCCCCAGATTTGGTCCGTGGTCAGCCCTTCATACTCGCCGTAGTTCCACTCAGCGTGGCTGGAAGTAATCTGGATCGTCGCTTCGGCTACGTCGCCCGTAACAGGAGGGATCGCTGTCGTTGTCGTCTGCTTGGTGGCTCGATCGTAGAAGTGCTGATCTTTGTGCATTCCCAAACGTAGGATTTCACATGTCTGACGATCTCGTCTCGTTGGGGTGATATAGCTGATGCCGAGACTCTCCTTTAGCTTCAAATCTCACGCTTATGATGGCAGTAAACGTGGACAGCAGAGGCCTTACATGCGTGAAACCCTTTTGGGATCGATCAACTTGCCCTCACCGATATACTGCTCCCTAGTCCATTCGACTTGTTTCTCCCCTGCTGTGGATAGTTTATGGTCGGTGGTACTGATGTGCTGCACCCCCTGGGTCCCCTCAGTTTCGCCATGACGGATCAGGAATATACGGGCACTCATTTTGGATGAAATGCAAGCAAGTCAACTGTCAGCGCGATGTTGTGTAGCTCTGGAAAGAACAGCTCCAAGATATTGTTCAGGTGCTATCGGACACACCACCTAGGATCATAACATCGAGCAAGAGACTCTTCAACGTGATGTCATTCCCAATAAATAAACATGTTCATACCTACTTCACAACGGAAATTGCAGTCCGTCCACCGTCGGGATATACTTCCATAGAAAGAGCGGGTCTGACCTCAACATGAGGCAGGTACCAGGAAATACACCTCAAAGGATATAATTGTTGCGAAGTAGCACTCGATCTTTCGTGTAGAGCGACCTCTTGGACCGATCAGCCTGACGTTGTTCGTTCTTGTAAAGTGTTATTGTATCACGAATTAGTATTCGGTGTTGTCTAGTCTATAAACATTTTTCGCCTGAGAATAAAGAATACAAGAAGTAACAAACCAGCGACCAGCCTTCCAATGTGGATAGGGATCAATGCGAACGCTATCACCCAGTGCCTCAAGTCTAACGAAGTTGTTGCCCACGCTGTGCGACATTTAGAGTCAAGAAAAGAAACACTCCATCCCTGAATGATAAGGAAAATGATCAAATCGCAAAAGAGAAAAACAAAGCCATTGAGTCCGTGTCTATGAAACATGCAATTCGTCGTCGTGTGTAAGTCATGCATTCATTAATCAGTCGTCTCATGTCCGTAGCCGTGAAATGCTTCTTCAAAGCAACGTCGACTCAAAAGATTGCCATGAGGCCGCCAAGAAGCGCACACAAAACACCCATTCTGACGGGCGCCTCCAGCAGGTCATTGGCCGCGGCAACGGTAGGGGACACACGAGCAATCGAGGCGGAAAACGATGGAAGAGTCGAGCCAACAGTGATAATCTGATAAGTACTTGTCGAAGTAAGATGTCCGGTCCACTTTGTCACACTTGAACTAGGCGCGATCGAAGAGACGGAACTGGTTTTAAGCCCGGAGTGGAAAGATGAAGCCGGCGACGAAACAAAGGAAGCTGACGTACAGAGGGGCGTAGACTGTATTGTAACGAAAGGAAGGCATCAGCATGTCTCATTGGAAAAGCGACAGAAGCAAATGAAGGGGAATGCTCACTCACAGAAGCCGCACTGGGCGGCTGGACTTGTCGAGATCCGGAAAAGGTCCAGCCACTGGGCAGAGTCGTCGACTTCGCGACAGAAGACGACAAAGTGGTCTGCTTGGGGACCCAGGGCCAGATGCTCGGTGTTACAAAGCTCGACGTCTCACGGTGCGTGCCACTGAAAGGAATAGGAGCACTGTTAATTGTCGCGGTCACAGGAGGGGCAGACTCGGCAGTCGAAATGGACTCAGCGCCAGCATTACCATTGATTTGACCCCCCTCGGAGGTGATGGACTGCCACGTGCCACTCTTGTCGCTATAAGTGTACGATTTACCCGTCGAGTAGTCGGTCGCCACGAGCGACTTGAGGTACATGGTATAAGGACCGGCGCTGTAATCGGTTTGGCCACCAGCCCATTCTAAGGAGTGTTAGCATATATCAGTCTATATCATCACCGCAGTAAGGATGGCCACTCACGAATTGTGCCTGGCGCATTCCTGGGATCACCACCAGCCCATACACCAACCTTGACCATCATTGGGCTCTGAGGAAAATGTTCCCCGGCTTCCGCAGCAGTGAGAACCCGGACCGTCTTGCCATCAATTTGCCAAACAATCTGTGTGCTAGTCCAGTCGATTGTGTAGGTGTGGAAAGCATCTTGATTTCCCGCATTGTCGTGGGCAGCACCGCGATTGTAGCTGCCAGTGTTTCCTTTTCCGAAGTAGTTGGTCTGCACATACAGATTGTTTACTCCAAGCCATTCCCAATCGATCTCATCAAGGTCATCAGACTGCAGCACTGCACTACTGACAATGCCGATTCCTGGTGCAGTCCTGATCACGAACTCGACGTGACCAAACATCATGTACCAGTTGGACTGGATCAGCGGAGCATCACCCTGCTTGACCACAGAGAAAGCAACACCATTGCTGTCGTAGGTGGGGTTTCCAACTGGTTTGAAGTCGGCAGAAGGACCTTGGGTAAAGTCGTACGTGACTGATCTTCCCAGAGCGGGATCAGGAGGGCAAGCTTTTTTGACACGTCAGAATCTTGCGGGACGACATTTCCGAAAGGTACAACTCACTCGTCTGCAGTGGATTGCAGTCAGTGAACGTCTGAGCTGTCACGATGGCAGAGGAAGAAAGCAGGCCCACGGCCACACCAAGGAGAGACAATCTCATGGTGATCGGAGCTAATGTGAGGACTGATGGGATTTGAAAGAAGAGATGGAACGTGATCTGATAATACAGCAGAGAAGATGAGAATTCAAAAGCTACTAGATAGTATGTATGTAAAACAAGGTAGTACGAGCAGGAGGATGTATGCAGAAGAGAGAGAAGAGAAGAAGAAATGAGGAAGACGATGAAGGACTCAAAATAGGTAGCGCTCTTATTGACCGAGGTGACGCATTAAAGGAAAGAACAATTCACTACCGCAGATGCAGAAGCAGTAAGAACCAAGGACTAGGCAACAGGCTTTTCTTATCACCTTCCGAGCTGTCCTCCATCTGAGGGAAGGAAAGCTTCTGACCGACATCATGGGGATGACTTTGCAGGAAAGTGAGTAGTCCAGCCTCCTCACTTCCTTTTTTCTGCCGTCATCATCATATTACCCCTTTTGGACAAGTTAGCGGTGGGTCAGTGGAGATCAGCTTCAAGATCCACATAAGGTTCCGCCCTTCCATTCCTTCTCGAAGCTGTTATTGGTTCGACCATTTATCTGTGGCGCTTTTGTGTGGCTGGACAATGGTCATTGGTCGCCTTCCCACGTGACAAGAGCTTTTACATAGCCAGATTTCAAGGTTGAAGGGGCCAAGACCGGCTGAGAGCCTGAGACACGCTGTATCCACTACCCAAACAAGTAGTTTCAGTGCTCGATTGTGTCTACGTACTACATTATGTCTTATGAGAATACTGTGTACACCATATACGGATATGAATAGCTTCTAGGCACTATTCACGATCAGTTGACCGAGAAGCTTGGTCTTTGTATGATTGTATCCCTTTTACCCGAAGTACCACTTACGGCGTAGACAGCGCTCTATATAGGTCTGATGTCTGATGTCTATCCCCATATTAAACATCTCCGCCGATCTACAGCTCCATTCTGTTTCGTCAGCATCATATGCAGGAAAAACAAGGTGGAACAACCAACGAAGATGGTGCAGTGTCCGTACATTATTTTCAACCTAAAACCATGTAGAGTCGTGGGCTCGTGGCGATAGTCAACACCGCCAGATCGTCCCACTCCACCCCCAGCCCCTCATTTTCGGGAACATTGGAACTGGACCTGACGCTTTAACCATATCACATCACAGAATCAGACATTTCGCATCTCATCTCGATCTGGTGCATTAATCATATTATCTAAACTACACCGTATGGATCGTGATATTCCTCACTGTTCCGCGACCATTTAGATGTCCTATGGAGCATCTGCTGATCTTGCTATGACGGTCATACAGATTACCGGAAGCAGCTGGCATTCGGGGTACAGAACACGAATCATTTGACGAATTCTATTGAGAGATCTGTCACTCTGTAGTCTATTGAAAATGTTGAAGTCCTGCCAAATCTAGGAATATCTGAGCGCCCGGTGTTGTCCTTCGTTTCTATAAGAAAATGAGCGGCCACCGGACTTCAATTGATCGCTCGGGCACCTCTTGTGGGTACACGAAGGTAACAACAATTTGCTCCGAGCGTTGATCAGAATGTTACTCGGCAACCACACCTTCTGCCATGCTCTGGTAGCTATTGTAACACCTGGCTTCTGATATGGCAGGCATCGCTTTGGAAATAACCATGGAGATCGACAACTTCTAGGCAGGCCGACGCTTCCGGTCTCCGGATAATACCTATGAAGGTACCGTCTTCTATAAGCCTTACAGAAACGATTCGTCATAGGAAGATGTGAACGGATGATGGAGCATTATATGGTCACCTCTCTGGAAGATATATCTCGAGAACCGAGGACGGCGGGATCATTTGATTTGATACGAAATCATCCCACTTACGTCTGCTCATATGCAGAGTCGGACACTCTGTCTGTGAAAGATGAGTTCATCAAAGCACTGGGACGTTGTTGTAATTGATCGCTTATGAGGAGACATCAGCCTTATGTCATCTGTCGAAGAATCACAAGGGACATCAACGGAATACTTGTGTATAAGCCATATTCCCTTGGATCTCTTATATATCAAATACAGCATTTAGCAGGACAGGTCGGACTTGCCACGCTAATAATCTATACATGTCTCAGCGTCACTGACTCACCATAACCAACCCTTACTGTCTTCGATGATGGCCGTAGGAATATACCACCCAGAGTGGCAAAGACAGTATTACCCAGACGACAGATGTCATCATCCCAGACCAGCTACTATCAATCACCTCAACCTGCGGTACGACGGAGCAGCGACTCCAGCTCCGACAAGTGACCAGGAACGTCCCACGTGAGCGCTGCATGCTGCAGTGAACGGTGCAAGAGAGAACTATGTAAATACGTACCCGCATGACTAGCATTGCGAGGCTGCAAATATTGACAATCAGAACACATGCAACTCTCACTACATCTTCTGGACTCCGGATTCAGGAGACCGAGATAATTGACATGGTGGAATGAACGAGACGGATAAGTGAGCTGAGCTGCAGTCCTAGCCACCGAGGCCGTATGGGCAGGAGCAGGCTTTAAGCATCTAGGAATAGGACACGCTTCAAGAATGCTAGCAAGCTCGGCTAATTAGACGTTGTTCGAACCTAATCCCCGTCAGAATGAGCTTTCTGATGGTGATACCGGTCCTGTGCTGTTCCTTGTTCGCTCCTCGAACATACCCATTGGGATTCCCAGCTCGAATCTCGACCTCTCGCCTGCTACTTGCTTCCCTTGAACATTGCTGCAGCGAAGTCAAAGCTACATGGCCGAGAATGGATATAGGAGGAATGAAAAACGCGTATTGCATGATGGGATCGGTCTCAAGAAGATTGAGCACAAGCGAAAGAGGAAAGGTATCTGTCGGGGTATCTAGCTGTAGGCTTAGCTTCCACATGCACGCCTATTGTTCCCTCCAACCGAAGCACCTTGCCTTTCTTGGAGAAGAAAGAGCTGGTGACACTACCAAGGGAGGTTCGGAGAATAGAGATGAGCGTTGATAGGTGAGCGGATCAGCTGACTGACCCCGTGTGCCCCCTTAAAGCGGCAACGCCTGAACGAGATACACCCCTACCTATTGTGATGTATGTTACGTCGTGCCTATCTAAATCGTAGACAGAATGACAGATAGCCAAAAGCACTAGCACGGAAGTCTCCGGAAGATGAAGCTTCAACCTCCTGACTCTTCATAGGTAAGCTGTCCATTTGTGGACAGAATATGAGAAATTGACGTGGACGAGTGTAATCCATCGATGATAGGTAATAATACAAGAGTAAGGACTCGTCTAAGATGGGAAGTAGATAGATAAAAGGAGACTGAACTGCTCGACGCTGTATCAAAGAATAATCAATCGCACCTGGCCGAAGAAGCACAGACATGCTCACGGACCATCCGGCCCCGGAAACGCCTCCAATGCTGACAGCTGCCGTAAGGTACAGGGTACGGACGATGAAATGAATGATACGTTTCGTCCTTGAGGTATTTATCTGAGTACGTTAGACAACCTTTTTTGTTGGCGTTTTAAGCAAGATGCTAACAATCCTTATTCCTTCACCGTCGAAGCCAACACTAATAATAGGCAAGAAACAGAAATGATCTCCCAGGTTTATGTAGCAGGTTGAAATATTACGCTCATGTCTTCCTCAATTTGAGCTTTTCCCGCAGTACTCCGTTGGAGCGAGTGGCTACCGTACCTAGGTAGGTACGAGGAGTATGTATTTACCATACCCATACCGATCTACCCTAAGCCTCAGGCTAGCTGTAAGGTAATAATAGCTCTTCGGAGCCTCAACGAATCTCAAACAGTCAAACTCCTGCTGCTCCTCCGCTGTTGGCGCAGGTTTAACACCTGACCATCAATGAATAACACCTGCTACGCGACAATTCTTGTTGTTCCATGTTTGATCCTCATCCACATCTGATGTTATTTTAAGCTTCTCGACTTATCTTCCACTATTTCTTCGGTATATTTTGCCTGCGTAGCTTTTCACAGTGGAACGTGTGATGACGTTCCTTCACCACTACCGCTCGCCCTCCAGAACATGAAGCACCGTCCGTCTTGACACCGTCGCGCCCGACGAAATATACCCCGTGCTACATTCGGTCGCCTCTGCGATATCTTCTGTCTCCGCAAGTCACGACGAAGTTACTTCATATTCTTTCAACCACCGTTGGAACCGATGGCCTATTTTGTTCTGTGCATTCCCTACCTTTAACGAAATCGAACCTTGCTATCGCATCCGACCAGCTCGAGCTTAATCGCACACGCCTCAGTACAACATCCTCATCGAGCCCTGATATCCTTTCTCAATCTCCTCCTTCATCGCTTCCTCAGATACAGTGGACAACATTAATGCTGCATTCTTCCTTGATCCCGCGACTGCTGTGACAACCGGCTGATTTCTCGCTCCTGGCCGGAAGAACTGGATATATAACAGCATGTCGCTGCGCGGAAGCGATCAATCGCACAGAAGGCGCAGTTCGGAGAGCTCCGGGGCCAACAGCTGGTTGTCGCAAGAGACTCTCAAAGAGACTCAAAATCCTCGGCCGCCATACAATACAGGCATGTCGAACGGTCGTAGCAATTCTCCTTTTCATGGGTCTGTGGGCTTAGAAAGGTAAGAAACTGTGTGATAGCAAATTCTCTCCCATTCGTTTTTCACCCATATTGGATTACTGGTATGGTGGATCTGTTGGAGATTCGGAATACGGACCAGTTGGTTTCGCGTCGAGGGTTGACGAAGATTGATTATTGGCTGCCAAAAGCCACAAATACACCTTCAAAAATGGGGCTGTGGACACTATTATTGTCCTACTGATGTCTATGTTTTCATACTGGATGAAATCGGTGCCAGCGTTTCTTCCAGTTATCTGTCGATGCGGCGGGGTCTTTTATCGAGATAAAACGTGTGCTAACTACCTTTAGATCTGCATCACAGGGTCACAACCTGCCAAACCCAGGCTCATCGAATACCTTATATTCTTCTACTTTCTCATGGAATTCGCCCGATATCTCACCCACAGATCAGCGGAGAGAACTTGGCAGTCACAGAAAGGCTCTGGCGAGCTTAGGGACTGACGATCCTGGCCCCCCACCAACGTCTAGCTCGAGCACGAAAGAGTCGCAGCTGAATCGCAACCAAATCGACTATTTTCACCAGAACCCCAATAATCCCAATTCTACATGGTCAACGTCGCCTACGATAGTGCCCATGGACAGCTCGGGCACATTCTTCCATGACTTCTCCGAACACGAAGCATCACCTTCGTCTGCCACATTCCGTCCTGGAACCGGCCGGACCTTCGCCAGTCAACCCGTCGATTCGGACTACAACGGAGATCACAGGAGGCCATCTGTAGCCAGTGCCACGACAATCAGCAGCCAGGGCTCGAAGTCTAGTACAGGGGGTCGATTCCGGAAGAAGTTGCAAGGTTTCTTTGGCGATGAATACAGCGAATCGAAGCAGGAGCCGGATCAAGATACCCAGTCGTTGAGTAGCAGACCGGGGTCTATTGACCAGTTTAAAGCCCGTGAAAGAGCCAATTCTGATGGCGCACGAAACTTCCCCGAAAGGTCCCAGGATGAGACTCCCTCACGACAAGCTTCAAGACCGCGAACTCCCCTACCGTCCAGGGAGATTACTCCATGGCTGTATCAAAGCTTTAATGTAAGTGCATGACCAACGTTCTGTTGCCCACATTCAAATCCGTCTTCACAACTCGTCAGTGTCTGGTTCCTCTGACTATGTCTAGGACATTCCTCAATTCGGAGAGGCTCCTGTTCGAGAAGCCCCCATTGCACCTGAAGGTCGTGGCGTTGCTGGTCAGACAGCTACGAACCCAGGTGCCTCAAGAGAGGCTCGGAGACACTATAGTAGCCACCGTCATTCCCGAAGCAAGGAAGAGAAGCCAACTGTTGCGGGCGATCTTGCTGGTTATCCAGCTCGTCCAGCAACAGGACGTGATGATTCCTATCTCGGATTGCGCCCCTTCCGAGAACATAGCCTAAACGCCTCCACAGCGATGAGCTCAACTACCACCCTCGGCGGTCGCTCTACTAGCCCCACGCCGAGCATACAGAGCGCTTATTCTCGGGAGCAAAGCCAGAACTCACCTGGAGCGCCGTCCAACAAGCGATCGATATTGGATAAAATTCGTCGTACCAAAGCACATGGTCCCTTGAAGCATTTTCCCGGATCGAAATCTGCGCAGGACGCATCAAAGTCCTCATCGAAGCTCGCGCGGAGGGAGGCCTCCCCTCGACGAGGCCGGCAAGGCAGTCTCGAAGGCGGCACCTCTATCAGAAACCCTGATCTAGGCGATCACGAGCGTCGAAAGGACGGGAAAGGTCTAGTTATGGGCTCCACAAAATTACGGCACCGGCGCGGCATTGGCAATGAAGAGCCCCCTGGAAGGGACGTCAAACATCCGGAGGAGCCTGGTGTTTGGACGCTTGATACAGATCTCTCACACATGGAGGGTATCGTTAGCCAGCAACCTCTCCCTTCTCCAAGCGACAAAGGCAAAACCCTCGAGGGTGCCCCCCCGCAACATGAGGAAGGAAAGAAGCCGGACAGCTTGCCTCCGGGACACTGGGATGCTCCGGAAAGCTGGCAGGTAAAGAAGCACGGGGAGGATCTCGCTGCGCGGCTTCCAGATGTGGCAAGTGATTCGGCGGGTATTGCACGTGAACCAGATGGTATTTCATACTTTATCCGGGTCTTCCGCATTGATTCGACGTTCGCTACACTTTCAGCTGGTCTGAATGCCACCGTCGCAGACATCCTCCTTATGCTTGGCCGAAAGTCTTTTCTTCAGGACCATTTGAATAACTATGAGATTGTCATGAAAAGAAACGATCTCTCTAGGCAGCTTGATCACTCAGAGCGACCCATCCTTATGCAGAAGCGATTGCTGGAGCAAGTCGGCTACACTGCGAAGGATAGGATCGAAGAGATTGGTCGGGAAGACCATAGTTATATCTGCCGCTTCATATTCCTTCCAACCAAACTCAGTGGCTACAGTAGCCTCGATGGTGATCCTGGATTCAGCAAAATGCAGAAGTTCAGTCATGTGGATCTTCAGGGTCGGAGTCTCGTCACCATTCCGATCACGCTTTATAAGAAGGCGCCAGAGATTATCTCACTAAACCTGTCCAGGAATCTGTCCCTGGATGTTCCCAAAGATTTCATCCAGGGCTGCATCAATTTGCGGGAGATCAAGTTTATGAGCAATGAAGCTCGGCGCTTGCCAGCTAGTTTTAGCCTTGCAAGTCGATTGACTTACTTGGACGTGTCCAACAATCTCTTGGAGGACCTTGACCATGCCAATCTCGACAGGTTGCATGGCCTCGTCAGTATCAAAATGGCCAACAACAAGCTATCGGAGCTACCGCGTTACTTTGGGAATTTCCAGTATCTCAGGAGTCTCAATATCTCCTCCAACAACTTTCAAGTCTTTCCTTCGTTCCTCTGCAATTTGAAGAGCCTGGTGGATCTTGATATTAGTTTCAACAACATCGCCGAGCTGCCAAACATCGGAAAACTGGCGACGCTGGAACGAATCTGGATGACGAATAACATGCTGAGCGGGCCATTGGATGAGACATTCAAGGATCTCATTAACTTGAGGGAGGTCGATGCGCGCTTTAATGCCATTACCAACATAGACATTCTTGCACAGCTCCCTCGACTGGAGCAACTGCTGATTGGGCATAATGCAGTCTCGAAATTCAAAGGGTCATTCCCGAAATTGCGGACCTTGCTCCTCGATCATTGCCCAATGACGCAGTTTGACATTGACGCACCGGTGCCAACGCTGACCTCTCTCAACATTGCCTCTGCCAAGCTTGTGCAGTTTCGGGATTCGTTGTTCGAGAACCTACCCAACTTGACTAAGCTGATTCTTGATAAGAATCATTTTGTTTCGATGTCACCGCATATTGGAAAACTTCGTCGGCTGGAGCACTTCAGCATGATCAAGAATCCACTGGCTGCGCTACCTGTGACCATCGGATGCCTGACCGAGCTTAAGTATCTCAACCTCAGGGAATGCAATCTGAGAAGGCTTCCTGCCGAA
Organism: Scortechinia acanthostroma; assembly: GCA_011319215.2. Taxonomy (NCBI): domain Eukaryota; kingdom Fungi; phylum Ascomycota; class Sordariomycetes; order Coronophorales; family Scortechiniaceae; genus Scortechinia; species Scortechinia acanthostroma. The sequence goes on from JAABUG020049951.1 coordinate 25,149, forward strand.
ATTTGGCACTGTGTGAGACTGGAGACTCTCAATGTCTCATCAAACGTGTTGGACAGCTTCCCCAAACACGGCAGTCCTCCGCCTCAGCCACCTAGCGACACGGGAATCACACCCGCAGCAACTCCAGGGGGCGCCACAACACCAAGTTACGAAGAGCTAGGGCCCGTTCAGGAGCAAGATGGGTTAGAAACACGTCGACCCAGTCAAACGTCAGGAGGCTTCTTCACTTCGGGAGGCTCACCGAATGGTGGGACTTATCGCAAACCGTCCATTGCTTCGTCTCTTGGCCAAAGCGGCAGAAAGGTATCGGCAGCTTCTCGATCGGGCACCGAGGGCAGTCCTTCTTCCAGGAAAGATTCCAACTTCTCTCAGCACATGGCAACGACGTTCGCCGGCTCGCTGCGAAATCTATATCTTGCAGACAATCGGCTAGAAGACGATATTTTCCGCGAGCTGTCCTTGATTCCAGAGCTACGCGTTGTTAATCTGTCGTACAATGAATTGACCGAACTTCCGCAAGGCTTGCTCAAGCGCTGGCCATTCCTGACTGAGTTATACCTTTCAGGCAATGAGTTGACCTCACTTCCTTCCGATGATCTCGAGGAAGGAAGTAACCTCAAAGTTCTGAACCTGAATGCAAATCGTTTCCAGGTTCTACCAGCAGAACTCTGCAAGGTCAGCAAACTTGCAATCTTGGACGTTGGAAGCAATGCCTTGAAGTATAATGTGTCCAACTGGCCTTACGATTGGAACTGGAACTGGAACCGAAATTTGAAATATCTCAATTTCTCTGGGAACAAACGCTTGGAGATTAAACCAAACATCACCTCGGCGGGACCGACCACCGCCAATGGAACCGACTTGACTGATTTCAACTCCCTTACCTATCTCCGGGTCCTCGGTTTGATGGATGTCACGCTCACGACACCTACCATTCCTGAGGAGAACGAAGATCGACGTGTCAGAACTTCTGCTTCACTTGCTGGTTCTCTGGCTTATGGAATGGCTGATTTTCTGGGTAAAAGCGAGCATTTATCCATCATCGATATGATCGTCCCGCGTTTGAAGCCCGACAATGTGGAAACGCTTGTAGGCTTGTTTGACGGCCAAGCTCAGTCGACGGGGGGCTCTAGAATTGCCAAGTTTCTGCATGAGAACTTCACCTCAACCTTCTCTTCGGAGCTCAAGAGACTACGAGTGGATGAACAAGAAACACCGCTTGATGCGCTACGGCGGACATTCTTGGCGTTGAATAAGAATATGGCTGCTGCTGCCTACAAGTCGATTGACGACCGTAGTGTTCGGCAATTTCACAGAGGATCCTCAGCCACGAAACTCCTCAATCAAGACGATATACGGTCTGGGGGTGTTGCAACGGTGTTGTACCTGAACAACATGGATCTATATGTCGCCAACGTTGGTGATGCGCAGGCAATCCTTGTGAAGTCAGACGGGACGCTGAAGTATCTAACCAAGAATCATGATCCCGCGGAGCCCCATGAGCGGGCGAGAATCCGGGCTGCTGGAGGATTTGTCTCTCGCAACGGACGACTGAACGACATCCTTCATGTGTCAAGAGCCTTTGGCCACTTTCAGCTGATGCCCGCAGTCGTTGCAGCGCCCCACACCATGCATGTCAGCTTGACTGAACAGGATGAGATGATCATCCTGGCATCGAAGGAATTGTGGGACTACGTGACGCCAGATGTCGTCGTCGATGTGACCAGAGCGGAGCGTAGGGATCTCATGATCGCTGCTCAGAAAATCCGGGACCTGGCGATATCCTTTGGTGCTAACAATAAACTCATGGTGATGATTCTCGGTGTGAGCGACCTAAAGAAGCGGGAGAAGTTCAAGTTTCGCGGAACAAGTCTCTCCATGGGGCCGCCTGCTTTCCCCGAGGAGCAGATCATCCCCAGCACGAAGCGTACCAAGAAACCTCGTGACATGCCCGGCGATTCCAGACTCGCCCGCTTCGATTACGTGGATGCCCCTATTGGAGAGTTGGCCATCATCTTCACAGATATCAAGAAGTCAACAAGCCTGTGGGAGACATGTCCCGACGCGATGCGCTCAGCGATTCAGATACATAACGACATCCTTCGTCGACAACTTGGGATTATTGGTGGCTATGAGGTAAAGACCGAAGGTGACGCTTTTATGGTCGCCTTCTCCACCACCACGGCAGCGCTGCTCTGGTGTTTCAACTGCCAAACCCAGCTTTTGGAAGCCGAATGGCCCACCGAAATCCTTGAACAGCCACAATGTCAGGTCCAGTACGATATGGAGAACAACATCATCTTCCGGGGTTTGTCTGTCCGCATGGGTATACATTGGGGAGAGCCTGTCTGCGAGAAAGATCCTGTTACCAATCGAATGGATTATTTCGGACCCATGGTCAACCGTGCATCACGTATCTCAGCCGTCGCCGACGGGGGTCAGATTTTCGTCTCGTCCGACTTCATGAGCGATATTCAGCGCAACCTTGAAGTGTACGCCGACAGTGAACGAGCTGCGTCTACTGGCTCGGAGGAAAGCTATGCGGTCGATAGTCTGGGGTATAACATTCGTCGCGAACTTCAGCAACTCAACAGCCAAGGATTCGTCATCAAAGATCAGGGTGAACGGAAGTTGAAGGGCCTGGAGAATCCGGAGCCACTGTACCTCATCTACCCTCACTCGCTTTCCGGGCGATTGACCACGCTGGAACAAGCTGAAGCGACTGAGAACGGGCCGACGACCATAAGTAAACATTCCCAGCTCGAAATTCAGACGGATCTCATATGGCGCCTATGGGAGCTCACTCTTCGCCTGGAAAGATTATGCGGTGCGCTGGAGAATCCAAGTGAAGCAAGGCTGAAGGAGCCGAATGTGGCTTTGTTTAATCTAGTCAAGAATCATGGTGGCGAGCTTGCCGATTCGACGGTTGTGAGTTTAGTTGAACAGCAGGTGACTCGCATCGAGGTTAGTGCGCAACTTTGATCTCTCTAGCTTGGCTTTTTCTCCAAAGCTGACCTCTTATGCCTCTTACAGATGAACATTACTACTCTCTCAGTGCGATTCATGCTGAGGCCCTTCAAACCTGGTGACAAACTAAGCGACCACGCCGTGCCTATTGGCGAGGTGATGCAACAATTACAAACCCAACTTGCCGAATACAAAGCGCTTAAGGAACAACTGGCTGTCAGTGCTGCGGGCACCACTGGCGCCTCATCCACTACAGGAGCTGAGGGTCAGGAGACTGGTGACAGCGATCCCAGCTCCACATCTTCGTCCTTCCTCCATCTTGCTCCATCCTCGGAGTAGCTCTATCTTTCATGACCTCGACGTGGAACGTACTTTTGGACATTTCTCGCATAACTCTTCATATAACAGCTTAATTTTCTTGCCGCTATATGCAACCTTTGTTTTATATTCATTCATTACATATATAAGGGGCGTCTACTGGGGTGGTCGTTTCTCAAGGACTTCGAAGCATTGGTGGAGTGCTGAGGTTGTATTGGTCTTTGGCTGTTCTCTGTCGACTACTATTGCATTCACGGTACTAGCCTACTTGCCGAATCTATTCTACATATAATGCACTGATGAGGATACCTGCTATCCATTGATTTTAGTATGATCTCTCGGCCTGTAGTTTGTCCACCGCGGGCTCAAATCATGTGACTGTTGTGACTGCCTTGATGGTGTGGCCGATGGAGCACGTGATTCTGCCTGCTTGTTTTGGCCAAGTTTGTTCACTCCCATAACCCGTCATCGGCCATCACACGCGTTCTCCTTTCGTCATCAAGCAGGCTTCTTCATCTTTGATTCAGCTCCCATCCATCGACCTCAGATCAATTTAGACACCGACACCTGTATGACTGTCGTCCTTTGATCTGTGAGACCATCGTGTACCTAAAGAGAACACTCTGAGCACGACCACTGTTTAAATCGATTGGTCATTCCTTACGCCCCGCCTGGTTGCCCTGGATACCAATCTTCACAGCATTATCTGCACTCAGCGTTTGAGCCTTTTTTGACGATTAAAAAACAAAGTGCAGCGAAAATTTCGACTCAGGTATACAATACGCATTCTTTTGAGGCCCCTTAAGCCGCATTTGATCCCGATCTGGAGTCTTCACCCGTGCACGGCATTGTTTGATTGCCCGTTCACTCAGCTTTTACTTTGCTGGCAGTTGAGCGCCAGCGTCGCACTACGCCATGGCGGACGGACTAGAATATCTGTCCCCAGACTTCGACCTTAACACACTCACCGTACCCCGCCTCCGCTCCATCCTTGTCAGTCATGATGTCTCGTATCCGGCTTCGGCGAAAAAGGCGCAGCTCATCCGCATCCTGGAGGAAGAAGTTCTGCCTCAAGCGAAAAAGCTCCTGCGAGAGCGTGAGAGGGTGAAGAGAACGAGCGCAGGCATCACAGACATGCCCAGCCGCGCGACATCGGTAGCTAGTGATTTTGATGGACAACGGGAAACCGTGGATAGGGAGTCAATGCCTCCACCACCGACACCGTCTACTGTCTCGACGGCATCGGGGACAAGAAGAGGCCGGTCGAGAAAGAGCACGAGGGCGTCGACGGCTGATACTGAGGAGAGAACTGTGCCCAGCACACCGTCGATAGCCACGAGGAGGACGGTACCGAAGTCGGAGACGAAGCGCCCACGCACTTTGGGCCCTGACTTGCATGATGATGGCCCCGCGACGCCTGTTGCTGCGGACATGGTCTCTCCACGCAAATCCACTGCTAGGAAGTTGCGGCATAGTGAAATTGCTCCTTCAATCGAGCGCGGGCCTCAAAATGTCTACGTTAAAGCGGAACCAAAGGAGGACAGTGTCTTCACCGATGACAATCCATTTCAGAGTGGCAGCCCCCCTGTCGCAAGAAGCATAAGTCGTGATGTCAAACGCAAGACAAGTTCACGGCTTTCCACTGGCAGCCCTGCTTTGAGCCACGGACTGAGACCACGAAAGTCGGAGACGCCTTACGATCTCGATGATGATATTTCTAGAACACCTACAAGATCACCTTTTGGATCTCCAGTGACGAGGGAAGAAGTTGGAATGTACGAGGATGAGAATGAAAGCGAGCTCAGTGTTGGCGAAGAATTTACGCCCGAGGAGCAATTGGCTTTGGAGGGACAACAGGCGGAGTTGATGTATCCAACGGCTCCACGGATCCGACGGCGAGCTGCCAAGCAGACTACAGCAAGCAAAGCTGCTCCGTGGATCCTCATTCTCTCTTTGCTTTGTAGTTTTGGTGGTTGGTGGCGCAAGGAGAAAATTGAGATCGGATACTGTGGTATCGGAAAGCCTACTTGGTCCCTGGCAGACACCCGGGTGCCCGAATGGGCCAGGGTATTGGAGCCGCAGTGTGAACCCTGCCCTCCGCATGCGTTCTGCTACCCAAACTTCGAGGCGAGCTGTGAGCATGACTTCATTCTGAAACCGCATCCTCTATCGCTTGGAGGTCTGATTCCTCTGCCTCCCACGTGCGAAGCAGACAGTGAAAAAGCTCGTCGCGTGAAAGCCGTCGCTGACAAGGCGATTGAAGAGCTCCGTGATCGACGAGCTAAATTCGAATGTGGCAGGCGTCTCGAGGATGGGAAAGAAGTGACATCTCCGGAAATGACTGAACCGGATTTGAAACAGGCGATTGCACAGAAACGCCGTAGAGGCATGAGTGATACTGAATTCGACGAGCTTTGGAAAGGAGCACTCGGCGAGATTGTAGGGAAGGATGAAGTTGTTACCAAAACAAAACAGTAAGTTGACTATGATGTATTTCTGTTCTTGATATCATGTTTCTTCTTTCTCAAGGTGTCTCGTACTTGCCCAGCCTAGCATGTATGCTAGTGTTTTTTCATATGATCACGGTTCTGACATGTATACTGGAACTAACAGAGGCCGCAACGCAATAACAGACCCTCCGATGTCCTTGTTCTCACATCTACCTCAATCGCACGGCTCCCCCTCACATGCGCCTTCCGCCGTCACATCCGACTCTCTCTCCTCGCATATCGACTCCCTCTTTCAATTTTGATTCTCACTATTCTGGGCTTGGTTCAGGCTCGTGCAAAAGTTCTTGCTCGACGATCCGATCTAGCGCGTGTCCCGGAGCTGGTAGCAACTACTTTAGATCGCCTAGCGACGCAAGCAGCGCTACATGCTCGCGGTGACGCGAGGGAACCGTATATTCCCATTGGTCAGTTGCGTGACGACGTTCTCCGTTCTGAGCTTCACGGCAAGCGACGTGAAGAGCTCTGGAGGCGTGTTCGCAATGTGGTCGAGGGCAATGCCAACATTCGCGCTGCGGTCCGCGAGGGCCGGGGTGGAGATGTTGCGCGGGTCTGGGAATGGATTGGGGGTATTGGCGGCGTTCACGGCAATACTCTCGAGAGCAGCGTTACCCGACAACGAGAGAGTGACCACCAGCTGCCCTACTCGTCTTCATCGAATGAGGGAAACCGCCCTTCGGAGGATCAGCAGCAATTGACGCCCAGAAGTCCGGGGGAACTTCGCCGTTGGGACGAAGGTAGACCCGTCTACTGAGGCACTACAGGGTATTAGAGGATCTTTGAACTGACCTACAAGAAAATTTTTGGTTCATTTTGGGTATTTTTATCGGACTTTACATGTACATTATGGGTTTCATGATTCCCCTGCATTATTTCTATGAATACGTCCTCCTGTGCATAACTTGTTGAGCTTTGGTTTCCTGGTATTTTCTCATGTCTTTCTCTCGAATCGGCACTGTCCTGATGTAGTCACACAGCTACCTCCGTACAGGAGCTCACAGTTCCAACCCCTTTTGTATGGCTTCGCATATGAATTTGACCCGCCCTCGGACTTCGGGCGTCCATACCCTAACCTTAACGTTTCTGAACTAACGCTAACCTGACAGTGGGTGTGCAAGCGTCAACGAGTCTACGACAGCCCGCGTATCCATGTGGGTGGTCAATCCATTCGATCAAGATCGCTTAAGAGTTTCTCATTTGTTCAGATCTCCGCTCGAGCTGCAGCCGCGACAATTGTGGCTGCAGAGCTCTTTGATCATTCGTCCGAGTTCCCGGGACCAGTTCTTAGTGCCTCGCGTTGCAGCCAGTGATTCCATATTGAGACATCGAGGTCGATCCTAGACAACTCTGGTAAGTAGTCTGGCGTGATCTCGCCTACGTTTTTTCTCTTCGCAAATTCGCCACCAATCATCAATGAGACATAGCGGTACAGAGCACACCGAGGATTCTTTCCCTCGCCTTCTCCTGGGCAACCAAAACTCGCGGGTCCCAGCGAGTGAAGCACAGTGGTGTGAGGTCGATCAGCGCGTCGTCAATTCATTATTGGACGATTGTGCCTATCATCCAGCATCCGTTGGAAAGGTGGGGCTAGTTTGCCACGCTCCACGTTGACGAACTCAGTTGTTGAAGTACTGGATGATGCCGCAGTACTCCATATGCATAGATACAAAACAATCGGCACTGTAGAGTTTCTTAGGGTTCTTGGCGGCGTTGATTCCAGAATCTATGGAATTTTGCTTGTGCTTGTTCACAACCCCCTGCAGCATGGTTCCATGACTAATTGACTCCCAGGGCAATTCGTCGGTGCACATGACAGGAAATGTAACGATCACTCCGCTCGTACGGAGTATGGAGCAGAGAGGTACGGAGGTACTTTGTAGAGTGTGGAATCTTGTAAAATAATTGCTGATGGAGTTGGTGCGTAGGTGGCTGCTCCGGCGTCTTAAGGCCACAAGGCGGCAAGGCCTCCGTATGGCCGGTTTCCACAATTCACGTGACAATTATCGAATCATATCTAACATCTACGGTCACCATCAACTTAACCAACATCAGCATGGCGCAGTCGACTTTCACCAGTCTCCAGCCCACCATGGTCCTTGGCTACCTACCATGGTCGGGGTTCTGACGTGCGTGAGGTTTGCGGTGCGTTTTCGACGCGATTGGATCAGCTCGTGTGTGGAATGCGCACGGGAGCACTGCATCTGTACTAGGTAAATCGTGAATCCAACATGACGTGCGACAAAGCAGCACCCCTTTCTGGTCGAGATCGTAGCCCACGCTTTCTCAGGGGCTCGCAATGTTGTTATTGCTTTTGATCCGGCTTTGCATGGAGCCTTTTCGACCCAAGGGAGCCGTGCCCCATTCAACTGAAACCATCGTCTTGTGAACTACTTCCTTTGGCACCCTATCAACGCCTTCATAGCCGGCGGATTTTGTTTCCGAGATGGGAAGTTACGAGACTATTGCAGAGTCCGACGCCCACAACATCAATAGCGACAATTTTGCTGGGACAGGTGGAGTAGACGATTCGAAATGGAATGCAGAGTGGCCCCTGTGGACATCGGTCTAAAATTCGGCATTCTCAAAAGACCCTCGGCCGGACACGAACAGAGATTCCGGAGCTTCGAGCCATGCAGGAACACGATTCAAGCAAAACAGCAGTGGGATTCGATCCGATCATGATTAGGATGAGGGGATCAGGAGGATGGGTGTGCAAATGATACAGAGTATACTTTCTGCGTTCAGGACCCTGGCGCTGGGATTGGACTTTACCAATTGCTCGATCCAGCAGTGCAGATTTGCAGACTCGCCATAGCTCGAAGTATCTGTCTGCCATTCTGCCTATCAGAGTCTGACACTCTCCCTGATCCACGATGCTCCGCTTCAAAGCAATTACAGGGACTTTGGCCATTGGCTCAGCCAAGCTGAAATGCTCCATCGGCGCTTTTCAGGCATTCTCATTGACGGGCCAGCTTCCCCTTAGATCTGGGGCTAAGCTAATTCCTTTGAACCCGCTAGCTTCTAGAGGAAGAGGCTAAGGGCACTACTACTGACTGTGACAACTGTCTCCGGATTCACATTTCTCTTTCTCTACAGCCTGAAAGCTTAGATCCTCGACCCCAAGGCAGTTAGGCACGATTGCTTGGGCTCCTCCCACCTACCCGTTATCACCATCCCTTCAACCTTCAGTCTTTCGGTTTAGCAATTCTCTCTACCCTATTGTTTACCAGTTGGTAGGCTTAAATCTAAAGGAACCTTCCTCGGCCTCCTGGAAGGGTTGGAGAGTCGGAGGGATCCATGGAAAGTGGGAACGGCCCGTGGACGAGGCAAGGTGTCAAAGCTCACAATCCCATTCATTATTTAAAAGCATCTTCAAATTTTTTCGGTTTCCCTTTTTTCTCGCCTCTCTGAAGCTAGTCTACTCATTTTTGACCCAATTTCTTTCATTCCTTTGTGACACATTGTTGATGATCAGCCCTCGGAAACTGATTCATTGTTCACTGTGCACTCTGATTTGACACTGGGACCAGAATATTCTGCACTTCTGCCCACTTACCCACCCTCCTGCATGCCTCTAGTACTGACCTTTGAACTGGCTGAGTCAATTGTTGACTGCGTCAATCTCTTCGGGTTGTGTCATTGACGATTGACGCCTGAGAACCGCTGTCCCACTTTGCTGGAAGTATTGAGCACCGTCGGATCCCCTACCTGGCTTAGCGCTCCAGGTGACTTGCCTTTCCTCAAATGCTCTTCTGATAGAGCATCTATATCCGTCTGAGCACTTGAGGTTCGGTGCACCCCCTCGGAGAAGAGTATGTTCATAAAAAAAACTCATCCTCCAGGGTCCAGTCTTGGTCTTTTTCCCCTTAGTTCGCCTTTCCCGTTCCTTGTTTCTTTCATATCTCTGTTCCTCCGTCTCGACAGACCATGTCTCACCAAGGCCCTCCTAGGCCTTTGCGCCCTATCGCTCCAAGAACTTTGTTAGATACTCCACCACCGGGGCCTGTCGCTGAAGAGAGTAAGATACGGAGAGCGTCAACAGCTTGCACAGAATGCCAACGACGTCGGACTAAGGTACCTTTCCCTTGCGGAGCTCGCCCCTCATTCGCAAATCTCCCGGTGTGAGTGGGTGTGCGGCAACTCGAACCTACCAATATCATTTTATCGCCTCAGCTGTTTTCCATCCTTTCGTCCCCTTTTTATGATACACCATTCTGACATGCTGCTTTCTCTACTCCTCTAAAGTGTAGTGCTCAGTCGACTGGCTCCCCTTGTTCCGAATGCGCACTCCACGGCCGAGATTGCCTCATCAACGAAACTGCCGACAAACGTCGTAAAGTTGCGCGAGATCGCGTCGAGGAGGAGTTAGCATACTATCGCGGATTTTTGGAGCAGCTGCTCAAGGCCATTCGGCATGGCAATCGTGCAGACATCGACACCATTATCAATGTCATCCGGTCGGGAGCCTCGGAGAAGGAGATACTCTTGGTCGTCGCTCGGTCACTGGGCCTTGAGCCTACGTTCCCCGATATTAAAGAGCCGGATGGCATATCTGTGAACTCGTCGTCTTCCGATCTCAAATCGCCAGATGGCGTATCTGCTGAACAGTCTCCCGATCTCAAACCGCCGGATGGCGTGTCTGCGGGATCGTCTTCCGATTCTTCTGGGCTGAGCGCCATCCTGAATAATGATCCGTGATCTGGGAATCAGTTGTAGGCCGTTCGCGATGATGGTCACTCTTTCTGCAGATGTCATCGATTTGTAGCATCGTTCCCACCATCGTTCCCACCAAACGTGCCACTGCTTTGCAAGATTAGTGGTTCTTTCTCGGAGCTAATCATAGGCCGCGTCCTTGTATAGCACAAGAAGAGGGTGACTACATGACCATTAGCCTTTGAAGCAAACTTGACATTCTTTTAGTTTCAAGCCGGAACAGGATCACCATACGTGCTAAGACTGCCAACAAGTGGCTTTTGCAACCGCCTTCATTCTTGTCTTTACTTTCTTGCACTATCTTTTCCTGCTCCCAATTGATTCATGAATCGACATACTACCTGGCCCTTCAATGGCTGTCCCTCAACATGACCTTCCTCTTCCCACCTGTGTCGGTTCCCAACCGACTGGGAGCGGTGGGAACGCATTTGTCCTTTCACTGACGCCATCGAGCGCGGAGCTGCAGCTGCGAAGGATGCATATTGATCAAACATTGTTTCGATCCAACCGCGCAGGTTGACATCTACCGCCGCGACGGGAGGTATTCTGTTTATTGAATGCTGACAGCTCCCAAGGTGCAGGCCGGTCAGTCTCAATGAGCGGAGTGTGTTCGACCTGTCCTGGCATGTTGTCCATGTGCTCAAGACACCGTTCTAGCACCGGATCGATCGCCTTGCTATGCTTTTGATCAATGGCTGGACTTCGCCGACGCGCCACAGCTCAATCCATTGCGTGGGAGTCTGTCACTGCAACGAAGTTCTATCAGGCGCCACCCGCTCGCTCACGCAAATGTTGATTCATCATCTTTTGTTTCACTCCTGCCGTATGGGATATGCGTTGTGGATGAGTTAGTCTCGGACAATGTGGGCGATCTTGATTGTTTGGCGCCATTCTGATGATCGATCATGTACGTAGCGGTCGTCATTGCTTGGTTCAGAACAGTTCGGGATGTCTTCTTCGGCTCTCATCTACGTGGACAAACATTTTGGCATATCCAGTCCAGATTCGCTCTCGGGGGTTTCCATTATACTTTGATACATCGTCACTCGGTGTGATGATCTATTAGCTCATAGACTGGAACTTGCTGCGAACTTTCATTTCTGTCATCGATCTGTAAACTATTGCCATTGTTCTTCGAAGCTGCAGTCACAAGAATGAGCACGTGACGGGGATGTTGACTATGCGACCTAGTGTTGAGCAGCGTGCATAGAGATACCTCATTCAGCGTGCCTCGATAGTCCACCATACATTACATGATTACAATGCAACATCATGGGTTCTCTTCGCAGTGATGCCGATGGCGACTAAAGGCGGGATCTCGCCGCTACTAACTGGCAACTGTGGAGTAGGTCTCCAACCCCGCACGTCTCCAAACTTGGACCACTGGAGTTTGTCGGCGCCTCTCTGACCTCGCACGGAAATTTCTCCATGTAGGAGTTCATGCGTCCCTATTTCGATCGTCTATCTATCTTCTGATGCTTGTGAGATGGCAGCGGAAAAGGAAAGGAAATCTCCACCACTCCGTCTCATGCCTAGAAATCGACCTGCACCGTCGTCTCGCCTTCCGAACCAATGGGGGCTTCTCTTATGACGAGGGTGCATACACAGCTATCGCCCGGAAATGACAGCGCCATCGGAATTAGCACAGACAGCCCGCACCTCGCTCGGCGCAAGCGAAAGGCCTCTGACTCGTCGTCGCCGGCAGCCAAGGGCCCTGTGCAACGGCAGAAGATTACACGAGCATGCGACTACTGCAAGGAGAAGAAGACACGGTGCACGGGGACGCTGCCGTGTATGAGATGTACCCGCCTTTCGCTGCGCTGTGAGTACAATGCGGCGTACTCGCGAGGCCTGCCGCCGGATCCTTTACCTGCGCCGCCGTCGTTGTCGTCGGTGACCTATGCGGATGAGGGCCATGCGGCGGGGGTTAGCCGTGCTGCGCGGAGTTCGATCTCTCGGAGTCGGCGATCGTCGCGAGACTCGCCCAGGACTGCTGTCGGTGTGCGCGCGCAGCCTGGTAGGGCTGAGTCGGAGGTGTCGCTGCGTGATTCGCCGGACCCGGTCGTCACGGACTTTGAGGGTAATTATCTCGGGCCGGCGTCTGGGGTCTCGTTCTTGAATCGCGTCTGGAGTCGTCTTCATCAGGATGAGTCGTCCGCTATCCCTGGCGAGCTGCAGGATGAATCTGTCTCCAGGAATACATCCGTTTTCAAGTTCGGGGATAAGCCTTATTCGAACTACCGGGAGGATGGCTTCACGCTGCCCCCTTTCGAGAAAGCTCTGGAGCTGGTGGGCATTTACTTTGACTTTTCGATGGTTACTTATCGTTTCTTGCACAGAGGGAGTGTGGAGGAATGGCTCAAGCAGGTTTATGCAGACAATATCTGTTTTGCGAACCCGCCTACTGGCATTATGGCAGCCCGGACTGCCATCATTCTTATGATCTTCGCTGTAGGTACTCTGTATGAGGAGCAGAGGCCTGGTGATCCAGGAGAATTTCGCAATGAAAGGTGAGCATCTACAACCCACGTCCCCTTCTTGTCTCCACTACTTACAGAATACAGCGAACGATGGTATGCAGCATCTAGATGGGCGTCTTCTATGGAATCCGGATCCCCTCGCTTAGAGTCTGTCCAAGCACGACTAGGCCAATGTCTCTACTTGCTTTCATCATCGCGGGCCAATGAATGCTGGTATACCTTCGGCACGGCTCTCCAGCTGGTGACAGCTCTTGGACTGCATCGAAGATGGCCCGCGAAGATGTCGAAGCATGGCAACACTTATCTGGAGCAACAACTCCGCAAACGGATCTTTTGGAGCGCCTATACGCTGGACAAATACCTCAGCGTCATGTTTGGGAGACCACGGTTGCTGCACGATGAAGATACCGATCAAGAACTCCCTGATGAGATCAATGACGAAGATATATTGCAGGAAGATCCGCGGCGCCGGACGGGCTCACCAGATTGTATGATGATTGCTTCCGTGCTTCATTACAGGTTCGTCTGTTCGATTTCTTTTTTGTGTCGCCCTTCATGCAGCTGAACTTAAGTCTTCGACTTCAGGCTTGGCCGTATACTCGGTGAAATCTCTCGACAGCTTTACACCATCAACCCTCATTCTCAAGATTCGCCTCTTGAGACCGCTGCTCGCCTTGCCGCGGATCTCGAGAAATGGAAAGAAACTGCACCACCTTTGTTCAACAGTGTCCGAGCGACGAGTCTGATCCCGCCACTTTGCAGGCAGAGTCAGGTTTTGCAGCTTGCATATTCACACGCGATGATCCATGCGACCCGGTCATTCCTGTTGAACGATTTCACGGATCTCAGCCGTCGACCATCGGTTCCACATCCGATGGTCTCGAGCCACGTGCGCAAATGTATAGACGCCGCGGAAGACGTGATGAAATTAGTGGATAGCCTGGCCAAGCAGGCAGTCTTGATTCAGTCATTCTGGTTTACGCACTATGTGTGCTTCTGCGCCATCATCGTGGTCTATATCCACATCATTCAACAGCATCGGCTCGCCTCGAATCCCGACACCGCGTCACCGAGGAGTGTAGAAGACAGCGGCTATCTTCATTCACTCTTCGGTCTTGCAGAGACTTGCCAGCGACATCTGGCTGAGGCTACCCGCAAGAATTGTCCTAGCCGCCGCTATAGTATTATCCTGGAGGAGTTGAGAAGGGAAGTACATCGGCAAATCGGATCACCTATTCAGCCTGAGACGCTGGAAAACTCTTATGTAAACCTCCGCAGCAATTTCGTACGAGGTAACGAGACTCTCAGGCTGGGTCAAGGCCATGCAGAGCCGGTGCATGTCGAGCAACCGACCTCCATGTTTCCCAACGCGACGGTCCATCAACCCGCACCTGGTGGTATCCAATCGCCGACTTTCCTAGAAGGGCCCCTTGGACCTCCTGAGGACGTTGGCATTCTTGATAATCTTGAGGGCTCCATCTGGTGGGCTCAGCTCGATTCCTGGGTAAGTAGATGTCCACTCCGTTGCTGTAGCTTCAGTATCAGATCGATATGCTCACTGGTATTCGTGCAGGCGTTCTCGAATCCTATGAGTGATCCTTCTACGATGCCTTTCTGAGCACTTGTTCTGAATCAGCCTGTGATGATCCACTGTTACGCGATTCTTTGGCTCTGTTTATGCGAGCGATGATACATAAGTTTTGTTACGAGATTACGTTATTGATGATGGGTCTACGTGTGCTCCCGGAATACCCTTCTGTGCATTTGACTTCTTGTCTGTAGATAAGGGAGCGCTTTACAGGTTTTCGTTAGCGAATATCTCGAAAGAATTCCAGACGTTAGTAGTGAAGTTGGTGGTTTTCTGACAAGGTGAGCTGGCAGTAGATACGTACTAACCTCCATTTCCTGTGTCAGACACATCACTCATGTAGCATAAAGCAAGCGATGCAGAATAAGACTTTTCCGGTCAATCATGCTAATGGCTAAGGTATGCCCATCCGCTCGGATACATATCCGAGCCAGCATTTCCGCACTCACGACAGAAGGATCTGGATACAAGCCTGCGAGTATCGGATTTGAAGATCATACGCATGCCACAAGTGGAGGATCAAGTCAAGATGAGTTTAAATATAGTTGGGCCCCCCTTCTTATTCCAAGTTGTTCGCAAAGGCAACTGCTGGACTCCTCGGTTAATATCTACCAACCATGCTATCCTCGCCAATTGTTCCAACAACGCTTCCTGAAGGGCATACTTCAGAAAACAGAGTTCGTCCTGAGCTATCCGACAGAGAGCCCTTGACAGTCGACGAGCTCGTCCGGCATCGCGCATCTCTACCATTATTGCAGCAACCAGTGATATCATACCCGCGCACTGGTATTGACTATGTGGATTACCCGCTGCGCACACTCGATGTCTTCGCCTTTCGAGTCGCCAAAGGCATTGCTGCTCTGGCACCCCCGCGGGCAACTTCATCAGAAAAGCCAGCCGTCGTTGCGCTGCTGGGCCCGTCGGATCTCAACTACCTGGTCATGCTCCTGGCCGTGACGAAGCTGGGCCATGCAGGTCTGCTTCTCTCGACGAGGATATCCATCGAGGCGTATGTGTCTCTTCTGGAAAAGACGCACGCGAAGCATATCTTCATCCACAGCTCCTTCCGGGAGACCGCCGCGGAGATCAAGCAGCGGGTTCCGAACTTACTGGTCGATGAGATCCCCACGCAGGAGCAGTATGATTATCCGATTACAGAGGACGTGGATACGAACCTCATGCCGCAGTTGGATCCTGAGGCGGAGGCGAAGCATATCGCGTGGATCATCCACTCGAGTGGTTCGACGGGACTCCCCAAGCCGATTTTCCAGACCCATAGCGCGGTCATCAAGAACTATGCGGGCAACATGAACATGACCGGGTTCATCACGCTGCCGTTATACCATAATCACGGCCTCAGCTGTCTGTTTCGCGCGGTGCACTCGTGCAAGTCGTTGCGGCTGTACAATGCCGAGTTGCCGCTCACGAAGCAGTACCTGTTGCAGATTATGCGGTCGCACGAGTTTGAGATCTTCTATGGAGTTCCATATGCATTGAAACTGCTCGCCGAATCGAGCGAAGGCATTTCTATTCTGGCCAAGTTGAAAGCAGTCATGTTTGGGGGGTCTGCTTGTCCTGATTCGCTGGGAGATCTCCTTGTCGAGAATGGAGTCAACCTGATCAGTCACTATGGAACGTAAGTATTGCTAGGCACAAATTGACACAATTCTGACGAATACAGAACTGAGACGGGCCAATTGATGACCTCTTTCCGACCGCCCGAAGACAAAGGATGGGACTGGGTGCGGCCCACGGAGCAGGTCAAGAAGTATCTGGCATTCGAGGAGCGGTCTCCTGGCATCTTTGAGCTGGTCGTCCTCGACGGCTGGCCTTCAAAGGTCATGTCCAACCGACCGGATGGCTCTTACGCTACAAAGGACCTGTTCCTCAAACATCCCACCATGGAAGCGTACAAGTACTACGCTCGTCTGGACGACACGATTGTCCTCGTCAACGGCGAAAAGGTCAACCCGCTGGACATGGAGGGCCGAGTCAGACAACACGATGCGGTGTCCGAAGCGGTTGTCTTTGGAGCAGGAAAGGCTTGTATCGGACTGGTGGTCATTCGTGCGCCTGGCACCGAGGACGTATCCGACGAGAAATTCATCGAAGGCATCTGGCCCGCCATTGCACGGGCTAACGAGACAATGCCTGCTTTTGGCCAGCTCTCAAAGGGCATGATTCGAATACTGCCGGCCGATACGCAATACCCTCGGACAGACAAGGGAACGGTCATCAGGCAGGCTTTCTACCGCGCCTTTAGCAATCTGATCGAGGAGGCATACGAGGCAGAGGACGCGTCGACCGGGACATTGACCCTCTCAGAAGCCGAGCTGAAGGACTTTCTCAGAGAGCAGCTCCAGGGCTTGTTGCCACTGAAAAAGGGCCAGATGTTGACCGACGACGCGGACTTCTTTACCCTCGGGATGGATTCCCTGCAGGCTACGCAGTTGCGATCTGTCCTTATGAAGACGCTGGATACGAAAGGGCGGAAGCTCGGGTTGAACGTTGCGTTCGAGCATCCTACCATCAATGCATTGGCTCGTTATCTGCATGGCCTCAGCTCTGGGGTCTCGGAAGGCGCTGTCCCTGTCGAGGAGCAAATGAGTGCTCTCATCTCGAAATACAGCCAATTCGAGCAGCACAGGCCTGTTCCGAATGGGCTGAAGGGAAGATATATTGTAAGTTGTGATCTCACGTCCGCCGGTGTCAGCTAACACTTTCCAGGTCCTCACAGGCGCCACTGGATCCCTTGGAAGCCATGTCGCCGCAAAGGTTTCCGCCCTTGAAGACGTCCAGAAGGTATACTGCCTTGTCCGCGCCAGCTCAACAATCGAGGCCTACGACCGCCTGCTCAAATCGCTGCGAGCCCGAAACACCTACGCCGCCATGTCCGATACTGACCGCAGCAAGCTCGTCGCTCTCCCCTCCGATCTCTCACAACCGACTCTAGGCCTCGACCCATCAACATACAACACCCTGACCTCAGAACTCACAGACATTATCCACTGCGCCTGGTCCGTCAACTTCAACATGCAGCTAAGTAGCTTCGAAAAAGACAGCATCGCCGGCCTCAAGTACCTCATCGACCTCTGCCTCAAAACCCAGCGCCCAACCCCCGCATCCTTCAACTTCTGCTCCTCCGCCAGCACCGTCTTCAACACCCCCGGCCACGACATCCCCGAGGCCCTGCCCAGCACCCTCACCTCCGCCCAGCACATGGGCTACGCCCAGTCCAAGCTCGTAGCCGAACACATCTGCATGAACGCCGCACAGACCACAACCCTGCGCGCGCGCGTCCTCCGCATCGGGCAGGTCATCGGCGATACAGCGCACGGCATCTGGAACCCCACAGAAGCGATCCCGCTCATGCTGCAGTGCGCAAAGACCATCGGCGCCCTGCCCGCCCTCGACGAGTCGCCCCTCTGGCTCCCCGTCGATACAGTAGCGGGCACTGTCATCGATATCTCCTTTTCCAGCGCCCCCGGCGACGTCTTCAATATTGTCTCTCCGCATCCCTTCCACTGGTCCCGGGATCTACTCCCGTATTTGCGTGCTGCGGGCTTGGAGTTCGAGGAGCTGACGCAGCGGGACTGGGTGGCGCGGCTACGACGCTCGAACCCTGATCCTGCTGTTAACCCGCCTATCAAGCTTGTGGAGTTCTTCGCGGGCAAGTATGACAATGACCAGCCGCGGCGGGTGCAGAATTGGCGTACGGAGAAGGCGAGGGGGGTTTCGCGTACGTTGGCGGAGTCGGGGCCGTTGAGTCGGGAGCTTGTGGGGAAGATGGTGCAGTATTTTCAAAGGGAGTGTTGGAAGTGAAGTCGGAATAGATTAGATTAGATTAATCATCTGCGTGTAGCTTGGAATTGATTTTATTGGATTGCAATATATACAGCTGAAGTAGATGTAGATGACTTGCTTGCTTCGCTATGCTTCATCGTATCGGATCGTAACTAGCTGATATATACATACCGAAATAAGCACGCATGCACGCACAAGCGCTACGAAAACTCAACAGGCGGTAACCCTCTCTCGTCAACACCGTCACTAACCCCCTTCTGTAGAGATCGAACGGCCTCCTCCCAGGTAATTGTACCCTCAGAACTGCCTGTGCCTGTCTGCCAGTCACCTGCTCGGGAAGCTTTTGCGTCCTCCATAAGCCACATCAACCAGGTAACGACCGACACGGCTTTGTCAATATCCTTTTCGTCGACGACGACGCTTTTCAGGTACCGAGCGAGGGCCTCAACGTCTTCGGTGAACGGACCTTCGTCCGCGAAGGCTGCATGCCATGCGCCGACTTCGTCTCGGAGGTCGGAGAGGGCTGTCAGTTTCTTGGAGGTGAAGGTCGGTCGTTCCGGGAGCGGAGGAAGACGGAGGCGCTTCTCCTGTGCTGCGGGGGCAGAGGTAGGTGGTTTCGACGGGCCGACCTTCCGAGGAGCCGGTGGTTGCAGGCCTGAGCGTTGGAGCTTACGCGCTCGTTCCTGCTCTTCGAGGATTTCGCGGCGGATGTCTTCTGGTAGGGCTGCGAGGAATTCGGCGGAAACTTCAGGCTCTGTAGGAGAGGGCTGTCGCGATGGTGCTTGCTCCTCGGTACTGACAGATGGCGTGGGCCTTGCGATAACAAAGGACTGCGTGAGGGTCATGTTTCCCGTGCCTGTGCCTTTGGTGGTGGGTCGACCACGTCGCTTTTTTGTCGGGGTTGACGGCTTCTTAACCGCGAGGTTGCCAGACGACGCTGGACGCGAGCTGGGAATGACGGGAACGGCTGGTTGAGGGTCTGGAGTGCTTGAGGATCGTCCATAGTATCCCAAAATCTCAGCACGAACATCTTCCGGCAAAGCGGCCAGAGCGTCCGGATCCAGCTGCGACTGAGGAGGGAGCGCAGTGGCTGCGGACTGTTGTGTCCTACGTGCGGGTGGGCAAGGCGAGGCCGAGCGAGACACCTGTCGCTCTTTGCCCTGCGACATCAACTTCGAGCGGATATCGCTAGGGAGTTCAGCAATGACCTTGGGGTCAGCCTGCGACGGCATGATGAATTGAGTTCCGGAAATGTTCAAAGGTTTGTATGAGTCGTCATTCAGAGACGGCCCATGACTGACGACTGCGGCGTCGGTTTTGCGCGGGCTGTCCAAGTCATCAGGATCATGGACATCTCCCTGACCTCTTCTCACAGGGGACGCCTTAAATTTGAGCTGCTGCTGGCTACCTTCAGGCTTGTCGGTAGGCCCCAACTTGAGAGGCTCAAGCTTCGTCATCTGTACGCCCAAGCCTCTGAGATCACCGGGCGTTATTCCAAAGCTGCGAAGCATGGAGATTGCCTCCTTCGCAAGGACCTCCGGGGCGTTGGTCGCTATGCCCAGCACGACACTCTTGTTGAAAACGTCGCATTTCCCATGCCCAAGGTGCTTGACTGGCTCCAATGGCGCATCTGCAGACCTCCGCATCACCTTTAACGTCAGCTGTTTGCCTTTGACCAGGTTATCGACAAGTCTGCGGTGTAACTCCTCGCACAAAGATTTCACAAAGTCCTCAGCCTGGGTCTGATTTACAAAGCGAATCCCCCAGTTAACTTCAGCAGAGACGGACTTCCTGAGAACTTCATTACCGACTTCAGTCCGGTCGATACCGCGAGCATATTCCCAGATTTTGAGACCGGTCTTGGGTCCAAGATGGTTAATCAGTCTCTCACGGGAGACGTCTCTGACATCCTTCACAAATTTAACACCAAGCTCCTCCAGCTTCGCTCCAAGACTATATCCGACACCGGGTAGATCCTGCACCGTGAGATTGCCAATAAAGTCCAATACAGCGTCCGGCTTTAGTTGGAATTGACCAGCGGGCTTTGCCTTTCGTAGAGCAACTTTAGCCAGCAGGATATTTCCGCCGATGCCCACAGATACATCACAGCCAGTCGCCGCTTTCACAGACTCTCGCAGATTCTGGGCGATCTCGTCTGCTTTGGCCTGTTCACGGTAGATAGAGCCTTCGGATATCCCTCGCCCGTCTGAACCTCCGGCCTCGAGACATAGCGTCGTAATATCAACAAGGGCTTCGTCGATGCTCACGCTCTGGACAACTCCATCGACCGCCAGGACAGCACCGTAAAATTTCTTGCTCGCTTCTTCATAAGCGGGAAAATCGTAAGGTAAGACCTTCAGCTCCGGACAGGCTTGTAGAGCACCCTTCATCCACATCCCGTTCTTGATGCCCCGGGCGCGTGCAGGATAGTTGCAACTGGCAATTTCGGAGCCAGAGCCAGTACCGTGCGCAATGGCTACCGGTTGACCTTTGAGCTCTGGGTGTTTCAGCGTCGACACCGCCGCGAAGAAGGAATCAAAGTCCACATGTAGAATATAGCGTCTTGCTCCTGGAATGGGCTTTCTGCGGCCAGCTTGAGAGTGAGACTTTTCCTTTGCAGCCGATTGCAGCTGAGCCTTGAGCTCTGCTTTCCACGTTGATAAGTGATGCAAGCGAGATTCCCGGTAGAACTGCTGAAGGAATTCCGGGTTCACAACACTTGAATTGCGCATCCTGGGATCTGTCAAGAGCTGCGCATTATACTCCTCCGGGGTCATTTCGCCTTTGGTGGGCATGGGTTCTCGAGTGAGCGGTGAACCTGGATTGCTTGCAGCCGCTGGAGACTGTGTCGACGTGCTACGATCTATTTCAGTCCCTGTCCTATCTTCAGCGTCCAAAAGTTCGGATGAGTCGCTCTGTTCAGACTTTGATAGGTCAGGCATGTTCCCAGGCGGATCAGTAGAGGCAAAGCTGGGGAAATCGCCGTAGTCCGATTGCGTGCCCGTCTTCGCAGCTTCCTCGGCAGCAGAAGTCTGTTCAGGAATATCAGGAGGTTCTGCATCAGAAGAAACCTCTTTGGTGGGAGTTTCTAAGCCTTTCAGTCGAGACGTGTACCAGCTGAAATCTGACTGATCTCTGTAGCCGGACTGCTGAGTATTCGCCTGGCTGAGAAGTCGGCCGTTATCAAAATTGAGAACCTTCTGAGCGTGGCCCTCATCCACTACTCTGAATGCGTCCCACGGGAGCAAGCGTCCAGCCTTGATGCTTTCGACTACCCATGCTGGCTTGACGATACGATATCTCTTAAACTCTTCGCGCTTCTTGGGGGTGAGAGAGCTGGCAACGATATGGGTTGCGACGGTCTTGCCGTCCAAATATTGAAGGAAACCACCACCATGGCTCACTATGAGACGATGGAGATCCTGTATAGATGGCTGAGTGTAGCCATTAACGTGCGCGACAACGCCGCGGAATATGGGCGGCCGATCCGGAGAGGAGGAGCGTATTTCAGCGTCCAGATTCTGCAACTTGATCTTCTTGCGGCGCATATAGTCGCCGAAGCCACCAAAATTCGACGCTTCATATTCCTCGCCTTCTTCATCGTCAAATTGATCTAGATATCGAAGTGAGTAAGGAACGTCATGCTTGGGTAGTCGATTGTACGCACGATTTTCGATGCGCTTGCGCACAGCGCTGGAGTTCGCATCAAGGATAGAGCCCATGATGGGCTAGGGGCAGGAGCATCATCAGATACCACTGCCTCATAGATATCACCTGGAGTGACGAGAAGATCGATGGTCTACTCGTGTTGGGTGGCGTAGAACGCGAACAGCTGACACGACGTCATGTGACAGAGGGGAGCCTTGAAGCTCTAAGGCGGCGAATGGCGGCAGAAAACAGAGCAGCCTGAGGCGGTGAACGGCCTGATTGGCTGATGGATTGTTTCCATGGAAAAGAAGAAAAAAAGTAAAAAAATTGGAGACCTCAGGCTCCACCGCTGGTCCATTGCAGAAAAAAGTCGGTCCCAAAGCTTGGAGATTCTTCTATATCATCTCAACAGTTTTCCTTTCTCTTCTTATTCCTCACCTTGATCTACTTTCGTGGATTACCTTTCTTTCATAACCCTTGATTTCATCTCATTGTCATTTTTTTGCTTTGCATTTGCCCTTTCTTTCGCTATCTGCATTCAATCAAAATGTCCGGTGTTCAGCCTGTCGCAGTCTATGCCCTCAGGGTTCCTGCAGGAGGTCTTCTGATTCCTGCGGTTCCCGATGCCGCTGCTATGGTTCGTATTTTATTCTAGAGTATCGGTCGATGGGATGCAAGTGAACTAATTGCCGATGACAGTTCCGCGTGAGCATGGCTGCCATTGATCCTGACGAGACTCCCGAGTTCGAGGATGGACAGACCCGCCCTAGAGCTACTCTCAAGCTTGTTCGCGCTCCCCCAGACATGGACATGGATGAATCGGACGATGACTACGAGGATGACTCGGAGGAGGATTCTGATGACGAGGAAGTCAACGGCGGTCCCAGCGACAAGGAAAAGGCCCGCAAACTCAGGGAGGCTGCCGCTCTCAAGGAGATGCTCGAGGAGGAGGACGACGACGAGGATGACGAGGATGATGAGGAAGACTTCGATTTGAAGGCTGCCATTTCCAAGCTCGTCAAGGGCAAGGCCCCTGCCACAGATGACGGTGAAGATGACGAGTCGGAGGAAGGACTGGAGCTTGACGAGATGGTCGTCTGTACCTTGGATCCCGAGAGAGTATGCTTTTGACAAGACTCATTCCAATGACTGCAAATGCTAATGTCGCGCAACAGAACTGCCAACAACCTTTGGACATCACTGTTGCTGAGGGCGAGCGCGTCTTCTTCAAGGTCACTGGAACACACACCGTCTACCTGACCGGAAACTACGTTATTCCTGCCGAGGAGGGCCACTCCCACTATGACGAGGATGAGGACGACGAGGACGACGAGGACGACTACGACCTTTCCCCCGATGAAGATGACCTGGTCGACATCGGTGACCTTTTGGACGACGAGGAGGAGGATGAACTCGATGGTTTGGCTAACCCCAGAGTCACCGAGATTGAGAGTGATGAAGAAGAGGCCCCCAAGCTGGTTGAGACCAAGGGCAAGAAGCGCACCGCTGACTCCGACGAGGAGATGGCACTTGACGACATGATGGCCAAGGATGGCAAGGCTAAGGCTGCTGCCAACGGCGAGCCTGCCTTGAGCAAGAAGCAGCAGAAGAAGCTCAAGAAGAACAACGGAGAGGCCGCCGCTGTTGAGCAGAAGAAGGAGGCCAAGGAGGCTAAGGAGGCCAAGGAGGGCAAGGAGGGCAAGGAGGCCAAGAAGGTTCAGTTCGCCAAGAACCTTGAGCAGGGCCCTACTCCTTCCGGCCAGAAGCCAGCGGAGACCACCACCGGCACTCTTGGTGTCAAGGAGGTCAAGGGCGTCAAGATCGATGACAAGAAGCTCGGAAAGGGTCCTGCTGCCAAGGCCGGCAACACTGTTGCCATGAGGTACATCGGCAAGCTTGAGGACGGCAAGGTCTTTGATGGTATGTTATCCTTATGCAAGGAGATTATATTGAACAGAGCACTGACGGATTTTCTCAATAGCCAACAAGAAGGGCAAGCCCTTCACCTTCAAGCTGGGCAAGGGTGAGGTCATCAAGGGCTGGGACATTGGTATTGCTGGCATGGCTGTCGGTGGTGAGCGTCGTATCACGATTCCTCCTCACCTGGCCTACGGCAAGAAGGCTCTTCCCGGTATCCCTGCCAACTCGAAGTTGATCTTCGACGTCAAGCTCCTTGAGATCAAATAAGCGTCTCTGTCGCTGCGTGTGTCTTGAGACGGTTTGCTGTTCATGTTCGGTGTCACCATCTGTCCAAATTGGCATCTATCTGTTTCATATATTGCTTTTGTTTCATTGTCCAAAAAGGTGTTCAGGGGTTTTGTTTGAATTATGAATTCCTGTGATATCCGACTTGTGTTTCTTCTGCACAGCTACGCCATGCATTTAGCAGGGATGAGGATATCGCATGGAGTCCAAATCTCTTACTCGTCTATACAAGTGCGCTTCTACTTGTCGAATTACCCAATATAGATTTGGATCTTATATCTTTGAATCTCTTCTCCTAACACCCGTAGTCAATTAACGTCAGATGCTGTTTCCCTTGACTCTTGCAATGAGCCCATAATGCGCCCTTTCCTAGTCTTGCGCACCACAGTCGTCCTTTCCTTTATTATACTTCACCAAGCTCACCCGCTCTTATCCGCTCTCCCTTTCAACTTCAACTTCTCAACACCACAGCATCCCGTTTAATGGTCTGCATGGTTTATCGGGTCTTTATACATTCCTTCATTCCATTGTACCGGCCGTACTATCGTTATTCGTTCGACGTCGGTATCCCAATAGCACCGTATTCATGTCTCTCGTTCTCAACTAAAGCCTCAGAGGTCGGCTGTGGAGCAGATGGCACATCAGGCCGGCTCAGAGGGAGCTGGTGTCTGTCAAGTGGTTAACGACGCCGATGAGCGCGGTGGCAGTCCTTGTCTGTCTTCGCATGATCAGAAAATTCCCGAAGAGTCATCCCCTTCTTCAACATCTGTGCAAATCAGTCGGGGCAGCATCGGCGCGCGTCTCAAGCGCAACAGTTCCAAGCTCCTATCGTTACTAGGTCTTCGCAACTCATCCAACGGTACGTTGCCTCGGCATAGTTCATTAGAGACTTGCTAATAGAGAAAGCAGCTGGAAAAGCTCAGCCTAAGGAAGAGGAGACTGCCATCCATCGGCCTAATCCTGCTGAATCCTCTCAATCCTCTGGTTCATTCGCGACTAAAGACGTCTACAGTTGCCGAAGCACACAATCTAGGGAGTGTCGTACTGCGGAAGTTTCAGGCCAGAGAAGCTCCAGCACTTTGCTCGACTCATCCAAAGACCGGGTCCAAACATGCGAGAAGGTTGCGGACTCCACAGACTTTCAGCCGCGTCTTCTGAAGACCGATGTTGTCGAGTCGACCCATCTTCCGACCTTTGATTCTCGTCGGACCAACTCAACTTCAGCCGTCTTGACTGATATCGTCGCATACAAGCTCTCAACCGCATTTGGATATCCAACTGTCATCCGCCGCTCACATCTGCGATCACGGCCAAGCATTTCAGCTGTTCACTTCGTATCTCCGCAACAGCCTCCCAGCCAGCAAGGTGATGGCGCCACCGATGCCCAGCAAAGCGACGATCCGTCGACTTCTCCATCCGACAGCGGCTCACCCATGAGCACAAACTCTACTCCTCCGACCTCCGAAGAGCCGTCTTCTTTTACAGATGGTTGGAAACAGTCGTTGCAGAACGTGGCTCAACCTCAGCGCCTCTCCCTTCCAGACAAGGTACCTCAGAGAATCCTGACTCCGATTCAGGAGTCGCCGAACGCTGCACCATCTATTTACACTGTGGAGGCGACTGCAAACGCAAAAATATTCTTCGAGACATACTTCAATACCATCTTTCACAGCGGGGATCCCCGCTTGGAACGTCGAATCGAGCTCGAAAGATGCATCCATAGATCCCCACTCGCCCCGGAAGAGAAGGCTAGAGCAAGGAAAAATTGGCTTGACCAAGAAAGAGAACATCTCCGTCAATATCGTATACTGAAATCTCGCCCTCACCGCCGCGCCCGCCGGAATGAGACAGTTGCCCTGGCTGGCTATGAAGTGGTCAAAGTTCTTGGTCGAGGAAGCTTTGGCGTGGTCCGTTTGGTAAAGGAGAAAAGACTCCAAGATGCTTCGGCACATCGCGTCAGCGAAGGTTCGTCATCTTCCTTCAGAAAGGATCGCTTCAGTTCCCTGCGGTCAGCTCTTAGTGGAACCGAACGTGATCATCGACAACCCAAGACCCGTGCGACGAAAGATGTATTTGCCATGAAAGTGATACGGAAATCAGTGATGATACGCAACTGTCAAGAGGGTCATTTGCGGGCAGAGAGAGACTTTCTTGTTGCTTCGGAGAAATCTCGCTGGGTAGTTCCCTTGATCGCAAGCTTCCAGGATCACAATTACCTCTACTTGATAATGGACTACATGGTGGGCGGGGACTTCCTTGGCCTCTTGATGCGAAGAAACGTTCTGCCAGAGCACTTCACAAAGTGGTATGCTGCTGAAATGATACTCTGTATCGAGGAGGCTCACAAGCTCCGATGGATTCACCGGGACGTCAAGCCAGACAACTTCTTGATTTCAGCCTCTGGTCATATGAAGATCTCTGACTTTGGTCTAGCTTTTGACGGTCACTGGGCTCATGATCAAGCCTATTACAATGACCACCGGTATTCCTTGCTTGAAAAGCTCGGAATTCAGATTGACGGCGACAGAGAAGACAGGGAACAACAGAAGAAAGCAGCAGAGAAGTCCCACGATGCGTCAAAGAGTCACAATGAGGTCAAGCTCGACCACAACCCGCCATCAATCAACGTATTAGACTGGCGCGACAATAACCAGAAGCGCAGATTTGCCCGTAGCATCGTTGGCACCAGCCAGTACATGGCTCCGGAAATCATCCGAGGAGAAGCGTACGACGGTCGATGTGACTGGTGGAGTGTAGGCATCATAATATATGAGGTACTTTCAGCTACGATCGTGTCCGAATTGCTTCTAATTCACTCTGAACAGTGCCTCTATGGATTCACCCCGTTTGCCTCCATGGACCGGCAGGAGACCAAGTGGAAGATCCATGTGAGTTACTCCATCCACATCAGATAACTGAGGGAGAGCGTCCATCGGCTGACAGTTAGCAAGCACCATGTGCAAACATTGTTTTTTCCTGCCGAAAGACCTGCCGATCTGATGGTATCCACGGAGGCAATCGATCTCATCAATCGGCTACTCCAGGACAAGGAGTACCGCCTATCCTCGAGCAAGTATAAGGTCAACGAATCATTGATCTTGCCGCCCAACTTGAGGCGTTCTATCCTTTTTGATGACAGCAGCAACCGGAACTACCAAGGCTTCTACGTATATGCGGACGATGCCGGGGACATCAAGGCACATCCCTTCTTCCATGGCATCAACTGGCGTACACATCATCTGACCGAACCGCCGTTCACTCCCAAAGTGGATGGCTGGGAAGATACTCGCTACTTTGATGACAATGAAGACTCTATGGGCAACGATGATGTTTCTCTGACTTCGGAGGAAAACCAAGGGCAAGATGAGGCCGACGGAGGTCACGCTCCCGAACCGGGTCTCGAGAAGGTGCAATCGCAGCAAAAAGGCAGTCAGCCAGGTAAGAAGGACAGTCCGGAGTCTGCGAAGAAGAACAAGCACCGTAAGAAGGATAAACACAAGCGGAGAAGACCACGAGACAAGTTACTGCGGGACCCGAGAGTTGGTAAAACCGTTCTCGACATTCGCAAGCGAGGTGCATTTCTGGGCTACACATACCGGCGGCCGAATGCAGTCGCACTGGCACTTGTTCCTGAACGGGGGCGATTGATGTTCAGACGAGGTCACTTGTCAGAATTATATGGATTTTGACATGTTCACAGCGATGGGGTGGCGTGGCATCAGTTTATTCGATTGTCCAAAAGCTGCACTCAAGCCATATGAAGTTCCAGTCGATGGCTGGTGTATCCTTACCCACATTTATGTACAGTAGCAGACTGAGCGCCAGAGATCCTATGAGCTTACGTCCACGTTTTCATATTCTACTGAGTAGGTTCTGTCAAAGTGCCACAAAATTTCATAGGACGAGTAGTTGTCATTTGAGTAATACACGATCAGAAGAGAACGCGGCTGCGAGGTAGAAGGTAGAACCACGCTATCATAAGGCACCAAACACCAGCCACCCAACAATGCTCCTAAACTCGAGGTATCTAGAGAATCTTTATGCCCAGACAGAAGTGGACAGCCATCTCATGCAAGACTGCCCTGCGTAAAGTGAAAAAAATGACATATAGAATGCACCGGTCCTTAAGGGTATCATCGAGACAATTTGTTACGGAAAGAAGGAGAATAGCGCGGTCGATATCAGATCAGATCGCAGGAGGAGCACCCATGGCAAACGCAGAGTCACTGACGCGATCTTCAGGTTTCATAGTCCCGTTCAGCAAGGGACAGAGCCTACAATCCTGTTAGTAAACCTACTAGGCAGGTAATGTGAAGAAAGGGAACGGAACGCACTTCTTGTTGGTCTTGATATGACCGACCTGCCCGCAGTTGGCGCATTTGCGCTGGGTTCCTGCTACCTTGGCCCCGTCGGCCGGGGAGTCGCCTGTTGAGGCTTTGAAGACGCCTTTTTGCTTCTCGCGCGCGAAACGGCGTTCCTTGTTGCGTTGGAGACGGCTGAGTTCGGCTTCGAGGCTGTAAGGAAGGAAAGCGGGTTAGTTTTAAGTAAATGAAAGAGGGCCAGGAGGGAGGGAACGTACAGCTTCTTATTGCGAGCATCGATCTCGGGGTCGCCGGTTGGTTGGAGGGAATCGAGTCT
Organism: Scortechinia acanthostroma; assembly: GCA_011319215.2. Lineage (NCBI taxonomy): Eukaryota > Fungi > Ascomycota > Sordariomycetes > Coronophorales > Scortechiniaceae > Scortechinia > Scortechinia acanthostroma. Next base: position 54,017 of record JAABUG020049951.1, read on the forward strand.
AGATTGTTCGTTAGTGTATGAATGATAAGGAGAGACGGGGGGACGTACTTGGTGGTCAGAGCTTCCATCTTATGACGATGCTGCATGTAGTGTCGAATGACGCGCGGATCCCATACGGTCGTCTCCTTCTGGACGATTTCACCCCTCTCGTCCCTGAACTGCCGGACGATGCGCAAGACCTTGCCTTTCTGGTCGGCCATGCTGAGCTTGCTGAACTGACTGGTTGTTTCGTCATCGCGACGATTGGGCGCTGGGGTCTGAGCTTCCGAGCGCGGTGTGGGTTTGTTGAATTCCTCTTCCATTTCGCGATCAATGTCGCTCTCGTCGTCGGAGTGTTCCACCGTCGAGGACAGACTCGCCTTCTGGGCGTCCCAGATTCGGCGGATGGATGTCTCATACGACTTTTGCTGTCTCGCGACGTTGTAGCTGTGACCGCCTAGTTCCTTCAATCGTTGGGCATCCAACTTGTCTTCCACGCTCTCTCCAATGGCCTTGAATCCTCCCTTCATGGAGGTCTTGATGAAACTGAAACCTTCGCCACGGCCGGTAGGATCACCTTCTCCATGGAGTTTTAGCATTGCCTTGCCCTGCGATGCTAGGAGGAAGTTGCGGGTTGCCTTCCAAGGTGCCATCTGTTGCTCGAAGCTTTCGCCTTCGCCGTCCTCGTCCTCGTCGCCTCCAGTCTCCGCGTCATTGCCATAGCCCGTATCATGGAGGTGCTGCTGGCCAACCTGCATGGCTTCAAGGAGACACACATCCTCTGGTTGGACCCATGAGCGGATTGTATCAGACTCGGGGACTGGCTCCAAGGGCACCCAGTACTTTGAGTCCTTGTCGTGCTGAAGAAAGTCCTTCACTTTCTGACGGTTCTGCATGTCGCTCGTGCCCGGTATATGGGCAGTGACATCACTTATCGACAGCCTCAAGTCCGGACTCTTCTTGAGCAGCCGGTACACAAGCATCTTCATGCGATTCTTTGCAACGGTGGTGACCTTTCGCGAGTGCGGGCCAGGGATATCAACGGAGGGGAACTGCTGCCCCGCGACGTAGAGATTCTCAATGTTCCGCAGATAGTAGTCACTGCCACCAGAGCCGGTGCTGCTGCGTACAACAAGGAAATCCGTAGATCTTGGTTGATGCGGGAAAAGCGGAGCGCGATACATGGAGTTCGAGATGGTCGGTGTAATCTCTCCGGGATCGACATGACCAAAGATGGAGAAGGGGCTTTTGTCCTGAGGGAGGAGAACGACCGTCTCGCCTATCTCAGCTTTTGGACGCGTGGAGTCTTCCATGCTCTTTCGCCGATAGTAGTTGATAAATCGATTGGACATGCCGAAATTGGACAGCATGAAGGGACTCTCTTCGGAGTACTCCACCAACAGCACGTTGGAGTTGTCGGCCATAGACAAAGCCTTGGTCGAGTCGTACAGAGTCTTGGCGTCCTTGCCCTTTTGATGCTTGCGCTTGATGTACGCAGGATTTTTGAACCAGCAGGTCTGACCAGGTCGAAAGGACAAGGCCGGACGGTGGAAGGATCTGGCTTCGGCTTTGGCCAGCTCGGTCTTGTAGTAGGGCCACTGCAAACGAAGGGCGGGCATACTGTGTTCGAGAGTGACGTTGCCAAGCGTGCTGCGAATTTTGTTCTGGTGATTCTGCTTCAGCATATCGTATGCCTGATCGTTGGAAACGTTGTAGCGCGATGAGAGACGCCGGGTGACATTGACGTCCATTTCCTCCCGACTGAGATCGCCCAAAGCCTTGGGCTTCTGGGCAACAGCCTCAGGACCGCGCTCATCGAGAAGGATGAATGGGTCGTTCATGTCGATGGTCACCTTCTTAGCGACCCGCATGGTAGCTTGCTCTGGGTCATCGAGCAAAGGCAGGTCGATGTGAGAGAGCGCAATCACGTCCATGGGATCTCTGCCGAGCTTGCGCTTCTTTGCCGGACGGGTGGTTTCCGCAAACCAGTCCTCCTCGTCAGCGGACTCCACAGCGTCCTTGGCAGGCTCTTCGTCAATGTCCATGATGGAGATATCATCCTTGATTTCCCAATCAGAGCACACGACACGGAGATCCTGCAATGTGACGCCACCAGGAAGAACTTCGTCAGTATCGGTGTCGTGGTCAGCCTCATCCTCCCTGGATTCGACCGGATCCTCTTCCTGGGTAACCTCGGCGATGGTGACTATTCCTAGATGCTCCGCGTCAAGAGACCGCTTATGCGACTGACCGCCTGCCTTGAAAATTCGCTCCTGATCTTGTGACAGTTCGATATGTACTTTGCTCGGCAGGACGGGCTTGGGAGGTTTCGGCGGCTGCTTGCCGAGGAAGAAAGCCTTCTTGTGAGGGATGAGTTCGAGAAAACGAGGCAGAGCTTTGCGATCGAACTTCGGAAACAAAGAGTGTAACAGGTCCTCCACATTCTCTGGAGGTGCCGGCGGGTTATCCGGACCGTATGCCGACATGGCAAACAGGGCTTGCTGGAGTTTCCATGCTCGGAGAGCCGCAGGATCCATGTCCTCCGCAGTAGGAGTCACAGTCCCATCATCCTCAAACGGTTCATCTTCATCCTCCTCCATCGTCATCGGCTCTGGTTCCGGCGCGAGCTTTTCGGTCGGCTTCACTGGGACGGGCGGTTTGGTCTCTTCCTCTTCCTCGAAGAACAGATCTCGTGTGTGATCCATCTGTGCTGGCCCAGGTGAGGAAGGCCCCTCACCAAAGAGATCGTCGAGCTCATCGCCCGCGGCTTGCTGCTCCTCGTGATCCCCAAAGAGGTCATCCTCCGCTTCGAATAAACCCTTCTCCTCAGCGTCCGCAACCGCCGCTCCGTTCTCTGCAGCGGATTCGCCCGTTCGTTCTTCCTCTTCGGGAAGATCATCGTCGTCGATGTCTTCGTAATCGATCGCGTCGTCTGCTTTTTCGCCGGGTTCTAACTCTCTCGTCAGGAAATCGAACGACATCCCGCCTCCTTCCCCGAATCCAGGCCCGTTCATCTGTCGCATCACATTGTCAAAATCAGCATCCTCCGGCTCCGCGGAGCCCGGGCTTGTTGCATGAGGCATTTTGAGGGCGATGGAAGAGGCTTATATAGTGAGGTAAACTGCGCAGGTGCGGTGTTGGTAGTCTGTCAGACACAGGCCGATAGAAACAACGAGGACTCGAGAAAGCGAGATTAGCGCCTCGTAGGTACCAAGACCTGCTCTACCGGCGAAGGAGGCACAGTCGACCTGTGTCAGTAAAGTGAGATATAAACGACGGAATAGTGTTGGGTGGGAGAATAGATGCGGACCAGATCTTGGACTGCGGCGGGATCAAGAGAGGCGAGGGCAGACGGCGCTAGTCCGTATCGGGCAATCAGCTCAGATGGCTCTCATTCACGGCGACAACCAGTCTCAGCTACAGAAAACTTGAAATAAGCAATAAACAGTGATTTAATTGACTTCAAAATCAACTAGTTGAGTGGCATTTTGTACAGTGGTGGCAGCGACGAGAGCATTGTGGGTTCAATTATCTCCCGCAAATTCGGCAGGATGAGCATTCAGATAAAAATACAGGTCTCGAGAGACAGTGATGATCGTTAAATTTTAAAACCACCGTAGTATATGCACAATGCTTTACTTGCTCCTTCCATGCAATAATGCACCACGGGAGCTTTTTCGCCGTCTTTGACCAGTTTCGCCAGCTGCCTCACGTCTGACGTTCGAGGAAGATAGAGAACGATGTATTGTGTGAATAGGGAGTATTCGGTGTATAGCGTCTTGAGGGAGTAAGGTTCCATGGTCCGTAGATCGAACACTTCGTCCGAACGATATCCGGGGCCTGCAGGACGGTTAGACAGCTGCGTGGCCAAAGGAAAAAGGAATGGACATACCACCCCATGGGGGACTTGCAAAGACCACACTATAAGGGGCGAGTTCCTTGAGTTGGTTCTTCAGGATAGAGAAACAATCACCCTCAAACCATGTGATCTTGTCCGCAACGCCGTAGACCTGGGCATTATGTTTGGCGCACTGCAGGACAGCGGGATTCTTCTCGATAGCGTATATTCGTTTCCATTTGCCTGTTCGGGCGAAGGCTATAGTATTCCCACCTGCCCCGGCAAAAGCGTCTACCAGGATACTGCGTCCTGCTGGTGCTGACCGGGCGATATCTTCTGCGATCTTGCTGATGGGGTTTAGTAGTAGCATGAGCAAGCTTCAGCGGGAGACGAACTTGGCGACGGGTTCTGGAGTCACCCCAAACCAGGCTTCGTCGGTTAGCCAAATTCCTTCATCGTATCTGGAGAATATTTTGTAACGTTGTGCCCAGTAGCTAGAAAGTCAGCGGAGGACAATGCAGAAGATCGGTCAGTACATACTTCTGAATATCCCACGGCACTTCGCTGATGTGATCGTAATGGTGAACCTCAGCCGGAGCTTCATCGGTAGAATTGCTCGCCATCGTAGTAGATCAAATGAGAGACGGCGCGTCAAGTCCCATGTTCTGGACTAAACTGCAGGTCATCAAGAAGTGAAATGAAAGTGATAACTTGTCCGAGAGGTATCTCTATCTCTCTAGATCTATCGATAACCGATAAGCGCTCCTGATCGGAGAGTGTTTGTTTTGTTTGCAGACCACCAACAAGACAGCTCTCCACACCAGCATCTTGGGCAACTGTTGTCAACTGTCAACCATTCTCCTTCTCTGCAATCAGCAAATACAGGGTCAAGACATGTTTGGAGTGCTGAACAGATTCATCGGAGGACTGGACGCGGAGCCCGTCCAGCACCCGCGGACTCCCACTGACAATGCATTTGGCTTCCAGGTCCTCCGCAACAAAGACCCCGAGCTACCTCTAGAGCCATGGTTTGATTTCATTGTTGGAATAAACGGGCATCCTATCGTGTGTATATCGCCGTTCGTCCTCGCGACTGAGCTAACTAGCTGGCCGCAGGAGGATCCCGACCCGAACCTCTTCGCAACCGAAGTGCGCAACTGCGCAGGGACAAGCGTCACATTCGAGATCTGGAGTGCAAAAGTTCGCACATGCATCGCGGACCCGATTTAAGCGCTGTACTAACTGACACAGGGCCAAAAAACACACACCGTGTCCGTACCAGTACCCCCCTCGAATCCCACACTCGGCCTCGCCTTACAACTAGCCCCCCTTTCCTCGACACAACATATCTGGCACGTGCTGTCCATTCCATCCCCGCTGAGCCCAGCCTACCGCGCCGGACTCCTGCCGCACTCGGACTACATTATCGGGACGCCCAGCGGGACATTACGAGGCGATGCTGCGCTAGGAGAGTTAGTGGAAGACCATCTGAACCGGACACTGGTGCTCTGGGTCTACAACAGCGAATTCGACGTGGTACGAGAGGTGGAGCTGGTGCCGACTCGGGGCTGGGGCGGCGAAGGCGCCCTCGGCGCAGAACTAGGCTACGGGGCTCTGCATAGGTTACCGGTCGGGCTAGGCGAGGAGGTCGAGGGTCCGGGCGAGGTCGTCTTCGAGACGCGGGAGGACGGCACCTCTGCGCCGATGACGCAGGCGCATGCAGCCATGCATGCTAGCCAGACAGCAGACGCCGGCGCGGGAAGCTTTTTGGTGCCTGCGAACATGGCCTCGCCTCCGCCGTTGTCTGCTCCCAACAGGACCTTGTCGTCGGCGTCGCCGGCGAATAACCGGTCCCCTGCAACGCGGCGAGGCGGCCGAACACGTCATATGGGCGTCTCACCCAGCCTGGCGTTCGACGAGTACTTTGCCGAGGGGGAGCAGAAGAGCAAGGAGCAGGATTATATTCCATCTCGGAAAGGGACTCCCTTGCCTCCGCCGCCCAAGGCCGGAGTCGCGTCGCCTCCTGTTGGTAGTCCGGCGCCAGTCGAAGATCAAGAGGGTTAGCTATCTACCATATTTAGAATAATCCAGTAATGTCATGATCTGTGCAATGTCAAAACAGAACCGAATCTTCAGATCTAGTGACGGCTAAGAGTACAATGCAATGAGGGTTGTGAGCCCCTCAGCCCGTATACAGCACAGGCACTGCCAAAGAGATAAAAGTACAGCGGCTAATGCTAATGACCCTTGCTCACCAACTCCTCCAACTTCTTCCTCGTCTCCCCGATCTTCTCCTCCATCATCTGCCGCGCCATGCCGCTGTGCGCCACCCCCGTGTGCCACAGGTACTCGGCCTTCTCGCGGATCGCTAGATGCTGCTCCGCCACGACAGGCACCTTCTTCTCATACTCCCATACAAGGTCCGAGACGTTCCGCATCGTCACGGGCAGCAGGGTCCAAGCAGCCACGGTACCGAACGCCAGCGGCGAGAGCGAGCGGAGGAAGATGCCGCGGTTCCGCGAGACGATGGAGCCGGCCATTGCTGCGACGACGACGTAGACGCCGCCGGGGAGAAGGCGCTCGCCGGATTCCGGGGAGGGGGCCAGCGAGGCGATGGTGTTGGTGAAGGCGTTCTCGATGTGCAGGGCGCGGGAGAGGAAGTCGTTGAAGCTGTTCTCGGCGGCGAGGGAGTGGTTGTAGAGGAAGAGCCGGGCCTGACGGACTTGGGCTGTCAGGATGTCGGTCGGGGTAGGCGAGGAGGATGGGGGTGTTTGTCTGCGGGTGGGAGCTAGCAAGGTGGTGGCCCTGGTGGGTTCGGGGGTTTCGGCTGGGAAGTCATCGTAGATGGGTTTTTTCTGTAGACGTTAGTCTGTTGCAAGGAAGCAGAGCATTGAGCATCTGAGGTATCGGACATACGTTGTCCAACGGCTCTTCGGCGTATGCAGTCCGCCTGGGATACAGGGCTACGCCTCCAGCCAGAAGGGTGGCCGCGATTGGAGCAACAGCTCGCTGGACGAGTTAGCAGGTAGCAAGAGATTAACCTGGAGGGAAACTACCTGCTGGAACATTGGCCTGAATGACATCCTGGAAAGAGGTCAATGCCAATGGTGGGGGAGAGCAGGAGAGAAAGAGAGAGGCGGTGGTGAAGAGATCAAGGTATGATGAAGTCGACGTTGAAGCTGCCAAGACTTTTCTTTTCGCGGCTGTTCGGCTGCCCCGATCCTCTCCGTCATCGTCCGTTGCCCACTTCATTCTCCTCAGCTATGTCTACTTGACAGTTTCTCTAACTGTGAATAGTTGATATCTCTATCAATGATAAATCTACGGGATTCAGAATTTCTGCCTGTCAACTCATGAAAGACCAACTACTGGCGCCTCTGCGGCGTCGGCCATGGACATGCCGAAAGTGTCTGCAGCTACAGCTACGCCAGACTCGTCGCTTTGAGACTGCAGCATCGCCGTTCCCTCGACAGCTAGATACTCTTCCTGCGGATTACTCACGGACAAAAACCGTCGACGACGATACGCTCCGCCGAGTGTTCGACTCCCAGCAGTTCTGGCGCGAGTTCTCGCAGCAGCGGTCGGTCCAGCCCAAACCCACAGGATTAGTGCAGAACCAATATCTGACGAGTCCGGACGGCTTCCGGACGTTCGCCAACGTATCACTGCAGAAATGCCAGGCGATCGTGGCCAAGGTGCTGGCTGCCTCGACTCTCGAAGAATACCGGACGATGGCGCGAGATCTGGACCGGCTGAGCGACCTGCTGTGTCGCGTGATCGATCTGTCTGATTTCATCCGGGTGATCCATCCGGACCCGCAGGTGCAGGAGGCAGCGACGCAGGCGTACGCGCTCATGTTCGAGTACATGAATGTGCTGAACACGACGACGGGGCTCAACGACCAGCTGAAAAAGGCGGCGGCGAACCCGGAGGTGACGTCGCAGTGGTCGGAGGAGGAGAAGATCGTGGCGCAGATTCTGATCAAGGATTTTTCCAACTCGGCGATCCATATGCCGCCGCACGAGCGCCAGCGGTTTGTGAATTTGTCGAATGATATCAGCCAGCTGGGGTCGAGTTTCGTCAATGGCGCCGAGCCGGCCAGGCCTCACGTCAGTGTTGCTGCTAATAGTCTGCGGGGGCTGGATCCGATCCTGGTGCAGCAGATCAAGCGGTGGAATCGGACGGCGGCGGTCCCGACGACGGGGATGATCCCGCGGCTGGCGCTGCGGTCGGTGCATGACGAAAACGTGCGCAGGGAGGTCTATTTAGCCTCAAGGACGTCGAGCAAGCGACAGCTCCATCGGCTGGAGGAGTTGCTCCTCAAACGAGCGGAGCTGGCCAAGCTGTCGGGCTATGAGAGTTTCGCGCACATGACCCTCAGCGACAAGATGGCCAAGAGCCCTGAGGCTGTGGAGAAATTTCTGACAGCTCTGGTGGGTAGCAATCGGAGACTGGTCCGGGAGGAACTGTCGCAGCTGCAAGCCATGAAGGGAGCCCCGCTGCAGCCCTGGGATCATGCGTATTATGTGCACCAACGCGTGATGCAGTACTCGCAGGCGCGACGGTCCCGCGAGCTGAGTGCCGTT
>JAABUG020053278.1:0-62067 GCA_011319215.2 Scortechinia acanthostroma
TCACATCCGCGCGTGGTTGACGCAAGGGGGAGAAATACAAAGACCTTGATCTATCGTAAGGGATTTGGATGAAGAATGGGTTACCATTTGGAAGAACATTTGGTAGCTTTTTTTGGGTGTTAGCGCTAACCGTTTGAGGGAGTAGATGTGTTCAGGGTGTTGGGGAATGGTTGGAATTTGGTAGGGCCAACAAACCTAATTTGAACTTTGATTATAAGATTATATGGGATTCAGCGGATGAGGCACGCCTCATCCCTACAGGTTCTTGGAAACTATGGCTAGGCCTCATGCCTATAGATTCTTGGTGTCTATGACTGAGCGAGAGCACCCACAACGCAAATCACCCCGTTTACAGGGATATGATTACGCCCAAGAAGGCGCCTATTTTATAACCATTTGCACTTATCAGCGTGAACATCTCTTTGGCGATATCGTTGAAGGGGAAATGCGATTCTCTAATTTAGGTCAAATTGCGGATGATTTGTGGGCGACTATAGCCATACATCGCACAAATGTCACGTTGGACGCGCACGTGGTAATGCCCAATCATATCCATGGCGTTCTTTTTATTAACCAGCCCCATTCAGCGCAGTCCGCTGTAGGAATGAGGCGTGCCTCATCCGCTGAGTCCCCATCAATGAGTATTTCAAAAGGTAGTAAACGTGGCACAATCAGCGCGATTGTTGGTGCTTATAAGTCGGCTGTCACGCGTGCCATCAATACGCAAATGGGACCGCGTGCGCCTATTGTTTGGCAGGATAGTTTTCACGACCACATTATCCGCAATGAACAGTCGCTCAACACCATTCGTGAATACGTTCAACATAATCCGGCAAGGTGGTCGGAGGACAGTTTCTATAAGGCCATTTAGAGAAGGTGTTTTAGTGAGCAGATAAGTTTCTGATCCTAGAAATTCGAGGGCGTTGTTTGGCGGGCGGCGGAGGCACGCCTCCGCCCTACAAATGTCTCCTGTTAAGTTAGTTTGTAAGCCTCTGAAGGCGCTGGTGATTAGATGCCATCGGATGACTTCTCAGCCGCCATTGCTAGCTTAGCGTTTTCAATCACAGCGAGCACCAATAGGTTGCCCAAACTGGACGGATTGGTTAAAAACTTCTCCTACCTTCCCAATTATTCAGGACTCGAACAGCATGGCAGAAGAGGATCTTGAGCAGGCTCGCAGACATATTTACGCGTCGTATCAGCGCGATCATGCCGAATTGGGCGAGCAAGGTACGCTCGAACACCTTGAACGGGGCAACCAATTTCATCTCGCAGATACGCTGAAGGCGGGCGGTGTGCTGGTCTTTCCGCACACAAACGTCAAAGATTGCGGCTATCAAGTGGCGGCTTGTGTGCAGGCCTGCCTCGACAGCGGCGCGGATCAAGTATTGGTCATCAGCGTCCTGCACGCCTTTACTGATGATATGGAACAGGCACGGCGGCGTGTGGCAGCGGGCGGTGATTTCAGGCAGGAGCCGTCGTGGGGCATTCAGGGAACAGGCATCCCCGGACGGGATAATTACTTGCGAGACCATGTGTTGATGAGTTGGCATCATTTTTGGGACGCGGAAACCAAACTGCGCGGTGGGAAAATCCCTAAAGTCATCGAGCGTTATCCTTATCTGGCAGGTGGTCACCCCGAACAACTTCCCGGCATCGAAGAGGTAGCAGCCATCGCTAAAGATTCGGTGATTGTCTCGACAGCCGACGCATTTCATCATGGCATCGGCTATGGCGACACGCCTGAAAATTCATTTTATCCCGATGAAGCCGGACTACACCGCGCCCAGAGCATCATTGAGGATGGCATTCGTATCCTCGAAAAAGGGGATTACTGGGGCTATAACCAGCACTGCGTCCAAGTGAAAAGTGATGCGCGGGATGCCGGACAGGTTTTCCGTTACCTTTGCGGCCCGATGACCGGCCGCGTGATTGACATGACCTACACGGACGCATCGCCACTCTATAATCAGCCTCCGCCAACGTGGGTGGCTGCCGCGCTCACCGAGTGGCGGCGGGCATAGAAGCAATTAAGACGAATTGAACCGCCAAGTCGCCAAGATCAAGACGAATCTTTACAGTCACAAAACGCTTTAATTCCAATTTTGATAATTAGAGCCGCCACTGGCAATGATGAGGATTTGTAACGATTTCTGCCTAAACTTTCTTGGTCAAGAATAGCGCTGCTAATGTAATCCATTTGCTCTATTACGGTAGAGGAGAGCAATTCATTTAATTGAGCACATAACCGACCATCCCTATACAACGCTTGCCGTACATCTTCAATATAATATTTAGCTGAGGAATTTTCTAAAAGCGGGATTGAATGCTCTGACATCAATGAGCTTGATGATGACTGATTTGATTCTTTCTGAAATAGATTTTTGATGTCCAAGGCGAGTGCTCGGGAAAATGCTGCAAGAATATCGGAATTTGTATTATTGCGCATTAAGTCTTTCTCTATATATTTAATCAGCGTCTTCTGATCCATTGCCATGAATTGATTCACTTCTCTCAAAAATCGTTCGTTGTATATATTCCATCTTTCTGATTTCATGTTGAAGCCTAATAGTATTCGTTAATAGGGTACTGGATGGGCGTGATGAAGCGGATGAGGCACGCCTCATCCCTACAGGTGTCTGATTGTTATATGACATTTAGATTGGTTCGCATTATTCAAGCTCTCACGAGCGTTGAACATGAAAATTTCACCGCAGCGTGATGACCCAACCAGCGCCGGTGACGCTGACGATGACACCACCGCTCTTGACGAACAGGGCAGGCAAGATGGGTGCGTCGGCGCGGGTGAAGGGTATCGGTTGTCCGAGCTGTGCGCCGTTGGCATAAGCGGTGATCGCTCCGGTTTTGAGGTCACGCTCCAAACGGATGCGCACAACCACCACATTCACGGCTTGGTTGCTGAAGTTGACGACCTTCTCGCCTGTACGCTGACCAAGTTTAATCACACTCGGCTGCACCAATTGCACGTTGACGCCTGCTGTCTTGCTGGCGTCGGAGGCATCTTGCAGCACCGCGCCAAAATAGACTTGATCGGCTGAAATCACTGCGGGATTAAAGGTCGTCAGCGTCAATTCCACTTCCACACGGCGGATGCGGCTGGCGGCGTTGTTGCCATAATACGTTTCCAAGAGTTCCGCCGGAATGGGCAGGACGAGCATATCCTTGTCGCCGGTTTTATCCGATCCCAATCGCCAATAGGTCTGGTTGAGGGTGTTGACCTTGAAGAATTGGTTGGCATCCCACGGGGCGCTGCCCGCTGGCAGATTATCAAAGACGTCCAACAAATTCTGCTGTCCTTGTAAGCCCTGCGCCGGTAAGGTCGCGGTGGGTGTAGCCGTCGCCGTGGGGATATCCGTGGGCGTCGCGGTAATGCTCGGCGTGTAAGTCGCGGTCGGCGATGGAGTACTGCTGGGCGGCGCAAGCGTCGGAGCCGTCGTTGGGCTATCCGGTGCGAGGCCGGTCAATGGTGGCGGTTCAAGTGATGGCTGCGGTGTGGCCGATGGCACGAGTGTCGAAGTCGGTTCATCACCTATGCCTCCGCCTAATGGGAGCAGTGTTGGCGAGGCAAGTTCACTGGTCAAGCCTGTCCCAACTGAGGGATCAATGGTTGTGGTGGCGGATGGCACGAGCGCTTCCTGCGTGGCGGCGACATTATTAGCGGTTGTGGGCAACGTCGCAGTAATGGTCAAGGCAATGTTGGTCGTACCCCCACCGTTGGCGACGGCTGCCACGATGGCGATCACTGCCACGAGTGCGATCAGTCCACCCACGATCAACAGCGGACGCGGTAAGCGCCGGCCTGTGCTTGAGGCAACGGCTCCGGCTTCTTCCTCATCTTCACCGTAACGCGAACCTTTGTAGGTGTAGTCGGGGATTTCGACGTCTTCATCCACGCGCGGCGTCGGTTCGGTGGTGGGCGGCGCGGGGAACTCCGGCGCGTTATCGGTAATGTCGTACCAATGGCGATAGAGTGGATAAGCCGGATGCCGATCGATGAACATGGCGCGGAAGAGTTGGTTGAAGCGGTTGAGCTTCTCGCTGCGGCGTACGTTGGCGGTATAGACCTCCAAGAAGGACTCGTAGGTATCACGCCAGCCGCGCAAGGTTGGTGTGTAATTCTCACCGAGCAAACGGACTGTCACATCCACCATGCGTTTGAGCGCCGTGCGAATACTCTCCTGTGGTTCAGCCGGTTTGTTATCAATAGCGGCGTTCATCAGGCGCGATTGATTATGCAGTTCAGCGGCTCCGGCTTGCAGTTCCATCAACCACGAACGATAGGGCGTCAGGGTTACAGCGGCGGTTTGCTCGACATCATTGATGGCGTTGATCGCGTTTTCGATTTTGATGCCCGCTGAACGGAACTCGCCATCCGACCAATCGCGCATGGCGTTTTCCATCTCACGCAGGCTGTAAATGCCTGCCGAGAGCGTACGGGACTGCGGGTTGTCTTCCAGCTTCTTGCGCGTGACTTCTAGGATGGGCATCGCCGAAGCGTTATCAACGCTGTTAAGCAAATCCGCGCCGGCATTCAGTTCGCGGCGTCGATCAATGAAATCCGATAAGGCGCGACTTAGGGGATGACGCTGACCATATTCGCCGAGTGTGCGATGGGCCGCTTCGCGCCAGAAATCGGCATCCTCCAAGCGGCCTTCGTTAGCATCCAACACACCGAGTAGGACGAAGTTCGCAAAAAGGATATGGGGCGCGGCGGTGCTGTTGCGTCCAAAGAGTTCGACCAACCCTTTGTTCATCGCCTTGAGATAGGTTTCCTTGCTGGGCATCTGTGCCGAGAAGTTATCACGGATAGCGAGTTCGTCGGGCGTGTAGAGATGTTCTAGTGAGACGACTGCCGCTTGCGTACCTTTGACGTTGGCCGCACCGTTGCGCTCGACCCAATCGCGCGAGATACGGCTGAGTTCGCGTAGGCGTCCGGCAGCAAAGCGTTGGGCATCATCACGGGCGATTTCAGCGGCTTGCTGACCAAGACGTTCGGCGTCGGAGAGGCGTCCGCGATCATAAGCCTCCCAACCATCAGCGAGGGCGCGGCCTAATCCACCGAACAGCGCATGACGCTCCACGTACTGCGCGTTGGTGATAATCGTGCGGACTTGGTTGAGCCAACCGGCCAATGTGGGACTAATGGTGGTGACGGCGTCGATAGCTTCCGAGAGGGCTTCAATCGAGCCGAGACGGTCGCCCTGAATAGTCGTTTCGGCGTAGGTTGCCCATGCTTGCCGCGCCGTTTCGAGTCCAGCGATCATCTTGACCAGCAGTTCATCGAAGAGGCGGTCGCGGAAAGGTGTTAGGTCGCGGGCAGTGGTTTCCAGCCAGCCCGCTAAGTCGGAACCATCGGCGGCAGGCACATAGGTTTGATACGAACCGAGTAGTTCATACAAGCCGTCGAGCATCCGTCCGAGTCCATCCCAAGCGGCGTTGGTCGGATCAATCGCGCGGCTGCTATCCAAGGCGTGAGTCGCATCGCGCGGGCTAGAGGTCGCCTGCCGTCCGATGACATGCATGTTGTCGGCTAAGGCCATCGCGGCGTTCATGGCGCGTTCGAGCGCGGAAACCGGCAGTTGATGATCCGGTAACATCTGACGGCGGTTGATGGTATCCACCAGCGTGTTCATAGCGGTCAGGCCATCCACGACTTGCCGATAACCGTCGCGCAGTTCAACGAGGCTGGTGGTGTTGGCGACGTTCATGCGGTCGAGGGTGGCGTTGATCTCGGCCAACACTGCGCGTGGTTCCGTGACTTGCAAACCGTTGGCAGCCAAGGTGTTGAGCGATGTCTCCAAGCGGAAGAGGTTCGGGCGCAGCAGCAGAATATCGGGTGTATAGGCGGTGATGCGCTCAGCCAGCAGCCATTGTGTGGCGCGAATGCGGCCGTCGGCGGCGGGCGCGGTTACCAATAGATGTGCCGCTCGCGCGTTTTGTCCGTCGTAGAGCAGGCCGATGGTTTCTTGTACGGCGACGGGCGCAGGTTGCAGCCGCGCATCATGCAACGTGCGGGCGAAGTCTAGCAAGAGTTCGATCAAGTTGCGGGTTTCGTTACGTGATTTGTCGCGCAGTTCGTCCAGCAGATCAATCGCGCGCGGCCAATTGGCGCTTTCGAGGTAAATGCGGCTGGCATCCAGATCAGACTCGACTTCGAGATCACCGAGTCGTGCCATGATTTCACGCTGTGCCGCACGGCTCTGCGGATGTCCGGGATCAGCCGCGAGAACCGGACTTAACGTATCGGCCAGCGCGACAAGCTCATCTTTACTGCGTTGATTTTTGAGGCGCTCGGCGATGCGTCCCAAGATGGCGTTGCGTTCGCGTTCCATTGGGTCACGGTATTCGGTTAGCGCCTTGCGTAAATCAGCAATGGTTTTGTAGCGCAGTTTGGCATTGGGATGCGCGGCCTTACTAATGATGGCTTTCAGGCGAGGCGAGAGGCGTTCGTTGTCGCGTCCGAAATCCAGCAGGAAATCTTCGCCTGCGTCGCGGGGAATATCGGCACGTCCGCCACCCGTGACGATGAAATAGAGCAGTTCACCCACTTGGGCAATATCACTCTGTCGGCTGATGCCCTGCGGTGTCATCTCGTCGCCTTCGAGGAAAACAGCGTTGCCCCAATCGATGACCTTTAGCTTGTAGTTGTCGCGATCCCAAAAGAGATGCTTGGCGTCCACATCGTTATATACAATGTCGCGGCTGTGGGCGGTGGCGAGCAGATCGAGCAGGCTGTCGACGATGACCAGCATTTCTAGTTCAGGCAAACGTTCATCGTGCTGAGCGAGTTCATAGACCGCATCGGCAATCACCACGCCTTGTCCGCGTTCCATGACGATGTACTGTTGGGCTGTGCCCCCGACCAGAAATTGTCCGCTGCCGAGTAGGGCTGTGGCAACAGGATGTCCGGCTAATTTTTGCAGCGCCTTACGCTCGTTGAGGATGCTTACTTCCTGTCCGGCGCGGATGGGTGGTGCGTCATTTGGGGCGGGACGTTTGACCACAACTGGACGGTCGCTGGCTTGGGTATCCACAGCGCGGAGCGTCTCGCCGGAGCG
The DNA here is from genome assembly GCA_011319215.2 of Scortechinia acanthostroma. NCBI lineage: Eukaryota > Fungi > Ascomycota > Sordariomycetes > Coronophorales > Scortechiniaceae > Scortechinia > Scortechinia acanthostroma. The sequence goes on from JAABUG020053278.1 coordinate 7,080, forward strand.
TCCACGCGGGTAGATGTAATCGTAACGGTAACGGTTGTCAAAAAGGCTATCAGCCATTGTGCATCACAATCTATGGTTCAACATTAAAAATCGGTCGTCTATTTGTGTACGTTTAACAGCGTTCGCTTCATCACACGATGCGACGGTCATCGCCTAAAAAGCTGCCAATGTTACAGGTCTCTAATTCTACTGGTGGATTGGCCTGCTGCAAAGTCAAGTTTGGGATAACGGCGGATTCCTTTTGGGAAATGATGGGGATAAACGAGTGAGGTAGGCCAAAGGTGCTATAATCTGGTTGAGTTGAAGGGAGGAATCAAATGATGACCCTCGAAGAAGAACTGATTGAGAAGATCACACAGTTGGATACTATTCAGCAGCAGCGCGTTCTGGAGTTCATCGAGTCGCTTGAGCAGGAGGACACAGTCGAACGCCACTATACGGCTAAAGACTTGATGCGGCTCTCACCTGAAGAACGGGATCGTATCGCGCGGGAAGCCTTAGCGCGCTCGTTGGGCGGGTACTTTAGTGACGAGAGTTAAACACTCATATAATTCGGTTGAACTAGAACGTGAGGGTAAAACGATGGCCACAATCGAACAGGAACTTTTCGAGAAAATTAGCCACTTGGATGAAAATCGAAAGCGTCAAGTGCTGGCGTTTGTAGAAACCATCGAAGATAAGCCAACTGAGCGGATATATAGCGCCAGTGAACTGATGCGTTTACCGTTTGAAGAACGCAATCGTATCGCACAAGCTGTACTTGAACGCTCATTAGAAGATGACGTGGATTTACTCGACGCGTTTGATGAGGTCGATTTCAATGATGAATAGACCTCCGCTAATGATCGCACGAGGCGAAATCTGGTTGGTCAATTTTGATCCGACGATTGGCGACGAAATTCAAAAGACTCGCCCCGCTGTGGTGATGAGCATTAAAGCGGCCTTTCGTTATCGTCTGCAAATTGTTGCACCGATTACCACGTGGCAAGAGAAATTTGCTCGGGATTTCTGGATGATTAGAGTGAGTCCGTCACAATCTAATCGTCTTGATAACGAATCAGCCGTAAATGCGTTTCAAATCAAGTCACTATCTGAAGAACGATTTATTCGTAAGCTTGGTCAGCTTACATCCGAACAACTTGATGATATTTCTGCCGCTATTGCGCTATGTATTGGTTATAAATAGCTAAGTAATTTCATTTCCGCAAGCGCGAGACAAGCAGCCCCAGCGCGGGAACGGCATAGGGCAGCATGTAGATGCTATTACGTGGCGAAACGGGAAGGTTCTCAGCAATGCGTTCGGTGAGCGGTGCAGGGACGAACACCAGCAAAAAGATCACCATTGTAACCACTGCTAAGATGCGCCGGCGTTGATCGAGCGGCGTGATCATATCCAGCGGTGTGGCATAAATCCGGCCAAAGAACAGCAGTAACACCACCCACAGCAACCACATATTCGAGATTAGGGCCAGCAATCCCATGATGATGAGGAAGGGATAGTATAGGCTGCGCGCACGTTCACCTAGCAGTGAATAGAGTACATGCCCGCCGTCAAGCTGTCCAATCGGGATGAGGTTGAGCGCCGTAACCAGTAAACCTGTCCAACCTGCCCACGCCAATTGACTGCTAGTGATCATCACATCGTAGCCGCCGCTGGGTAGAAATTGCCCGAATGTGACGGTTTTTGCCAGCGCGTAGAGCAGCGAGTCGCCTTCATACGAATACGGGACACCGGGTTGCAACGCGCCGACTGAGGCATGACTAAGCCCAATGAACAGAATCGGCACAGCGAAGATCAAACCGGCTAATGGCCCTGCCGCACCCACATCAAACAACACTTTGCGATTACGCATCGGCTGTCGCAGTTGGATGAATGCGCCAAGCGTGCCGATCAACGTGAGGCTGGGGATAGGCATCGGGATGAAATATGGTAGCGTCACCGCCAGTTTATGATGGCGGGCGGCGAAGTAATGCCCCATCTCATGTGCGCCGAGAATTAGCAGCAAACTCAAGCCGTAGGGCAAGCCGCGCCATAATTCGAGGAAAACGCGATTGGCAAGCTGATCGGCTAGAGCGGGATTGGTCTCGCTAATTGTGTTAAGCGCCAGATACGTACCCACCAACAAAACGCTAAACAATGTCGCAATAAACAGCAGCGCATTGGGCCACCACGACGTTGGACGTGGATTGACTCGTCCCGTAATCACGTGGACAGTATGCGGACGGTCGGATATGTCTTGATGATCCGTGGCGACGGTCGGACGGAAGACCGCCATGTGATTAAGCGGCATCAGTTGTTCGTCTAATTTGCTGTAAGCCGCTTCTGAGTCCTCAAGCAAGCGTCCCTCAAAGCTGGCGACCAGATGACTTTGCAGCCCTAAGCCGGTTTCGACAGGCTGACTTTCGTGCGTAGGCGACGGTTCTGAAAACGATTCATGCTGGATGTCCATGACCGTCGCCACCTGCTGCCGAAGTTCATTTTGCAGCAGTTCGGCATTGGAGATCGGTACTTGTGCCTTCCTTACAATCGGACGGTCTTCGCGCGTCGATGCAATTTCGTTAAGCATATTGCTTATACAAACCCCAAAAGGTTGAATGGTCTAAAGCGAATCGTGTTTATGCCATGACTATAGTGCATTAAGATGAACCCGCGGTGATAATTTGCCAAACATCGCCACCCGGCAGCAGTTCGAGGATGCTCTTATCGGCGCTGTTCAGGTAAAGGTCTTCTTTATCGTCAACCTTCACGACCTGCAAGAAGCCGTCGTATTGTATTTCGGCGGCGGTTCCCAAGCCTAAGCGATTGCGCACCACATCGTTGCCACGCCAGACGAAGCCGAGAATCTTCACCGGTTGGAATAAGTTTGGTGGCGGGACAAAACTTTCTTCGGATTCTTTATCCACAGCCGGATTGTATTTATTATCAAAGCTCAACCATGCAGGCGCGTGTGTATCGTTAAACAGCGCATAAACACGGTTACGCGATTGGACGTAAATCAGTCGCCCACGCTCGAAGGGTTCTTCGATGATGGTTGTCGCTTCGGCAGGGCCTTCAGGGCAAGCATCCGGCGCGGGCTGGAAGAACCAAGGATCAGGACAGGACAGGGGAATAGACAACTGCTGCGTGGTTTCGAGTTCGCCTTCGCCAGCGCTGAGTAGGAAAGTCGCTTGTCCACGATCACGGCGGTTAATGGTAATCGGCAGGTTGCCATCCGGTGGCACATTCCACAGATTGCCACGATTGCCGCTGGCATCCAAACGGTAGATGATGGCGTTACGCGCGCCACGTACGGACCAAAAGAGCGTCACTGTTCCACCCGGTTCGACCTGCTGCACATTGGTCGTAAAGAACTCGATGCGCGGCGCATTGGGGTTGGGCGGACGCGTGACGGTTACGGATGCTACTTGTGGTGTGCTGGTCGAGCCAAATAACGGCGTCAGTGTTGGGCCAGAGGCAACCGAACGCGGTGTGACAGTCGGTGTTGCGCCAATGCCGGGTGTCGGACTGGCGGTTGGTGTTAGAGTCTGGGTCGGCGTTGGACGTGCAGTAGGAATGACTTGTCGCGCCGTCGCACCGCAGGCGCTGATTGCGAGCGCAAGAAGAATGATGATGAATTGCGATGCCCAGAAGTATCTTTTCATTGTTGTGATTTATGATTGATTTTCTGGAAGAATAGTCAAATATTTACAATGCTTTGGTCGAACAATTCGAAAGTCTCGATGATCCAACGTCAAGACTTCAGTAATTTTTCGCCGCTCGGCGACAGCGATAATCGTTGCATCAACAAAATCCACTCGTGAATCAGCATATTCCCTGAGGATTTCTCCGCTTCGTTGAATATCCTCTTCTAGAAGCGGTTCAACGCGATATTTCGTGGCGGGTAATGTCAGTATAAATTGGGCAGCTGCCGCGTTGCCTGCCTCTCTAGTTATCAAATACATGACTTCAGCCAAAGTTGTTTGAGGCAGATAAATGATACTCTGACGTTTGTAAACCGCTACGCAGGCTTGATGCGCGTCATCAGTGATGAGAGCGAGTGCAACTACGAATCCAGTATCAGCGATAGTAACCACAAATTAGTCTTTTTTCTGTGTCCAACCGCTATGATCGCTAATTTCGTCTCTCAAGATTTGTTTTGAGCGACGAGCTAGATCTGTTGAACCAGACATAAATCCAATAGCGGGGTCGTTCGCTTCATCATAATCTGCTGGCAAGTCGTCAGATTGCAGTGCATCCACGTAAGTCAACAAAGACGCAACCTGCGTATCGGTTAGATCAAATAGTTTATGAATGAGACGCTCACGCACACTTTGAACGGCCATTATCACTTCTTCCTATAGAACGCCACGCGACTATTGTAACACAAACTAAAGATGAGCCTGTCCCGTAGCGAGAGGACTTCAAACTGAATCGCATTCGTAGATCAATGGAGATTAGCGGGCTTCGGTTCGGTAATCCTCACGCGGGGGCGAGAAACAGTCGAGGACAAGGGAATCAATTAAGGCTTTGGCGCTGTGCATGATGCCGCCCGGAATGGCATAACTATCACCGGGATTGCAGATGAAAACATCTTCGCCTACGGTATACTCAACCCGACCGAAGATGACGTAACCGACTTGATCGTTCATATGATTATGCAGCGGAACGAGCGCGTCCCGTTGCAGGAAAAATTCGCAGATCATGGTTTCGTCGGTGGTGGCCATCGTGCGCCGATGCACACCGGGAAGCATCTCGACTTGGGGCGCATCCTTGGGGGATACAAAATAGCCGTCTGCCATATGTCCTATCCTTGCTAGTACCTTAAGCTCTATACGCACCCTGATTTCTTGACTATTATGCGGAGGAGATTCAAGATTGTCCACCAACCTAACAGAACCAACTTTAAGCTGAAGTGTTAGATATTGTTAGGTGAGTTGAGGAGCAAGGTTTATGTCTGTTAGTTTTTTGAAACGTCAGCCTTCTAGACTCACAGATATTGTTCATTGGACGCGGCGAAGTATCGACCGCATGAAATATACTTTTACGTCTGGGAGATTTGTACCCGTGGATGCGTGGCCGAAAAAACCGTTTATTTACCAAATTAATACGTACGTCTGGCTGAATACCCTCAGCCGCAAGTTCAACCGACCGATCACACTCGAAAATGTGCCCGAGTCGGTGTTGGATGAACTCTCAAGTTACAATGTGGATTGTGTCTGGTTGATGGGAATTTGGCAGCGGAGCGCGGCAGCCCGCGCCAGTGCCCATAATTACCTGCACGAGTATCGGGGAGCGCTTCCCGACCTCACGCCTGATGATGTCCCCGGTTCGCCTTACGCGGTGGGATCGTATCAAGTGGAGGAACGCTTCGGCGGGCGGACAGGCTTAGCGCTGTTCCGTAATCGTCTGCGCAAGCGTGGGATGCAACTGATCCTCGACTTCATCCCCAACCATGTCTCAACCGATCATGCGTGGATACAAACACATCCTGAGTACATGATTTTGGGGCAGCCTAAAGACCTCAAAGAACGTTCGAGCGACTTCTTCCTCACCAAAGATGCGCTCGGCAAGGATATGGTCGTCGCGCATGGACGTGACCCGTATTATCCCGGTTGGATTGATACGGCTCAACTGAACGCTTATAACCCCGGCTTGCGCCAAGCCGTACTGGCAACCTTGCTCGACATTGCTAACCAGTGTGACGGTGTGCGCTGCGATATGGCGATGTTGATGTTGAATGAGGTGTTTGCCCGCACGTGGGGCACGCACGCTCCGGAGAAGCCAACCACCGAGTACTGGGCGGATATTATTCCGAATGTGAAGAAGCAGTATCCCGAATTTCAGTTCATTGCCGAAGTCTATTGGAACTTGGAAGCCACGCTGCAAGATTTGGGCTTCGATTACTGTTACGATAAGCGGCTGTATGACCGCGTTCGTGATGATAAGCGTGATGAAATCCGCCAACACTTGGTCGCACCGCTTGATTTCCAAGATAAGCTTGTGCGCTTCATCGAAAATCACGATGAGCAGCGTGCCGCTTCCACCATTGGCATTACGCGCGAACATCCAGCGGCAGTCTTGATTTGTACGCTGCCCGGGGCGACATTATTGCATGATGGACAATTCATTGGGCGTAAGGTGAAGCTGCCGGTGCAGATTGGTCGCCAGCCAGACGAAATCCCCAATAACGAACTGAAGGCGCATTATATTCACTTGCTGGAAGAAACGCGCAAGCCGCTCTATCAAGATGGCGAGTGGCGGCAGTTTGATCTGACACCGGGCAAACCCGACGGCACAAACAACAATTTAATTGCCTACGGCTGGCACTCCAAAGAAGATATGTGCGTGATTATCGTCAATATGAGTGATCAACGCTCGACCAGCAATATTCCGTTGAATGCTTGGACGGAGTTGGCGGGCAGTAATTGGCTGCTGACGGATACGTTTGACGGTGGCGGACGCTATGAACGCTCAGGCGATTTACTGCACAACCCCGGCTTATACGTGGATTTGAAGCCGTATCAATCCCACATCTTCCACTTCGAGAAATGCTAATCCCCTAGAATCAAAAGCGCCTGTGTCGGGTTACACAGGCGCTACACTCTTGTTTGTCGGGGCGGCGGGATTTGAACCCACGACCTCTTCGACCCAGTTCATTTTTTGACCCACTAAGCGGTGTTCAAACGATCGTCGATAATTTTGGGTAATTCTGGCTTCTTTGCGGGGTCGAATCCCAGTTCGTTGACGACCTGTTGAGCGCGATCCCAATCCCGCGGATAGTAGTTTTTGAGCGTGGTGGTGATGTTGGAATGGCCCAAAACCAGTGCCGCGGTCGATGGCGCGATTCGTTTGTCTGCCATTTGATAACCCAAACGATGGCGCAGTGAGTGCGGACCCCAATTTCCGATGCCGGCCTTATGACACCAGCGGGTGAAATATTGACCTAAAGCGTCATTGTTGATGGTCAATCCGTCCTTGCTGAAGACATAGCCCTCATCGGATGAATTCTGTTTCAGCCGCCAACGCAGCAAAGCTCTACAACATTCCTCACCAAAATAAACGGGCCGCGGATCCTGACCTTTCTCCGTCACGATGGCACAGCGTTTATTCAAATCCATGTTCTTCCACTGAAGATGAGCAGCGCCACCAATCCGATCCCCTGAATCACCTAAGAACAAAACCAGCGCATAAGCACGATCATCAAACTGGGTGCGATTGACGAGCTTGAGATAAGCGTCTTCGGGCATAGCCTTCTCACGACTAACGGCCATCGGCTCGCGCTTCCGCTTGACCGCATCCGCCGGTGAGGGTGGCTCCAAGAAGCCGGATTTGACGCACCAGTTGAAAAAGACTTTGGTGGTCTTAATGTACTTGTTGATGGTGGCGACGGACTTGATGGAGGGGCGATCTTGCACCGTTTGAATCATCTCCATCAGATGATCGGGGCGAACCTCAGATAGCAAATAAAGTCCTGTAACGTGGCTGTATTCCTCAAGATATTTCAAAACATATTGATAAGAACGTTTCGTCTCCCTCGTTTGACCGCCTAAGAACAATTTAATGGCACGCGAGAGAGTTAAGTCATTATGAACTGCCATTTAATACCCCCTTAATGTATCAAAGATTTTAACCCAAAGGTATATAAACCATGAATAAAGAATCGAGTGAGCGCCGAGGAAACATAGGCAAAGCGAATGGTAAGGGCGCACCGCACCGTGAACGCGCTGATTTCACCTCGTTGCCTAATGGTCAATGCACGCCGGGCCATTTAGCACAATCGCCTTACGAGAGCCATTGGGCTGCACACCAAGAATGGGCAGCCGGTGAACGCCCAGATCATCAGGTTGTGCCGGTCATCAGTCCTGAGGCACGGCGTATCCTGCGCCGCTTCAGTTTGACGCCTGCTGCGCGGCGGGCCATGCAGGAGGCTGATCGTGCAAACAAGAACGATTGAACCCGAGCGGCTCACCATCCACGATTTGGAAGTCTTAGAAGCCAAGCAAGCGGCGATTGTCGCGCCTGCGCCGGCGAAGATCACCGCGCGGGATGCTCGCCATCAAGTGCTGGGCGCAATCAAGCTGATTGCCCGGATGAGTGGCATGGATATGACGCGCGATGTGCATCCGACAGAGCTGCTGGTGCAGCGCATCGACGAGTTGGAGCAGAAGGTGCGCGATTTAGAGGCTGAGAAAAGCCATTATCAGCAACAAGCTCAAGCGGAAGCCTCCAACTATCGGAAGGCGCTGCGCAATATCTCGGTCGTCTTGGATGGGCATGTTGATCCTTTCCAAGTCAAAGCGCCCAGCAAGTGGAGCAAGACCGAGTTGCAAAGGTTCATTCAAAGCATGGTCGAGTCCATGAACTGGGCACGCCAACGGGCTGACAACCTGCTTGATCCGGTCAACGCCGTGGCGATCGCGCCGGATCCAGAAGTTTAGGAGTCAACATGGCTACTATTTTGAAGCGCCCCCCACAACATTTTAAGAACCTTGATGAGACTCAAAATGCAATCGACTTCGCATTTGCTTTAGCGGAGCAAAAGATTGACGTTGAGGTGAGCAGCATTATTGAGAATGGCGAGCGTGTGATGATCTTGCGCTGCACCAACGGCAAAGAGACGGCGTTTAGGGCACTTTGCGAAAAACATCACCCCGAATCAATCGCTGATGATAACGTTCTGTGGGGGAATCATGGCTGATCCCAATATTAAAGCGATTGTGGGCGCGAAGGCTGCAATGAAATCGCCTCAACCAGTAATGACCATAACTTTTGAGGCGAAAATTACCCGCCGTTATATCTGGCTGATGAAATGCCGATATATCTGGGCAGTTATTCGAGCGAAGACACAATCATGAAGCGCATGATCCAAGGTGGGTTGATCTTGGCGCTGGCGAGCCGGACGCATCGCGAGATCGGGGCGGTGGGCGAGCGCTGGATGGCTGAGGCGCTGGAGAAGCAAGGCTACCGCGTGGCTTATGGGCGCATCGGCGAAAAGAGCGGCGATTTGGCCGTGGTCGATGTGACGACCGGCGAAGTCCGCAAGATCGAAGTGAAGACCGCTCGCGAGGGGAAAGATGGCAAGTGGCGATTTACGTTGGTGAAAGAAGGACACACCGATCACCAACATGCCGATCTGGTGGCGCTGCTGGCCGTGACTGAAAGCGGGCGTGTCATTCCATTTGTGATGCCGGTTGAGGCGGTGGCCGACAAGCATCACGCTGTGATTACGAGTCATCCAGAGCGCTATAGGGGAAAACTGGCGCGCTGGCGGGTCGAAGGTCAGATCATCAATTTATCCGCTTAATGAGGAAGGAAGATCGAGATGAAATATGTATTTGTAGAACGGTTCAAGGCAATGGATGAAGTCGAAGTTAAGGCCAATGAAATCCTGATGGGGACGCCACTGGACGGCGTGCCATTGGTTCAACTTCATATCATGGCCGCACTTTTCGAGTCTGACCGTCAACACGCCAGTGCTTTGGCTAAAACCTGCGGACGGGCAGCTACTTCATTCACACCCCTTCTCGACAAAGTTGAACAACGTGGCTGGATCAAGCGTGAAGCCGATCCGAATGATCGTCGTGCCGTGTTTATCATCCTTACACCTAAGGGCTGCGAACTACGCGGTTTGATTGAGGACGCAATCTCGGCGCTCAATGCTGCCTTCGGATACGAGCAAATCTTGGCTAAAGCCTAATCGCCGCAGAGAAAAGGTCTTATCGGAAACAGTCAGAAACATAGGAAACGGGAGAAACATTATGCAAGGTGTTAGGCGAGATTACGGTGAACATGATGGCATTCCATTAGCGGGTGAATACGGCAAGTTGTCTGACGGTAGTTGGTACGGTATCCCGCCTGAACATCCTGAATTGTTGGCAGGTTTGCGAAATCATCAAGTCACAGAACATGAGGATGGCACGATCACTGTTTCACCAAGCATTTTAGTTTGGTATCACGGCGCTGATGGTCATGAAAAATGGCACGGCTACTTAGAGCGCGGCATATGGCGGGAGGTGTAACGTGGAAACGATCTCATTCAAATTCTGCATAAACGATCCTGACAACGGTATGGATACAGGTAGAGCAATTGCCTTTGATTTCGGGGGCTTAATCCATGTTGCAGGTAATGACGTGTCATTTAAGCGGATTGACAAAGGCACGATGAAAATCCACAAGCGTCTTTTCCCTATTTTGGGGTATGGCTCATGGCTAGGGAATTGGTGCTGGGATGGTGCAACTGTGAGCCTAGAAACTGCAAATTCTATTGCCGCTTATCTGCGGGATGAACTCGGTTTCAAGTGCGAGGATGGACTTGCAAAATTATTTGACGCTTGGAACGACGGCGGGCTTATTGACTTTACAACCGATGTGAAGTTGCACAGAAGTCTTTAGCTTCATAGAAAGACGATTATCGGAAGCGAGGGGTGATATGGAAACATGCAACGCGGTGGGCTGCTTCAAACCCCGGCACAAAAGCACCGGCGGCTATGAATATGCCTATTGCTATGAGCATTGGCTACAACGGATGGAAGCCTACAAGTCAACCGATCAAGTTCTAGGAGAGAACACCGCCATGAAAAGTGATACCTGCACTGTTCACGGATGTACTGAGCCGCGCATGAGAAATAAGAAGGGCGAATTATTGACCATGTGCCAAACCCATCAACGGGAGCAATGGCGCAAATATTCGTCGAAAGGCAAAGCGGAGAAGGCACAAACGACAATGGCGAACACCATCGGCAAAGTGGTTGAAGTACCGGCAGAACCGCCGCTCGATGAGGCAACACTGATCGTCAAGGTTAATCCGATTCAACACGATTGCAACAACTGCGAGGCCAAATTGGTGATTGAGGCGCTGAAGGCCAAATCTCCCAAGCTGGCGAAGTTGATCGACGCGATGCAAGCAGAGGTGGAAGCCTCCGCCGAACTCGGACTCTAAACCAAATTAGGGAGCACCGATGTGTGCTCCCATGAGCAAGGAAGGAAGATCGTGAAGGTAATTACTCTATTGAACGAGAAGGGCGGCGTGGCGAAAACGACGCTCGCTATCCACATGGCGATGGGGATGGCAGCGCGAGGGGCGAAGGTGCTGCTAATCGACGGGGATCCGCAAGGACATGCCACGTTACGCTGCAAAGGCAAGAAAATCCCCGGTTTGTATGACCTGCTGGTGCGCGAGGCGAAGTGGAGCGAGGTGGTGCGCCAAGTCAAACCAGAGCATTACGGTTTGCCGGGTGAAGTGCTGCCATCCGGACGGCTGTGGCTGCTGCCCAGCAACGTCGAGACGCGCAATATTGCCAACAGCATCAGTGAAGCGTCCTTGTTGGCCGAGCGGTTGGAAGATTGGGGATCGTCAATTGACGTGGTGGTGATCGACAGCTCACCCACGCCATCGCTGCTACACGGCGTATTTTACACGGCCACCGATTACGTGGTGTATCCGACGCAATTGGCCTTCAGCTCCTTTGATGGGCTGGTCGAGAGCATCAAACACCGGATTGACGCGGACAAGACGCGCAGCAGCCGGTGGGCACTACCCAACATTGAAGTGCTGGGCATCGTGCCGACGATGTATCGCAGCGTGACGAATGAGCAGCGCGACAACCTGACTGAACTGCAAAAGCAATTCGGCGGGATGGTGTGGCAGCCGATTCCACAGGCCACGATCTGGCAGGAAGCGGAGAGCCGCGCCCAACCCGTTTATCAAATCGAACCGGGCAGCGAGGCCGCGGGCCATGTCTGGGAAATGTGCGACCAAATTCAGGAGGTTTGCGGTGTCCAATCGGCGCGGTGAGAAACTGAACTTATTTGGCGGTGGTGGCGATTTGCAGGATGTCTCTGATGATATTTACGGCAAATCGGAGATCCCTGACGAAGCGCGGGTGGTGGCGCGTCCGACCGCGATTAGCACGATCTGGGCGGATGTTAAGCAGCCGCGGCGGGCGATCCCCCTGTCCATCCGGATGCACTGGAATGGCAAACCGGATGATGTGCCGGATATGCTGGGCCAGTGGTATCTGGTGGCGCAGCAAGCGGCTGGTGTGACCTTCAATGTCGTCGATCTGCTGAATGGCGAGGGGGAGGGGATTGATTCTGATAAATTTCCTTCTGTGGCGCAAGACTACCTTGATCTGGTGCGACTGGCGCAGGGTATCAAAGCCGATGGGCTGATTAACCCAATCACCATCATCGAATCAGACAGCAAGCTGCTGATCGAAAGCGGTGAGCGCCGGTGGTTGGCTTATCACCTGCTGAATATGTACCTCGGTGAGCAGTGGGCGAAAATCCCAGCGGCGAAGGGCAGCGTCAATGACTCGGTGTGGCGTCAGGCGTCGGAAAATACGCAACGTCGCCAACTCAATCCGATTGGGATGGCGCGCCAGCTCGCACTGCTGATCATGGCCGCGCGCGGTGGCAATTACCAAGAGTACGAAGAGATCGTAACCAAGGGCATGAGCGACCGCCGCTACTATGCACAGGTGCACGATGGCAATTTGCATCGCGTTCCAAGTGGCATGGGGGAGCGCATCCAAGCGGCAATGGGTTTGTCGATGGAGCAGTTGAGCCGCTATCGGGCGCTGCTGCGATTGACCAATGACGAATTGGTGAATGATGTGCTCTGGACGCGGGCTGACATCGAAAGTTGGGCAGAAGGTGCGCTGCGTGAAATGGCAACCTTGCCAATTGGCAAGGTATCTGAGGTTCTTCAGAGGTCAAATTGGACACTGGATGACTTGAAGGCGTTGAAACCACCAGCGCCGCGGCCCCAACTTGCCCCTGAACAGCATCCCGTCACAAACGAGTGGATGAATAAGCGCGTCGTCAATAAGGCGGGTCAATTTGGCATGGTTACGGGTGTGTTGGGTGACGACATTACGGTATCACACGACGGCGGCCAGCGCTCCAGCTATTACTTCGGCGATCTGACGATTGTGGCGTCCCAGCGGCCCGGACCAGCGCCGGTGTCACCTGCCCCACAGCCCGGAACATTTCAACCCGGTACGTTGATGGCCTCGGTTTTTGCGATTGGCGACCGGGTACGGACGCGGACAGGAACCGAGGGCGATGTGGTGAGCGTCAGTGGCCGGTTGATTGGCGTTAAAACGACCAATGGCACAACCAACCACGATTACAGCCTGTTGACAAAGCTGCCACCCAAGGGTGTGCCTCTCAATGTACCGAAAACAGCCTTCAAGATTGGCGAAGCGGTGATGGTGATTGACTCGGAGATGGTCGGGAAAATTACACGCCTATGGGATGGTCAATGGGGCGTGCTTCATCCCGATAATCGCGTGTTGATGTATGACGAAGATGACTTAACCTCACTGGGTATGCCGTGGGAACAATACGTCAAAGAACACCCAATCCCCATACAACGTGAATGGCGCGAGGGTTGGACGGATGGCGAAGGTGGCAATAAATACGAGAACGCTTCCGATAAGGCAGATTCTCCGACGCCAGCGGTTGAACCGAAACGCATCTTCGATCAATGGGGCGACGATTGGGATTTCCTTGATGATCTTGAGACCGTCGCAAACGATGTCAATGATGAGGTGACCAGCGACATGCTGAAGGCACTGATGGACATGACCGATTTGGAAGCGATTCAGTATCAGGACGCGCAGCAGCTTCAGCCTAAATTGGATGACGCTTTCAATTTGATGCGATCAGCGATGGAGCAATGGCTAACCGTCCATTTCGCCCAGAAGTTGCAGAAGGTTTTGGACGCGGCGCAGTAACGCTTTAGAGCTAGGAAAAGATCATGGCGACGAAGAAGGAATTCAGCATCAACACGCGGTGCAGCGAGGCTGAACTGGCAAATAAGACCAACAGTGGTTGGCAGATTCAATACATGCAGTTCATGCAGGATGGGACATTGCACGTCGTGTTCTTCCGTGATGTGGCATGTGAGGCCGCGCCGTCTACGACTGAAGTTGTCGTCACACCGGTGGAACCGCCGCGCCCCATTCCGAACAAGCCGCTGGCAGGCATGGTGATTATTGGACTCGATCAACCGCGCAGTGTGCCACGAACATTTAATAAACCCGAAAAAGGGGCAACGCGTCCGGTGAACGTGCCGACGGGGGATCCTGTGATCGAGCAGGCATTCGAACGTGGGCGCGCAGTATTTGATGAGGCGATGGCAAAAGGGGCAGAGGCCATCCGAGACGCAAGACCCGATTTTGCTAAACATTAGGAGAAAGATCGTGAGCGAACAGTACTACGAGAAGGAAGATCAATTAGAGGAAACGCCAGACCAAGCCATTGAGAACTGGCAAGCGCAATCCAACAGTCTCGCCAACGCCGTGCCGGATGTAGCGGTAGCGCTCCAGCAGGCCGGTGAGGCGCTGGGCAACTTGTATCAGCAGGCGCAGGAACGTGGCGATACCGGTGCGATGGCCTTGATTAGTGCGTCTTGGGAACGCATGGAATTCACCGCAAATCAAACGGTGCAACTCGACGCGCTGAAGCAATCGGCGGCCGCTGCAATCGCCACCATTAATGAGGATCGCAAGCAGGTGGTCGAGAAACTAGGTGAGTTGGAATCTGCAATTGCTGAAGGTGACGAGTCACATCCTGAACTGAAGGATTTTGCTGATGGGATCCGAGCAGATGAAGCAGAGTACCAACAGGAATACGTGCTACCTGAAATGGAACAGTATGTCTATGAAGATGCACTTGAAGTCACGTATGACAACTTGATGGAAAACGTTACACAAATTACTGGCTTGAAATCAGAGCAGATAAATCGCTTTATCGGAATCTTGCAGGGCGATTATGAGGTAACGCCTCAGCAAAGCGCCGAACTCAAAGCCTTCATTGAAGGTTTGAACGAGGCGGAAAGCTGACGTAGAAAGCGATTTCTGGGGATAAAAAGCAAAACACCCGCATGTGGCTCATGTGGGTGTTCAACCAAACAGTCTTTACAGGTAAGGACAGTATACCGTCATGAGGGTTTATATGCAAGTTCATAATTTGCAGCGCGTGCGTGATGCCCTAAAAACGTGGCTCCTGACGCGACTGTTGATGATCGGAAGTTGGTTGGTGGGGTTGAGCGGCCGCGAGCTGCTGCCCGTCGGATGTCGTCCGATACCCACCGGCTACTGTGACTTTGATCCGGCGCTGGCCGATTATTTCAAGGGTAAGGGGATGCGCAACGGCAAGCCTATCACTTTAGCGATGGATTATTCGCTGGTTGCCCGCTGGAACCACAGTAATAAGAAGCGTGGCAAGGATGAGCGCACCTATGGCAGTGATTATGCCTACGCTGAACGATGGGGCGCGGAAGTCAGCCGCCAGACGTGGGGCCGCCACATGGGTGAGTTGGAGGCGGTGGGCTTGGTTAAGGTTACGACCATCAATAATCAGCCTGCCTATCAAGCTTTGCCCTATCGAATCGCCAGCGGCTCGCTTACGTTCATGGAAAATTCTCATGGACAGTCGAATGCAGTTCATGAACCAAAGCCTATTTCCCATGAACCAAAGCAGGATTTTCATGGACACCTAAATATAGAGTCTTCTGAATCTCTTGCATTGGAATCTCCTGCCTTAAAAACATCATCAACACCCGCGCGTGATGCTGATGTTGATGAGATCACTAAACCCAACCGTCAAGAATTTCTTGATCGTTCCAAGCCGGCAATCCCAGAAGGGCGTGACTTATCAGCCGATTGCGATGGTGAGGATGAGCTGCTCGTGGAAACGCCAGCCAAGCATCCACACCCCAATCCCCCCGTTCCGCCGCCCCCCCTTGCCCCATTGACCGACGATGAGTGCAGCGACGTCGATGAGATCAAGGCATTTTTCACCGGGTTTGATGACGCCGCGGCTAAGGCACTAATCGCACGATTTGGACTCGACCGGATTTATGCGGCGATCGCGGAGGCGGTGGGCAATACCAGTGTCAGGCATCCGCCCGGGTTTGTGCTCGATCAACTTGAGAGAGGCACAGGTGGACATTGGCGCGTGCCACGCGGGATTGACTCGAAGTCATCCGAACAGGATGGTAGGCGTTATGTCTCAGGCTTGTACGCTGATTTTATCGAGCATTAGATTCCGATAACGTGATTTCTCGGAGGTGATTGTGAGACAGTCACATCAGGGCAGGCGTCATGGGCGACGCTCGCGTCGGGCGCGGCGGCGTGGGCATATGCATCCGGCGGAGGCGATGAAGCTCAGCACGCGCACCCGGTTCAAGGGCTGGGCGATCACCAAGAGCATCACGCAGTTTCATCGCCGCGAAAAGTATTGGGAAGATTACGGCAAGCAGGGGAGATGGGAATGAAGGTCGTCAAAGCGATTACGCTCTATCAGCCTTATGCGAGTTTGATTATCGCCGGACACAAGCGATTTGAGACACGCACATGGGGTTCCGACTATGAGGGGCCGCTCGTGATCCACGCCGGAAAGACGTTGGAAGTGGACAGCACAAACCGAGAATTCATGGCTCACCTGCTGGCAAGCGTTGGCGATTATCGCAAGCTGCCTTTGAGCGCAGCGCTGGGCGTCGTCTGGAAGGGCAAATGCTTTCGCGGTCGCAGCGTGATTCCGCACATCGGCGTGCGAGAACGGCTATTTGGTGGCTTTGACGGTGATGACCGTGTGGCGTGGGAACTTTTCAACCCGGTGGCATTTGGGCAGCCTATCCCGATGAAGGGTAAACAAGGGCTGTGGGATTATCCGCTGGCGTTGCCTGACACTGTCTTAGAGCAGGTTTCTAACCGAGTTTAACAGGGAGGATCGAGATGGGACGCAACCGAGATCAGGGGCCGAAGCAGTTGGCGAAAGTGGTTGACAATCCACGTTTCACGCGGGTGTTTGTGACCAAGGGTAATTCACGTATGCCGATGCTGCTGTCCAATGCCAGCTATGATCTGCTGGTGGCCGGATTTGAGCGACGTGGCTATGCGGTAGAGAAAGCGGTGGAGTGATGCCAACATATGCGAAAGACACCACCGTCGATGCTTCTCGCTCCAGAGAAGAAATTGAGCGCACTTTGATTCGCTATGGTGCTGATCAGTTCATGTATGGCTGGCGCGATGGTCACGCATTGGTCGAGTTCAAGATGAAGAACCGTCGCATCCGTTTCCTGCTGACATTGCCCGGACGAGATGAATTCAAACTGACTGACGCCAAGAGGATTGTTCGCAGCGAAAAGGCTCAATCTGACGCTTACGATCAGGCTTGCCGCCAACGCTGGCGCGCCCTGCTGTTAGTTATTAAGGCGAAGTTGGAATCGCAGGAGGCGGGCATCGAAACGTTCGAAGAAGCATTTGCCATGCAAACGGTATTACCCGACGGATCGACCGCGGCTGAATTTTTTCTCCCGCAAGTGGCACAAGCCTATAAGACCAACGTTATGCCGCCCATGTTGCCTATGCTTCCAAGCGGCAATTAATTCCGATAAGCGTATTTCTCTTGGGTGAATGATGGACTTGACCGAGCGTGCGCCTGATGGTTGGCAGGTGTTTAAGCCAGCGGGACATCCACCGTCGATTGAGTTTTACTACGGCGTGGATTATCGCGAGATGCACCGGCTGCCATTGGGCGCACACTTCGGCGTGGTCTATAGTCCGAATCATTATGTGCATCCAGAGTCGCCGCTGCACCCTTGGCATTACACCGTGTTCGAAGTGAGTATGTGCCAATTCCGACCGACGCGGCCTGTCGAGCGCAGTTATAAGCAGATCAAGCGGCGACAGCTCACCCGCTTCGAAGTGCCGTACTTTGAGGAACTGTGGTTGGATATTCAGTTGCTGGGAAAGCCGAGGTTGGAACTTGAACAAGTCTGATTTAGAGAATGATTATCTGCTCAATGAGCAACGGATTATCTGGCTGGCTGAAGATGTTGAGCCAGCGGTGATGGAGCGGATCGCTGCGCAATTGTGGTATTTGCGAGAGAAGGATCATGTAAAGCCAATTCGGATTTTCTTTCGCAGCAACGGTGGCGACTCCATGACGGGATTGGCGCTGGCGAACATCATCAAACAAGTTAGCAATATCATCGGTGTGATGGTCGGTGACACAGGCAGCAGCGCGGCCACGATCTGGGCAAGCTGCCCTTTTCGTCACGTCTTTGCCAATGCTCGAATGGGTATCCATCCGGTGATGTGGCAGGAAAGCTACTCAAAATATGACGCTTCAAAATTGCGAACGCTACAAAGTGAATTCACCAAGATTGATGAGCGCCAATGTGAGATTTATGCGGTCGCCAGCAACAAAGAATTCAATTGGTGGTGGGAACGCTACAACCAAGCCGGTGATGTGAAGTGGCTCGATGCGTCCGAATTGATTCGCATTGAAATGGCGAGGAAAGCAGAGGATTGGAAGTGAATCAATACAGTCGCTGGGAAGATATACCGGCCAATCTGAAAACAAAAACCAGCTTGAAGCAAATGGGCTTGAAACTTAAGCGCGGCCAACAACCTGTCGCCATTAAAACCAGTTCGTACTATAAGACGCCAGATTACAAACTCTACGATAGCAACGAGGCTGTTCCCAACGTTGTGAGTGATAAGCAGCGGGCAGCGATTGAAAAGGCGAAAGCGGAATCCCTCAAAAAGCGCACCTGCACGCGTTGCGGCTATGTGCAAGAGTTAGGCAGGGATTACCGCCGCAAGGTTTATGTGCGCAACGGGATTTGTGACGAGTGCATTGACGAACTCAACGAACAATCGCGTATTGAAGGCGATGAGGCCGAAGCATCGGAATGGGCACGTGAAATTCTTAAGCGTGATGATGTGCTGATATTGGACACTGAAACCACCGACCTTTACGGTGAAATTATCGAATTGGCGATCATCAATCTCAAAGGTGAGACTGTCTTTAATCGCCGCTTTAATCCCATTACTCCGATCAGTGAAGGTGCAATGGCCGTGCATGGCATCAGTGCGGAGATGGTAGCGAATGAACCACGCTTTTCTGATTGCGCACTTGAGGTGCTTGTGACGCTCTCTACGGCGGGACTAGTGCTGATTTACAACGCGGCGTTCGATATGGCACGTCTACGCCAGACGTGCAAATTGCACGAGCAGCTGATGCCAGCGATTAAAAGCGATTGCATCATGGAGTGGTACGCGCAATGGTACGGTGAATGGTCACATTACCATGAATCGTATAAGTGGCAACCGTTGGGCGGCGGGCATGATGCGCTAGGTGATTGTAAGGCGGCGTTGGCGTGTCTCAAGGAAATGGCTTCCGATAACCCACCTTCTCAAACCGAAAATTAACAGACCGAACGGTCTGAATATGGTATACTTGTTCTAAATTAACCCTTTACTTATGGATGCCAATGAGCGAGCGAGAAAATCAATTCCAACAAATTGAGTGCGCGATGGTAAGCGCCCAGCAGAAAATTTGGCGGGGAATACAGCCGATTGATCTAGCCGGATGGCTGCCGGTGGATTGGACAACCAAGCAAGTCTTCTATTTAATGGAAGCGATGGTCAAGCGGGGGCGGCTGGTCAAGGTGGGCGTTGGGCCTGCACGTGGATACCGCTTGGCGACGGGTTCGCAGCGTCAAGCCTTCGCTGAGAAGTATGCGCTGCGGCCGCGCGGCCAGATCTCCGTGAGTGATTACACCGAACTCGTTTATGAAGCGATTGAGAACGCGGTGGCGAAAGCCTATCGCGATTTAGGGCGTGGGGTGCTACCCAAGGATATTCAGGCGCGCTTGCCTTATGGTCGAGCGGAGGGCAGTTTGCGGCGCGATATGCTGGCGATGTGGTCAGCAGGTCGATTGGTGCGGGTGGCTGGGCAAGGGGCGCGCCAAGGTTATCGTCCGCCGACGCGGATTGAGAAGCTGGCTTTTGTGGTCAATCAGGGGATGTGGCCGCATGGGGCGGAATTTGTAGTAGGATGGAGTTAGTAGTCAACGTATAAGGGGGATTGTTATGGATAATCGGATTGTGCAAGTAAAGACTGCCTTAATCGAATTAACGAAGATATTGCCTGAACAGCAATATATAGAGGGTCAAGATTTTGAGGAACTGCTCAATCTTTTTCTCACAGCAATAGAGGTGATGGAAGATCAAGAAAAGCGTTTGACCGAATTAGAAAATAAACGCTAATCCCAAAAGTTAAAGGGCGCACCCATCGGTGCGCCCTTTTGATTCTGTGCGTTCAAAGTGACGTGCGATGTGTAGTATGACACTGTGCATTCATTTAACTTTCGCATAGTGCGTATGAATCTGGCAAAAATGAGGGCGTGGATACGCGCCGGTTGGACGTGTTTAGGCGTATGAAGGCAAATCAGAAGTACAGCATCGCGGATTTTCGGCTGGCGATTGAGAAGGTGGGCACATCACCCAAAGACATCGCCGAAGAATTACGCTGCTCGCGCGGGACGGTGTACGCCTATTTGAAGCGCTATCCCGAACTCAAAAACGCCTATGAAGCTCAAAAAGGTGAGGTGGTCGAAGAGAAGCCGCTGTATCCCAAAGAGGTTTTTGAGAAGGCCATCCAAGAGTCGCACGGCGTAAAAGCGGCGGTGGCGGCTGCGATTAAGTGCAGTCGTCAGACGGTGGATAATGCGCTGAAGCGCTGGCCGGAATTGGTTGAACAATTGGACGCGGCGAAGTCATCTCTGATTGGCAAGGCGACGAGCGCACTGGTGCAGGACATCGACGACAAAGAAAGCGATGGACATCAGCGGGCATATATGTTCGTGCTGAAGACGTGGGGCAAGGATGAAGGCTTTGTGGAGCGGCAGGAAGTCACCGGCGCGGACGGTGCAGCGCTAATGGATGTGTCTCCGGAGATCCTGCAGCAAATTAAAGACGCGGGACTCAATCTGAATGAAGTGCTTAAGAATTTCGCGGCGATGGTTCAAGCGGGGGCGTGAGATGGCAAAGTTACCTAGCTGGATACGTGTGATCGAGACGAAGCGTGAAGATGCTTCAATGGTGATCGCTATCCGCTGGTGGCATCCGCACGTGTGGGGGATTTGTTATCGGCAGTGCCGCAAAAATATTCTCGAAGGTGGGCTGAACCCGAATCATCTGGCAATGCGGTGGCTGACCGTCAAGACGGTTGTGAAGACAGTTTGGCAAGAATCCAAGCGTTCGTGGCATTTTGATTAGGGGCGTGAGATGACCAAAGAAGAACTTCGCTTACGGGCACATGAGATGGTGGATAATTTTCTAAATCTCTTGTCTCCAGACTTAGAGATTCATGATGGTAATACTCTTGTTGAAGAGTTGCCTGAAGAAGTTGTTAAGGGCAATCACGTTCGAATGACGATGGATATTTGGCTAAGGAAACCTGCACAAATAGATTCCGATAAGTCTCCTTCTGAAACGTGATTAAACGTCTCCTCCTTCTGCTGGCCGCACTGTGGATCTTCATTTGCGCGGTCACGCCTGAAGCGGCATTCGCTGCCCAACTCTACGAAAAAATCTACGGCAAGCCTCCGCCAGCGCTGAAGCAATGGCAGATCGTCGCGCATGAGCAGGCGACGGTTGCGCCTTTCCACCCGCTGTATGAGATCGACCACAAAGAGAAGATCGTCCATACCTATCTGCACCCGGGGCAGATGTCCGCATGGCAAAGCGTAAAGCGCTTCGTCTTTATGATTGCGGGCAAGCAGTCGGGCAAAACGATCTTCGGACCGGTGTGGTTGCTCGAACAAATTCTCAAATATGGCAAAGGTGATTATCTGGCGATCAGCGCGACGAACGATCTGTTCATCGCCAAGATGCTGCCTGAAATCATGCGACTGTTCGTCACCGATTTGGGTATCGCGCGCTACTGGCCGGGTGATCGCATCTTCGAGCTGCGTGATCCCGCGACAGGCGAATTCGGCGCGGCGCATGGCTATGAACACGAAAAGATGTGGGGCCGTATCATCCTGCGGACGGCGGAGAGCGAAGCCGGTATCCAATCCTTCAGCGCGAAAGCGGCATGGATGGACGAACCCGGTTTGTATCGTGACCGCGTGTGGAAGGATGTGCGCGGCCGCGTGTCGTTGGCGGCTGGCCCTGTGTTGGGTACGACGACGCCTTACGATATGGGCTGGTTGTACGAGCAGATTTATAAGCCGTGGGTTGATGGCGATCCTGAAATTGAAGTCATCCAATTCATATCGACGGTCAATCCACTTTTCCCGCAAGCCGAATATGACAGCCTCCAGCGCTCGCTGCCTAAATATCAATTTGATATGGACTATGGGGGCGCGTTCGGTCGTCCGCCGGCTGCGATCTATGAAGACTTCAAGGATGCGCTGCGTGAGGATGGCGGGCATAAGGTCAAGCGCTTTGTCATCCCGCAAGAGTGGCCGCGGATGGTGTCGATTGATCCGGGTGTCGTCAACCCGGGCAAAATCTGGTGGGCGCATGACACGACCGAAAATGTGTATTACATCTACCGTTCGGTCAAAGGTGGGCAGCGGTTGGACGCCAAGGTTCATGCCCAGAACGATATTGCGCTGGCGAAGAAGGGCAATGAGCGTGTCATCTGGTGGGCAGTGGGCAACAAAGGCGAGAAATATTGGCGCGAGGACTACAAATCGGCTGGTGCGATGAATGTACGCGAGCCTGATACCGTCGATGTGGAAGAAGGTATCGACCGCTTCAATCAACTGATTCGTGAGCATCGCGTATTTGTGATGGACGACGAAAAAGAATTTATTGATGAGATTATGCGCTACAGCCGCGTCATCAAGAATGGTGAAGTCACCAAAGAAATTAAGGACAAATCCACTTTCCATCTAATGGACACGGCCCGTTATTTTGCGGTGCAGGTGGTGAAGAAGCGGCCACAGTATCAGACCAGCGTAGGGAGTACCAAATATGCTTGACGCGATTGCAAAGAAATTCATGGATGCCGGTCTCGTCGCCAGCACGTGGCGGGACGATGTGCAATGTCGTGGTGAGCTGGTCTGCCTCTATCGCGAATACTACGAAGGCGATCATCGGATGAAGCTCACCAAAGAGATGAAATCCATGATGCAGATCAGCGATGATCGGCTGGATCGCTACAACGACAATTACTGCGAGATGGTCGTGAATTCGATGGCCGACCGGCTGACCGTCGATCATATTGGCGCAATGAGCAAACAAGCATCAAGTGATCCTAAGCAGGTCGATCCTGCCCAGATGTGGGTTGATGTGTTGATGGATGCCAATCGCTTCGACGGTTTGCAAATTGATGTGCGCGAGGCGGCGCTGCGTGACGGTGAAACCTTCGTCATGCTGGAATATGACGAAGAGTCCAAGCAGGTCGAGATGTATCACGAGCTGGCGTGGGATGGTTCGTGCGGCGTGATGGTGGTGATGGACAATAAATATCAGACGATTTTGGCCGCGGCGAAGGTCTGGTATGAAGGCGACACTACCCGTGTGAATCTCTATTATCCGAATCTAATTGAGAAGTACACGGCAGGCACGGCTGATGACGGGGCGACTGAATTAACGCCGATCACCGATCCGGAAGATACGACACGCAGCGGCAAGATGCCCGGTGTGCCGATTGTACGCTTCAGCCGTAAGAAGAAACCCAGGAGCGAACTCAAGAACGTCATTCCATTGCAGGACTCCTTGAACCGAACTGTCGTAGATATGGTCATGAGCGCGGAACTGACGGCCTTCAGCGTGATGTTTGCTAAAGGTTGGAAGCCTCCACAGGCCATCACACCCGGCATGATCTATCATGCGATGATCACCAACGCGGACGGCACACCTGTAGTGCCTCAAAATGAGGACGAGGCTAAGGCCCTTGTCGCCATGATCCAAGCGTTTTCATTGCAACGTATCGAGGGCGGCAGCCTTGCTGAGTTGGTTAAGCAAGCCGAATTCATCATCAGCCAAATTGAGAAAGTCTCCTCGACGCCGGTGGATTTGGGCGGTGGTCAAAGCGGTGAGTATCTGAAGCAGCTCGACGTGCGGCTGCAAGGCAAGATCGAATCGGCGCAGGTGACATTCGGCAATAGCTGGGAAGACGTCATCCGGATGGCCGCGCTGATGCAACTGCTCTTCGGTCATACCAAACCACCCGAACTCGCTAAGGTTTCGACCGAATGGAAGAGCGCCGAAATCCGTAATGATGCGGATATTTTTGCCTTGTTCAAACTACTGAACGATGCGGGCTATACCCGCGCCGCGCTGCGTGCCCTGAGCAAGAGTCCTCTGGCGAACTTCACCGAAAAAGACATTGACAAGATGGTGGATGAGAAGAGCGCGGATACAGCAAAGACACTTCAGCGAGCGTCGGGCACGCTCGATGGTTTTGGTCAATTCAATCCACCCGGTCAATTGAATTTCAATTCGATCGCGAATTAGCTTCCGATAAAACTTCTTCTCAAGGGGGGATAATGAAAGCACATTGGGCATATCTCAAATATGTTTTACGTCATAAGTGGTTCGTATTTCGTGCTGGACTGTTCAAAGTGCCGCTGTTGATGCTTATCCTCCATGATTGGGATAAATTCTTGCCAGATGAATGGAATCCCTACGTCCACACCTTTTATGCACCGGACGGTTCAAAACAATACAAGGAGTCGGTTGATTTCGCCCATGCATGGATGCTTCACCAACATCGGAATAAGCACCACTGGCAATATTGGCTAAAACTCCCTCAACCCATGAATGGCGGCGGGACAATATGGAAAACATTTCCTATTCGAGAACTTGATATTTTGGTTTGGGATAGAGGAGAAGCACAAAAGATTGTCACGCGAAACTCAGGTGGCAATACTTGGTATGAGTTACGCCCTGTCGATGTTTTAATTAGCATATTAGCTAAATTAGAGCCTGATCCTATGCCAGATGTCTATCGCCGTGAAATGCTTGCCGATTGGATGGGTGCTGGTAAAGCGGCAGGCAAACCTAAGACGTGGGAATGGTATCAAAAGAATAAGGATAAAATGATATTGCATCCCGATACCCGCGCATGGGTTGAAGCTGAATTATTGAAGCTGCAAGAATCCTATCGGCTCGACCAAAAAGGCCAAGCAATGGGATTTGCCGGTGCAAGCTGGTTTGACGAATGAAAGATAAAACACCCTTCATCTACGTTTATATCCTCTATTACTACGATGTGTATGCAGAAAGCCTTGTAGATCGCTTTCAGCAAGTGCATCCCATTCCGTGTGCCTCGCTTGAACGCGCGACCATGTTTGTGAAACCCACGATTGGCGTCGGTGACTTAGAAGAGATTAACGCTAATTCCTTGTGGAGATATGGTAATTACTGGATACAAAGAGAGCCGATTGTTGACTCGTTTGGCGAGGGACTTGAGCGCATTATCCCCTTCACAAATGAACGACTTGATAATTTGAAGTTGGAATAACTTCCGATAAGGGCTTTTCTCTGCGCGTTACCATTTTGATGGACGAGGTAAATTGGTGGGCATTGATGCGGGATGGAGAAGTGGCATCTCATCAGGCTCATAACCTGAAAATCGGTGGTTCAAGTCCACCTCCCGCAACTGAATCCAAAATATACATACCGACGTAAAATAGTGGGTCGGGGTAGGCGGCAGGCCGAATGAGGGTGAAGTAACTGCAATAGCTTCACTAATCGCAGCGATAGTTTTCCGGCACGACTGCGAGGGTGGATTACGGAACAGTTTGGCGGTGTCAAGGCAAACCGTTACAAAGAGAGTCGAGCAATCGGCTCTTTTTGTTTAGATAGAATTGGGCACTGTGGGGAGATCGCGATTCAATGCCCAATTTTATTTCAATGGATTAGGTTTCTAAATCGACATGCACATTTACCGCACTGGCAATTTTCTTTATCGCCTTATTAAGTGCGAGGAGTTGACCGCCTGTGTTAAAAGCGTCAACGACTCCAACTACAGTTCCACACGATGCGCATTGAATTGCGCTGTATTCGAAGCGTGATCCATGCGGACTAATTGAATGCAATTCAAAACTATGATGCCCACATTTGGGACAACTTGATGCGGCCATAAATACCCCCATCTCTGATCTTCCCTCAAATAATTATATTTGAATCTGTTTTCTGGACAAATTTACGGAGGCGATTAACTCAGTGCTTGACTAAGTGAGGCTTCGCGCACCATGTCGCCAAAGACAGGATCGGTGTGCTGATGGATAAAATCTTCGAGGGTGACGCTGCCATTTTTGAAGGCTTCAAATTTGCCGGGGGAATTGGTGAAGCTGGCCTGCTGCTGTTGGCGCGTGGTCGAGAGGGAATTAAACCAATCGGTGCCGGTGGTGATGTTGAGCGCGCGACCTTTGACCTGTACAACACTGGTGCAGCGGCCATTCCAATGATCATCCACACGGGGAACGGGCGTGCCTGCATCTTCCTCGCTGTCCCAAATCACTGTGCCGTGTAAGGCAATACAACTGAGGCAGGTGCGATCATCTAGCGCGGCGATCCGGATGACCTGCGAGATGATGCCCGCGTTGGCCGTCTGATTGGCAGAGGTGGCGTCGCGGTAACTGGTGAGCTGAAGCGTGCGCATCATGGTGTTGGCGAGATGACCGGGTAAGTTCTCGGTGATTTGGCGGATGCTGCTGGCGGAGCGTAAGGGTGACCAACCTTCGGCGATGCCGCGGATGGCCTGATTTTTCACAATCGCAACGACGTCATCTCCATATTTGGCGAGCATGTTCGTCCACGCGTCGGACTGCGCATATTGGACGAGCTGCTGCACCGCTTCCGGATCCGGCTTGTTCCAGATGACACCAATGCGGGCAAGCTGCTGATCGGTCATGCCGGGTAGGGCGAGCTGTCGTTGAATCTTGGCGGCGGCATCCACGGCGGTTTGCTGCACCACTTCCGAGGCGCTATCGACGACACGGCCATTGACTTCCATCGTGTCGGAGAGATCGGCCAGCAATGCGCGCAACACCGGATTATCCGGCTGAAGTTTTTCACCCGCTTCGGCGAGACGTGCGACTTCTGCATCCAATTCTTTGAGACGCTGCTGAATCAAGCCGCTGTTGACGCTGCGGGCAACGGCATTTAAAACGGGCTGCACCGACGAGTTGTAGTCTCGATCGAGCAGCCCATTAATTAAATCTTGGACGGTTCCCTGTTTAGGGCGTGGGCTTGGGACGACCATTAAGCGTGTGCGACTGCGCCCTTGTTGATGTTGAGGGTGACGATGTTGGTGCCTTCGCCGATGAAGAGGTTGACGACGAAATTGCCAGTCGTCAGATCAGCCCAAGGTGCGATACCACCAGCGGCCGCGGCGGAGACACAATAGTTGGTGCCAGCCGCGCATGTCGCACCGATGTTGATGCGCGCACCTTGAGGAGCAATGATGCACTGACCGCCCGCGTTGGCCGGTGCAAGAACGATGCCCAGTACGTTCGTGGTGAGCGCGTCGGTGGTGGCGCGAGCAGCCTTGATCAGCGAATCAGCCGAGTCTTGATAGACGGCCTGACCGATGGTGAGGGCTACGCTTGCCAGCAATCCGTAGATCGGGCTGACGCCACTGAGCCACTTGATAGCGGTGGTGGTCGGTGATAAATCGGTAAACCAAGCGCGGCGGCGGGTGAGGCTTACATTATATTCCGCGTCAAGGCGTCTTGCTGTGCGAACAAGACCGAATGTTTTGACTTCGTAAGGCATGGGGAATTCCTCCGTAGAGACAACAATTGTTGTGCAGACAATAGTCGCTCAACGGAGGAGTAACGTACAGCGGGTTATTGGGCGGGGCGTTTAAACCAGAAGGTTAAACTATCCTCAACGCCACAAAGTTCCCAATTGTCTTGCCCCATGCTGACAATCTTACCGAATGTCCTTGTCGCAACATCATCACCCTGTAAATCTTGCATCTTTGTTACAACAACCGCTCCGTCGTGATACCTATACATTTGACTACCCGCATCCGCATCGGGGTCGAACTTAATCTTGCAAATATCCCAACCCATTTGATCTTTCCTCCTTTTTTACTCCCTCATTAATTATATCACCTAACAGAAGGTTCATTATCGGAAGCGTTGCGCGTTACGTGAGAGAGGCTTGTGAAATATTTGGGTTATTCATTCAAGTGCGCTTAGAAGGGCTTTCGGGGCTGTCAGCGGCGCACGAATTTCCAAAAGTGGCGTGATACCACAGGAGCAGAGCCGAGATGGCTGACGTGCAGAATGCTGGTGAACAGCAGAATAACCAACAGGAAAATAGCAGCAAGCCTGATGGGAAATATAACCCATCAACACTTGAAGACGCGTTGAAGATTATCGGAGCACTGAGCAAGCGCGTTGAAGAACGCGAATCAGAAGCCCGACAATACAAGACAGAGCGTGACACTTTAACGGCAGCGCAGCGTAAGCAGCTCGAAGATCAGGGCAACTTCAAATCGATTGCAGATCAACAGACAATTGAGCTTGCACGATTGAAACCTATTGAGGAACGTGCGACGGCGCTGGAAAAGATTATCCGTGATAGCAATGATGCACGTATCAAAGTCGTGCCGGATCAATATAAGAATATGATCCCAACGGATTATCCACCTGAGAAGTTGCAAATGTGGCTGAATGCTAATGAAGCGCTGTTGGCTAAGCAACCTGCCCCCGATTATGACGCGGGTAAAGGTGCTGGTAGCGGAGGCGCAACAACTTCTAAGCTATCGCCTGAGGAAAAGGCGATGGCAAAGCGGATGGGCGTGTCCGAAGAAGAATATTCGAAAGCCAAGGCCAAGAGACAAGCGCAGGAGTAAAAACTGTGGCACGCAATTTTGAATTTGCCTATTCATTAGGTGGCGGAAATTTCCCGCCTGTTATCCGTAAGCTGCCCGTCGCAGCAACACAGACCATCGCGGTCGGTGATGCTCTGATCATGAGCAGCGGCAAGGTCGCCAAGGGCGGCGCAGCGATTGGTGAAGTCGTGGGCATCGCGGCAGAAGCCAGCGCCAGCCAAGCGGCAGGCACCTTGATCGAAGTTGAAATCGTCATGCCTTGGCAGGTGTGGCGCGCGACGGCCACCGCTGACGCGACGAGCGTGGTGCGCGACGGCACCGAAACTTACGATCTCACTTCGGCGCAGCTCGTGGATCCCAGCGATACCACTGGCGGCAGTCTCCAGATCATCGACATTGACCCCAACGTCAATACGGCGATCTACGTCCAGTTCATGAGCTGCTTCTACTGCGGCGCATAACAGTAGAAGAAAAGGAAAACAACAATCATGGCTGGTTCAGCAAATTATCAAGCATTCACCAATCTGGCGGTTGCGCTTACCGCGTTGTGGGATCGCACGGTTATCAACGATGCCGCTGTAGCACCGCTGTTTGGTGAGCAGGAAAGCGCTAGTGCGGTCGAACGCACCAAGGGTTTGGGTAAGATGGGTTTGGTGCCGGAATATAACGGCTCAATCGAGTATGAGGACGCGGATCCGCTCGATCTCTCGACCTACACCCACAAGGAATATGCCCGTGGTGTGAAAATCCCGCGCAAGCTGTTGGATGACGCGGAATACAACCTCATCAACAGTCTCGTCACCGAAAACGCTACTGGTTTCAGCCGCACGATGGCAAACCACATGGTGAGTGTGTTCAACAACGCCTTCAGTTCGAGCTATCTGGGGCCAGACGGTAAAGCGCTGTGCGCCACCAACCACAGCAGCGGCACGAAGCCTGCCTTCAATAACAAGGGTACGGCTGCCTTCACGCATGACAATGTTGTGAGCGCTCGTCAGTTGATGCGCAAATTCAGGGACGAAAAGGGTAACACAATTCTGGTGCGCCCTGACACGCTGGTGGTGCCGGTCGATCTGGAATCGGCGGCTGATGAGATCGTCAACAGCGTTCAGCGCAGCGACAACGCCAACAACGCGATTAACGCCAACCGCAAGTTGTCCTACATTGTTGAGCCGCTTCTGAGCGATGCCAACAATTGGTTCCTCGTTGACTCGCAATTAGCGAAGCAATACCTGCGCTGGTTCTGGCGCGTGCGTCCCGAGTTCAAGGAAGATCCCAAGAGCGATTACGACCTTGAAATGCGCATGCGCGGTTATATGCGCTACAGCTTCGGCTGGGACACGCATGTTTGGATCTACGGCAACGAAGTCGCGTAGGTTCTGATAAACCCCCTTCTATGATCAATCACCCCGTCACGATGGCGGGGTGATTTTGTACCTGACAAGAGCAAATGAGGTGTAACGATGGCAGGAACCCCAACAAATTTCCCGAACGGTATCACTGGCCCGCTCATTGGTGATGTGGTCGGTGGACTTCAGCACACTATTCAAGTCGCAAGCGTGGACGGTGCAATCACCCTGAAGGCCGGTAAGGTGCTGATCACCAAAGGCAGCGCGGCCGCATTGACCTTGGCGGATCCCGTCGCCGGGTTGCAAGCAGCCGGTGGTGACGACGGCAAAGAGTTGGAAGTGGTTTCCACCACAGCCTTCGCCCATACCGTCACCATTGCCAGCGGTTTGAATGGTGCGGGTGCGAGCGCAGACGTGGGCACATTCGGTACCGCGGTGGGCAATCGCTTCACAGTCGTGGCCTACGGCGGCAAGTGGTATGCCAGCGGTGGCGCACCGGTCAACGTGACCTTCGCCTAGTTCCGATTAGCAACTGAGAAAAGGAGTTATCGGAAGCTATGGCTACAAGACGCACGACAGTATCGGTTCCAACGACCGGCACAAATGGCAGTGCCACTGGTGCGGCGATCACACCGGTGATTGATGGTGAGGTCAAAGCGATCTATGTGGATTACGGCACTGAACCGAATACGACCAGCATTGTAATCACCGAAAAAGGGAATACCCCAGCGCTGCCCGTGTTTTCTCTGGCGAGTGCCAACACAAATGGTTGGTTCTTCCCATTGTGGCCCGCAAACAAGTCAACCACCGGCGGGGCTTTCACTGACCTCGGTTCACGGATCGTCGTCGGTGATCAGCTCAATATCGCCGTCACTGGTGCGGATAACAATAAATCGTTGTCTGTGACTGTTGTGTGGGATGACAGCCAATGACCTTCTCTTATGACATGGTCAATCCAACCGACGTGACACGGATCCGCCGCCATATTGGGGATACGTCTGAAGAGACGGCGATGTTCCCCGATGAAGAACTGACCTTCATTCTGACTGAAGAAGGCAGTGTGGGGAAGGCGGTTGTGGCCTGCATCAAGAACATCATGGCGCGGCTTTCGATGGAGCCTGACATGAAGGCCGATTGGTTGCAGATTGATTGGCGGCGGTCGGCTGATAATTGGAAGATCCTGCTGGCCGAGAAGAAAACTGAATTTGGCTTGGGTTGGCAGTCGTCCAGCGGCGGGCAGCATGTCTACCGGCCTGATAGTGACCAGAAAGAACCGCCGGATTACGGTGAGGCATAACTAAGCGCTGATTATGGGAACACATCAGATTGCTTACATGGATGGGTTAACTGTGACCGTGGTTTATGATGAGCTGTTGTGGATCATATTGTCGATCACACTCGATAATAAAAATTCTGATCGCTCATTTCAGGTGACGGCGACCAATCTGGCAAACGGTCGATCTGTTACCCGAAACATTGCCGCGTCTGATAACAAAACCATTTTGCTCCCGACAGGGCTTAGTACTCGCCTCGATGTAATTTCGCATCCCCGCCGCGTTTTGGATGGGATTGATTGGGATATTAGTTAATGGCGTGGGCATATCGTGCTAGCGCGACTGGGGGTAATGGTTCCGGTTCGACAGTAACCATTAATAAACCTACTGGAACGGCCAGCGGGGATTTGCTCATTGCCAATCTGTATCTCGAATCTGATACCAATACGTGGTCAAGCGTCCCTACTGGTTGGACGCTTTTACGTTCAATCGCCCGTACTGGTAATTTCAAGCTGTGGGTGTATTACAAGTGGGCAGGCGGAAGCGAGCCGACTTCCTATTCATGGACGCCTGCATCAAGTGCATGGCGCATCGGTCTCATTTCGGCTTATTCCGGCGGTTCAGGCAGCGGTAATCCTAATGACGTAGGGAGCACCAATCAGGGCAACGGCAACAATACCACTCAGACTGCGCCGAGTGTGACCACCACGGCTGCGAATGATTTACTGGTTTACAGCTACGGCAATTTTAATGGTGATAATGCGGCGGCAACCAATGGCGCTGCAACCAATTTAAGAACCACAATCGGCGGCTTGCTGATTGCTGATGCGGTCATTGCGAGTGCAGGTGCGACTGGAACGACCTTTCCGAGTGGTGGTGGGATTGGTACCGAAGATTTCGCTGCTAGTCACTCGGCTTTATTAATTTCCCCCGGTGGTGGGGGTGGTACGACTTTCACGAAGTCACTCAGTGGAGATGGCGCAGGCGGCGGCACAATCCTCAAGCAAGCGAATAAATCAATTGCTGGTGGTGGTGCGGCCAGTGGCTTGATCAATAAGCTATCCATAAAGGCTCTTATCGGAAGCGGCGCAGCTTCAGGTGCGGTCACAAAACAGGCAAATAAACCATTGAGCGGCAGTGGTGCAGCCAGCGGATCACTCAGTTCCATGCATCTGTTCTTTAAGACGTTGACCGGTGCAGGCGCAGCTGCGGGAACACTCATCAAGCAAGTCAACCGCACGTTGGCCGGTGGTGGCGCGGGCAGCGGTTCACTCAACGCCTTACATCTTTTCTACAAAACCTTATCTGGTGCAGGCGCTGGTGCTGGCACGCTTATCAAACAAGTCAATCGCACGCTGGCCGGAAGTGGTGCGGGCAGCGGCGGCATCACCAAGCAAATCAATAAGATTTTGGGTGGCAGTGGCGCGGGCAATGGCAGCATCACCAAACAGATCAACAAAATCTTGGCTGGCGTTGGCGCAGCGGTCGGTGATTTGATCGGCACCTTGAACGGTGGAGGCACGACGTTCACTAAAACGTTGTCCGGCGGCGGTGCTGGCAGCGGGAGCGTTACCAAACAGGTCAATCGACTATTGACGGGTGGTGGCGCAGCCAGTGGCAGCATCACTAAACAACTCAACAGATTATTGTCGGGGAGCGGGTCGGCCAGTGGCAGCCTGAGCAAAACGGCGCACAAAATTGTCAGCGGTGCAGGCGGTGCGAGCGGCAGTCTGAGCAGGCGAATCAACAAGGTGCTGTCGGGTGCTGGAGCGGGCAGCGGTGCGTTAAACATCAACCGATTTTATAACGTCATTCTCAGTGGCAGTGGCGCAGCCAGCGGTGCCATTAGCAAGCAAATTAACAAGGTTCTGAGTGGCAGCGGCAGTGGCAGCGGCACAATTAATAAACTCGTCAAACGCATTCTGAGCGGCGCAGGCAGTGCCATTGGATCGCTGATCGGTTTATTGAACGGTCAATCGTCGGATGCGCGCGGGCGTGTAAGTTGTCGCGATGCTGCGCTCAGTAATGTTAGTGTACGCGATGGACTTGTTTTTGATGTGACGGTCAGCAATCGTGCGATTTTTACCACGACTGTATCCGATAGCGAGGAGGACTAAGGCATGACGGCACAGAGTACACAGGGCAAAGGTTCGGGCAGCGGCTCGCTGTCGATCAAAGTGATTCGTGGTGGCAAAAAGCGCAATATTGTTCAGATGATTATCACTGCGTTGGCGTTGTGGTTTTCAGTGCAGTGGTCGAAGACTGAGGTCACCCGCTGGCACATCCGCAATATGTTAACCACGCGCTTCATTCAAGGATGGATCAGCTACCATATGGCGTGGCTTATGGCTGGTATTTTCGGCTGGAATATCGGTGTGTCCGAACTGCGAGCGGTACTGATAAAAGCTGATGGTAGATGTTTAGATTATGGCGTGATTAGCCATCGTGTGGTCACCGATGCTTTTGTGGCGCTGCTGATTGATGATATGGACAATGCCAGCGGCGGCGCGGATATCAGTGGCTTTAAATATCATGGCGTAGGCACCGGTACGAATGCGGAATCAGCCGGTGACACAACCCTGCAAACTGAATCGACCACCATCCTAACGGTCAACAGCACACGGGCGACAGGGACACAGACTCAACCGACCGCGGCCAGCATTCAGTCGGTTGCCACGCAGACCTTCGATGGAAGCGGCGCCATCACCGAGCATGGATGGTTTAATAATGCGACTGTGGGCAGCGGTACATTGGCCGACCGCAGCGTTTTCAGCGCGATCAATGTCGCGAATGGTGATGGCATTCAGTTCACCTACACCTACGCACAAACCGGCAGCTAAACATGAAGCTGCCGAATGAATATGACGTGGGGGATCGTCCACGTCTTTACTTTTCCACGAAGAATGAAAATAACGTTCCCACAGACCCAACAGCGGTCGTCTGTAAATACCGGGTGGCAAGCGGATCTGTGGTCACTAAAACATTCGGACCTGATGCGGAAGTGGTGAAAGACAGCGCTGGCGAATTTCATATGGATCTGGATTTGACCAGTGATATGAATGGGGCGCTGGTCAAATACCGCTGGATTGCGACAGGTACGGTTATCGGCGCAGATGAAGGTGAGTTCCGTGTACGGCAGAGTGCATTCTATTAGGTAGAGAATAACGGTTATCGGAAGCGAAATGCGCGTTGAAGTTCAGCGCGCATTTTAGTCTGATCTCGATGGGCAGGAGGCGTAATGCCACACTTTAGCGCTCGGACAATTGCGATAGTGAGACGGAACGTCAACGCGATGTTGACGGATACCTGCACGCTATCAAGAGAGACTGGTGCGACAGGTACGATGGGCGAACCGATTCCGACATCTGCGACTGTGGCGACGGGCGTGCCGTGCCGGGTGATCCGGGCGAAAACGCCTAGCAACGGCTCAACGATGCCGGTGGGGAGCCAAGAGTCGATGGTGGAGCTGTACCGGCTCATTTGCCCCGTTGGGACTGATTTCAAAGTTGACGATCAGGTGGTCATGAGCGATGGGCGTGTCTTCCAAGTCGTCAGCATGGAAGATGGACTGACGGACAGCGGCTTCGCCGGGGCGGTCATAACGAGGGTGCGGTCGTAACTTGTGGCCTCCGCACCACCTTCTGGAGAGATGATGAACAGTTCCAAGGTTACTTTGGATGATCGCAAATTGCAGAGGCTTATCCAGACTGAACCGGATAAGGTTTCAACTTGGCTGGATAGCTTCACAGAAGATTTATTATCGCGAATTGTCCTGAGCTTTGGTCCATCACCCTCTGCACCGGGCGATCCACCGGGCGTTAATACTGGTGCGTTGCGAGCTTCGATGCACTGGGAGCGAACAGGGCCATTCGAACGGACGATCAGCGATGGGGTGGAATACGGTCTGTACCTTGAAGATGGCACGGAATCCATCGCGCCGCGTCCGTTTATGACACCCGCATTTGCGGATGCCCAGCAGCGGATTGGGGCAGACGCGCGTGAGAACCTTGGGCTTGAGGACGTATGAACGCGCTGCAGGCTTGCTTTGAAGTATTTGTACAGAAGCTGAAGGGCAATGGCTCCCAAACATGGGGAACGCGCGTGCAGCCGCTGGAGATCGCCAGCGCGACACTGGTGAAGCCTTACGTGGTTTTTTTCTGGGCAGCCGGCGGACGCGATTTGGTGACCGCCAATCGCAAGAATGCGCGTTTCACGATCAGCGTGAAGGGTGTATCCGAGTCGATGGCCGCGGCGATGTCGATTGATGATGCGATTAACGGGCTGCTAGATGACAGTGGCCGACAAGATACCAACCCACGCCTGCCGGTGCATGCGGTGTGGGACATTCTGAACGTGACCGAGATGCGCCAAATCTGGATTGAGGAACAGTTTGCCGGGGCGAAGAATATTTATCACGCCGGGCATCAATACGAAGTGGTGATGGAGCAAAAATAAATGGCGACTTACAACGGCAACGGTATCAGTTTGACGGTCAATGCTCAGGATGTGAAGGCCCGGTGGCGTGAATTCAATCCCAGTCTCAAGATTGGCGATGAAGACATCAGCGCTGGCTCGAACGTGGCATGGGAGCAGCATGCAGGTAAGCTGATGGTCGTTAATGCCAAAATGACCATCGTATACGATGATGCGGCTGCGGCTGCCGCGGCTGCGGCCTTGTGGGTTGCGTCCGCTGTGGTTGCGATTGTTTACGGACCAGAAGGCAATGCAGCTGGCAAACCCTGCTTGAGTGCCAATTTCAAGATCAATGGTATCGACGGCCCATCGGCGAAGTACGATAAGTCGCTGGTCGTCTATGAATACGATCTCGTCAGCACGGGCACGCCAACCAAGAACCTTTGGGCTGGCGACACGTTCTAATTTATCTCGATTAAGGTGAGGGAAGATGGCAAAAAAGTCTGCGACCGGGCCACAGGCGGTTTTTGATTATGATCGTGTTGATTCAACTTGGGCAGAGCGATTTCAGGAAAGCCTGACAGCAGCGGCTGAAGCACAATCGATCATCCAGCGTCCAATTCCGCCAAGCATGAGCGATCCCGATGATGAAAAGTACGATGAGGATAAATCTCAGGTGTTCTTTGATCGTCGTGATGCAGCACTGGAGACCATTAGGAATTCGCCCAAAGAACAGAAAAAGCTGCTGACGGAAGTGCTGGTCGATGTGCCGCGTGAATGGCTCGTCAGCGATGCTCCAGACGAAATTGATTGGAGCAATGTTGATAACCTGAAGTTCGTATCCTACGACGGATACACCAAGCTTCTGACTCAGTGGATTCAGGGAGGCGGGGCGCGGGCCAAGGCAAAAAACTAGGATGGGACTATGCAATGGCTGCTAAATTCAAAGGATCAGTGACCTTTGATGATAGCGAGAATAGACGGCTTGAAAATTCTCTTCTTATTCTTATAGGCGTACAGCCGTCCGAGCTAAAGCATATGTCCCTTCAACTCAAAGCCGATCTTCTTGAAATATATCGGACACGCCAGTTTCTTGAACAAGGCAAAATGCCTGAATAATCCCTCTTCACGAGGGATTTTTATTCAACAACCTCGACGAAAGTTAGCAGAGTATAGCCGTTTGTCAGTCCTCGCCCGCGCTGATCCACTTGCTCTTTTAACTCATAGCCTTTCCTCATCCATTTCTCGATCGCCTTTTGGATGCGTGCCGAGTTTGGGTTCCCTAAAAGCCCATGACCAATCCGGATCACCTTCACTTTTGCTGCTCGCTTTGTTTTTGCCTTAGCAGCAGGAAAAGATGGTAGCCTTCCCCGTTTTGGTTTTTCAGCCGGTGCGATCTTGTCGAGCTTTGTCTCCCATTCCCGTGCCGTTGGATGGTCAATCGTTTTTAGCAGAGCACGTGCTTCATCATATTTCCTTTCATTGATCAGTTCTTTTGCAGCGTCGAACTTCGCCTTGCTCATATTTCCCCCTCCATGAATCAATCTTCCTAAATATCAATATTACATCCATTCAAAATACAGGCGAATTAGGGAAGTTCCGTTTGGTGCGTTACTCGCTGGGGCGGATGCTACGGTTGCCTTGAAATTACAGAATAGAACTTATCGGAAGTTAATTTGGCAGCAGGTACGCAGGTAGCCAGCTTATTCGGTGTTTTATCCCTCGAAGATAGCCAGTTCCAAAGCGGTTTGAAGAACGCTGATAAGGGACTAGGCAATACTCATTCGCGCCTGAAAGACTTTAGCACTGGGCTTAAAAATGTTGGCGCTGGCCTTATCGCGGTGACTGGGCCGGTGGTTGCTTTTGGCGTCGCCTCCATCAAAGCTGCAATGGATAGCCAGAACGCGATTGCTCAACTGGACGCCGTTATCAAATCGACGGGTGGCTCTGCTGGAGTCACGTCCGAACACGCTCAGGAGCTGGCTTCAAGTCTTCAGAATATGACGACCTACAGCGACGAAGTGACAATGAGCGCCGAAAGTATGCTTTTAACTTTCACCAATATTGGCGCAAATGGTGGCATTTTTGATCAGGCCACGCTGACCGCACTCAATATGAGCACTGCACTCGGTCAAGACTTGACAAGCAGTGCTATGCAGCTCGGTAAAGCGCTCAACAATCCCATTGAAGGGATCACGGCTTTAACTCGCGTTGGTGTGACATTCACTCAGGCCCAAAAAGATCAGATCAAGGCCATGACGGATGCGGGCAATGTGGCTGGCGCACAGGGCATCATCCTCGCCGAATTGAATAAAGAGTTCGGTGGATCAGCTGTGGCAGCTGGAACCACTTTTGCCGGATCGCTGGAAATCCTCAAAAACAAATTTAACGATGTTCAAGAAAAGATTGGTGGCGTTTTCCTGCCGATACTTTCCAATTTAGTCACCAATGGAATTACCCCTGTCATCGACAAAATTAGCGACTGGGTTAGCAAAAATCCTACGCTCGTGCTTCAAATCGGCGCCGTTGCGCTCGGCGGGTTAGCACTAGGTGGCGTGCTCACAGTCATTGGAATGGTTTTACCTGCCGTAATTTCAGGCATCAGCCTACTTCTATCGCCAGTCGCTCTTTTGGCCATCGCGATCGCCGCTTTAGTGATTGCTGCTTCTCAGCTCTACCCCGGTGGTATTCAGCAATTATTAAAGGATGCTTCCAAAGCAGCCCAAGATTTAGCTAACATCGGCCTGTTTGTGTTGATTGATACCCTGAAAAGGGCATCGGATACAGCAAAAGAATTGATTCAGATGGGTCTGTTAGTGCTAATGGACACGCTGAATAAAGCGGCGATCGCAGCAGGAATGCTGGCTTTGATTGTGGAGTTTGCGATCGTGAGTGCGCTGCACAACGCCAGCATCGCTGCACAAGATTTGGTTAATGGCTTCAGGGATTGGATCGATAAAAACAAAGCGACACTTGAACAACTTGGAGATCTTGGTTTGTCACTCGTGTTGGCGATTGGCATTATCAAACTTTATCAAGTTGGAGTGGCATTAGCGGCTGCTGCCAGTGGTTTTGGTTCAGGTTTGGCCGGCGCTATATCCGCTGCTGCTGGTGCGGCATGGGCCAGCATTTCAGGCTTCGTTGCCGCTGCTGCACCTGTCGTCGTCTTAACCTTGGCAATTTATGCAGCTATTGAAGCCTATAAAAAGTTTTCGGAAACTGCTGGGTATTTGAACAAAGCAGCAAATGATACAGCTGCGGCGGTGCCGAAAGGCATGTCTCACGACGATTTTATGGCGAAAGCCTTTAATGCTGCCGTTGCACAATTCGGCGATCTTGGCGCGCGTATTTGGTGGGATAACCAAGGTCGTCTGATTATGGAAAGCGTTTGGGCAAGAAGCCAAGGTCAAGCGCGTGCCATGGGAGGGCCCGTGGCTGCTGGTCAATCCTAGTTAGTTGGTGAACAAGGGCCAGAGATGTTTACGCCATCATCGAGCGGCAACATCACCAACGCGCGGGATACCCAGCGAATGATGAGCGGTGGCGACACGTACAACCTGACGATCTACGCCAATGATTACGCTGGCGGTCAAGCGGCCTATCGCGGCTTCAGTGATGCAGCCCGGGCAAAAGGTCACTAATGAATACTCTCAAGCGTTTTGGAAATGCATTGAGTACGACGAAGCTCTACACCTTCCCGGCTAATGCACAGGTGATGTATCAGGATAATTTCGCGCAGCTCGTCACCAAGACGGTGCGCTTGGCTGGCGTTAACGGCGGCTACAGTAATTTGGGCGGCGGGCGCGGCCTTTCCCCGATCGGGACCGTGCGCGCGGATCTGCGGCTGACGTTCAACAGCATTATAGAAGCTACCGATAAAGTGAATTCTCTACGGCAAATGGCCGACTGGGGATTACAACCACTTTACCGTCAGCAGCTCTATGGCGCGGAACAATTCTGCTGGGCACGGGTGACGGACATCCAGACGCCGATGAATGTGGGTGACGTGCCTCACCTGCGAATGAAGGTGACGGTGATCTTCGAAGTGCCGGATCCGTTCTGGTATCGAACCGTCAGCGGGTTTGGCTTCCTATGGGATGATGGCATAGCCAAGTGGGATGATAGCGTAAGCATATGGGATGCGAATTCTGGTTTCGCTGTGGGAGCAAGTACCACTTTAACATTCACCAATTCTGGAAATTATTTCACACTTCCGCGTTTCCAACTCTATAACGCTGCCGTCGCCAGTCTCTATGACATTCGTGTGCAGCGGTTGGTAGACGGTTACGCTGAAGACGAATTCTACTATGACGGTCTTATTGCCACTAACACTTATCTCGATGTTGATCCGGTGCGGCAGCGCGTCTCAATTGGGCCAACTGGCGTCAATGCACTCGACAAATTTCGAGCAAAAAGCCCCGATTGGCTGCGATTAGTCCCCGGCTCAAACAGTATCAAGATTATGACGAGCGGTGGTGTATCTACCACGCTTTACATGCAATATATGGAGCGATTTGTATGACCATCGCGATGACTATTAGCACACTGGCCGCGATCAATACATTTGTAAATGCTGCTGATGTGACGACGCCAGATAACGATCTCCTGATGCTCCTGAATAACTTGGCGAATGGCGCGCAGTCGGTCGAGGTGATGCGTTTTGACCAGATTGCCACACCGAGTAATCCAGCAGCCAGCAAGAACAAACTTTATTTCAAAAGCAGCGATCATCTCTACATGCTCAACAGCTCGGGAGTTGAGACGCAGGTTGATGGGCTGACGATCAACCGGTTGGCCGACGGACGGCTGAGCCTACAAACTGGCTCACCAGCGGCTGACGGCGTGACGGCGGCAACGTCGGTTTACTACACGCCTTACACGGGCTTCAACATTTCGTTGTATTCCAATTCGGCATGGGTGACTCGACAGTTCACCGAGAAATCACTCTCGCTGAGTGGTTTCGCGGCCAGCACATTATTCGACATCTTCGGCTATGACAGTAGCAACACGCTCGCGCTCGAGGCCTTGGCATGGACGAACAGCACCACAAGAGCCACAGCTCTTGCCTACCAAAATGGCGTGCTGGTCAAGTCGGGCGATCCGACGCGGCGCTATCTGGGCACGATCCAGACAACGGGCGTCATTGGACAGTGCGAAGATTCACAATCAAAGCGCTTTTGCTGGAATTACTACAACCGCATCCCTCGGTATTTATCAGTTGTAGAAACGACGGACAGCTGGACGTATGGCACGGCCACATGGCACCAGTGGAACGCGAGCAACACCAACCGCGTGAGCTTTGTGATTGGCGTGGCTGAATCGGTCGTTGACCTCACCTTCATCGCTGGCATGACGAATTCATCCAGCACGGGCTTGGTTGCCATCGGACTGGACAGCACAAGCGTGCCATCCGGCATTTATGGCCGTAATAACATCTCGACGCCTTCCACCTGTATAGCGTCTATCCGCGTTCTGCCGACTGAAGGCTCCCACTTCTTACAACTGCTTGAATATGCCAGCGCGGCCTCGACCACGTTCTTTGGCGATAACACCGCGGGTGTCGCTCAACAATCTGGTGCCAATGGTTCATTGGCCGCGTAAAGGAAACTCCCATGACTAAGATCAACGTTGGCGATTTGGACCGGAAATTGCGCGAGGCGGGCATTCCAATTGTCTCGGTGCGGCTGACCAAGGAGCAAAAAATTGAATTGCTCTTCACCGACGATGCAACCGAGGATCAACGAACGGCCGCAGATCAAATCGTCAGGGATTATGACCAAGACGCCGAGGACGCGCTAAAGGCGGAGGCTGAACCTGCACCGCTGGATCTTTTTGGCGTCAGCGAGGACGAAATCAAGGCGGCAACGACCATCAAAGATATTAAGGATCTGCTGCTGAAGGCAAAGAGACAAGCGTAGAGAAGCTGGCTTATCGGAAGTTAATTCATGCGAAATTGGCTTGAGGTTTATGACACTACCGGCGTGAAGGTTGCCTTTATCGAAGCCTTCACCAGCGGGAATACATCGGTGCGGCTGGATGAATCCGGCACGTTTGATTTGACGTGTGTGGTGCAGCAAAACGTCGTCGATTATCTGGTGCGGGATAACACGATTGTCCTGTACGGGCAGGACGATAATGAACCGGCCAGCATCTGGATTCAGGGCGTGATCGTCAAGCCAACGGTGCAGGAAACTGGCGATAGCATTTCGATCAAGATCAGCGGGCGCGATTTGATGGAGGAGCTGCGCTGGAAGACGGTAGGCCTTGGACGAACCTATAACGCTAAAACCGTCCAGACCATCATGAGCGATTTGGTGAGCCTTGTGCCCGGATGGTCGGCCTCGGTTGACAGCGCCAATATGTCCAAATTGCAGACGGCACGCTTCGATGGCACACAAGTTTTAAGTGCCATGCTCAAGAGCGCTGAACAATTAGGTATTCATGTTCGCAATGGGACGACAGCGCGGACCGTTGAGATTGGTGCTTTCGGTGTGGTGGCCACAACCGCACGTGGCGACGCGATCCGCGCGATCAAACCGCCATCGAGCATCAGCCGTGAGCTGTACGACAACGACGCTGTTCTACTGGTGGACTCAATCAGCCTGACCGAAGATGGCGATAAGCTCGTTAACTGGGCGATCCCGATGGGCGCCGGCACGGGCAGCGCAGCCACCACGCTCAGCAATACCACGTATCGCATCCTCAATGTGAATGGGACACTTTTTCGTGACGGATCTATCCCCTACTTCCCGATTTATCGTCGTGACAATGGATTTGGCATCGCTGAATATTATATTGACGCGAGCAGCGGCGGCACCCAGCATCAAGACACCCTAAGCTTTAAAGAGATTGGCCCCATTGCCAACTCGACCCTCGCCAAGCAACTCGCCTCTGATGCGCTGGCAAATGCCTGTATTGAAAGCCTGAAGAGGACAAGAACGGCGCTCAAGAGCTTCACGCTGACGGTGCGGAAGATGCGGGCGACGATCCGACCGGGTGACCTGATTCACCTAACCTATCGGGGCAAAATCCCGACTGGCCATGTTCCCACTTCGACTCGGCCCGAATTGGTGTATATCGACGTGGATCAGGATTTGTGGGTGATGGGCGTGTCGCGCAACTTCAGCGACAGCGGCATGACTTACACATTGGTGGTCAATACGATTGATCAGCAAATGAAAGACGATACAGACATTCTAGTCGAGCTGCTCGATCGCAGCGAAGTTACGAATTTAAGTGTTCAGAATGTCATCAATAATTATCCCCAAAGCGGGCAGGACATGGTGCAGTGGGGCGACCAAGCGTATTTTCAGAAGGCCGCTCGCTTCCCTCTTTTTGTCAGTGATGACATCACTGAAATCATCGGGGTCAAGCTGACTTTTTTCACCAAACCCCTGACTACACCGGCCACATTCGATCATTTCAACGGCGTAGATAACACCACCTTTTATGACTCCTTCGCTTATCAGGTCCGCGAAAGTGTCAATTATCCGCGCAGTGTCAGCATCCTCATCAATGGGGTGGATGTCACAGTGGAACTTGAGGGACCTTGGGACAATGGCAATGCATCCGTGAGTAAAACGCTCGACATCAGCCCCTACATCCTCAATGCCGCTGGAGGCATTTACCAGACGCATCTCATCGAATTCCGATGTGCCACGTCAACCGGATATGACCATATTACGGTTGGCGGGCCAGCCGGATCGCTGATCAACATTTCGCATGGCGTTATTTACTGCAATACCAATATCAAGGCTTATGCACGTCCCTATTAGGAGGACTTATGTTTCAGTTGATTATTATTCTGATAACATTGTTTCTCCAAGGTTATCCGACGGCGTACTTCTTCACCACCACGCCACCAGAAGCGAATATGCAGCCACTGGGGCCGATCGGCATTACCTTCCTCGTGCCTGAGAACGGGCAGTATGTGCCGCGCTGCGAGGCGTCGAACATTGAGGATTATGTAATTTGGGTAAATCCGCAGCGCGAGCCGATGTACTGGATCAAAAGTGGCGCATTGGCAGAGATGATCGAAAAGGATCGACTACCGAATATAGAATGTGCCAATCCGAACTAAGGACGGATTAGGAACGAGGCGTGATGGATAATTCAGTCATATTAGCCATTTTAACAATCATAGGGAGCGTCGTAGGCTCAGTCTTAGGCGTTTGGGCATTGACGCGCAAAAACAAATCCGAAGTTGAAAAGCAGGAAGCATTGAGCCAAGTACGCGCCAAGGATGCTGATACGAAAGAACGGTCTGACCTGATCGACATGATCAAGGAGAGTACCAAACAGGGTAATGTTTGGCTCGAAAGCCTAAAGGTGATTGAGCATACGCGTGAGCTGGATTACGCCACGCTCAAGGCCATTATCGAAGACGGTACTAAAGAAACCATCAACAGCCGGAAAGAACTGCTTTCTAAATTGGCTGAGATGTCCAAGCTGGATGTAGAGCATAATACCGGCATTACCACGAGCTTCGAGGAAGTGAAGCGTGAATTGGCCTCCATGAAGGGGGTCGTTGACACGCTACCCGGCGAATACAAAGATGTGAAGCGTCGGCTTGATGAGCTGCTGGGTTATATCGATCGGTTGCTACCCAAACTGGCGCGTGCGACCAGCGAAATGCAAGCGGCCGCCACACCTGCACCTGAAGCTGCTCCTGCATCCCCTTAGGGTGTGCGTTCAAGGTTTACAGCAGCGACATACTGCTGGTATCAGTCCAACAGTAAGGAGATCGCCATGCTGCGCCGTTCTTTCTTTCCGATAATCCTGCTTCTGTGCCTCTTCCTCGTGCTGGCCGCGCTTGCTGTGCCGGCATTTGCCCAAGATCAACTCGTGACCAATACCCCGATTGCTACCGTTCAAGCGACGGTCAACGGGACACCGGTTCAGGCGACATTGGCTGCACCGACGGCTTCGCCCATTCTCACGCCGGATAATGCCATCAGCGTTAGCACGTTGATCTACGGTCTGATCATCGCAATCTTAGGCGGTGGGACGGTGGGCGCGGTTGTCAACCGGTTCGGTGGCAACAAAGTCAATCAAGACGCGATGGAAAAACTTTACCAAAGCCAATCCCCTGCCGCACAAGAACGCGAGCGCCAATTTTATGAAGGTTTACGCGAGGTTACTTTACGGGTGCTTGATTACGTGGATAAAGTCACTGA
Source organism: Scortechinia acanthostroma (assembly GCA_011319215.2). Taxonomy (NCBI): domain Eukaryota; kingdom Fungi; phylum Ascomycota; class Sordariomycetes; order Coronophorales; family Scortechiniaceae; genus Scortechinia; species Scortechinia acanthostroma. The sequence goes on from JAABUG020053278.1 coordinate 51,883, forward strand.
TGGACAGCCGAACGCGCCAGTTGCACAATTAGCGGCCGTCGAAGGGCCAGCGCTGGCGAAGCAATCCGATTTGGATGAGCTGTCGCGCAAGCTCGACGTGCTGAAGCGGCATTATCCCATCCCTCAAGAGATGGCGACTATCAAGCCTTCTGATTCAGCCCAATAACCCTATGTCCCAAACCTACAGCGCCGCGTCCATCTACGGGAATATTGACCGGATGGGCGACGGCGATATTCAAGCGTGGCTCGATTGGCACAAGCGCCTGAAGTATCCCCCGCGTTTTATCAACATTTTCACGGCGGCGAAGTTCGACCAAGGGCCGGACATCTTACGGCGTGTAAGAGCTTCACTGCCGGACACCATGCCGGTATGGCGCGGCTTCGACGGCAAAGACGCGTGGGGCAATATCCCACCGGCTGACTCGCCTTGGGACGACAGCAATTTCTACATTTGGCTGTGGAACCACAACGCGACGAGTCCACAGATGGCCGCAGGTATGTGGTTCAACCGGCGTGTGAGACCATTTGTGGATGTGATTCGTGAGACGGGCGCGATCATCCACCTGCTCAATGAAGCGTCGGTGCTGTTCAACGTGGCGTTTGAGACTGAGCAAATCCGGCTGCTGGGCGAAGAAGGTATCCGCGCCGGTGCGTTTGCGTGGGCACCGGGTGTGCCGGACTGGTCGGACTACAACAACGAGCTGGTCGAAGATGAAGTCAAGATGGCTGCCAAATACAGTGCACTGGTGATGGTGCATGAGTATTCGGGTATCAAGCCAGAAGAGCAAAACAGCCTGATCAACCGCAATCAGCAGTTGGTCAAGGTTTATGACCGACTGGCGCTACCCAAGCCGGATGTGTTCCTTGGTGAATTCGGTTTGGCGAAGGCGACGATCCTTGGCAGCCAAATCAAGCTCGACCCCAACAAGGGCTGGCGCGAAATGGGTGTAAGCGACGCCCAATACTTCGGCTTCGTCCAAGGCACAACGACCGCTTGGTATTTACCGAACAAGGTCAGCTTCAGCCTATTTGACTGGATGGGGTGGGGCGATAAATCCAGCTTCGGCGTGGGGACGACGGTTGAATTTCTCGACCTGTTGGCAAAGGCCAGCGAGCAAATGAGTTTTAGTGTGGAGGATGCTGTGATAACCGAACAGACGCCATCTATTGTGACTCCGCGTCCGATGGAAGCCACCATCGGGATCCGGATGCGCGTCAAATCCATTCCCACTGAATATCGCAACATGCGCGACACTTGGAATTATCAGGGCAATATCACCGGTGACTTACGGGTTGGCGATGTTGTGCGGCGCTTCGATATTCCTGTTCGCAGCGGGCAGGTGAGCGCCTTTAGCACGGGCACGTGGGTCTATGTGGAGCGGTTGAGCGACGAAACGCCTACGGCCAATGTCGAGGCATCCGGATACATCTGGAGCCAGCGGGTGACATGGGAGTCGATTAAATCCACGACACAGGAAGTGCCAGCGACGCCAACAGCAGAGGAAGAACCAACGCCAGAACCGCCATTACCTGATGATGGCACTGGCCCAGCGCAACCCGCGCCTGTGACGGAACCTGTTATCGTCAAGAAATCTTACGCGTGGGTGATCGAAGCGACAGAAGAGCAACACGCACACATCGAGCAAAGCTGGATGGCTATTATGGCGGCGATGGCCTATTTGGGGCAGGCGATGGCCGGTGCGAAAATCACGTTGCAAACGGATCCGGTAGCCTAGACGTAGAGAAGCACACTTATCAGAATGGTTTGAGACCCTCCCATGTGGAGGGTTTTATTTTCTAAAATAACAAGCGGATGTAATATGGACTCATAGCAGCGCATAAAGGGGGAGCTTATGACCAAGAGACGTTCTAAAAGTAATAAACAACCAACAAAAATTATTCAGGGCTGTTTGGGAATAATTGTTCTTATTGTAATTATTGCGTTGATTACACCGAAGAAGCAAAGTGATTCAGAGACATTGCCGACAGCAGCTTCATTGGCCGATGTGGCTGTGCAGGCGACAAGTACCGAAGCGCCTCAAGTGCCATCGCGCGTGACGATCATCCCAACGGTGGTCATTCGCAGCGGGTTTGTGACGATTACGCCCGCACCGGGTACGGTGTATCCGACGGCGACGATTACCGACACGCCGATTCCACCAACTGATGCGCCAACCGATGTTCCGGCCAGCGCCACGCCGGGCGGAGAGATCACCGCAATCGGCGAAGTGATGTACGACGTTGTCAGTACGGCCAACGCCCGAAGTTGCGCCAGCTCGCAGTGCGATTTGATCGGCAAGATGCAAGGTGGACAGACGATCTACGTCACAGCGATTGTGATGGGCGAGAATTACAAGGGCAGTCCAGCATGGATGCAAACGACCTTCCATGATGGGCAGACGGTGTACGTGCACAGCTCATTGGTGCGGCCGCACGTGGATCGTCCGCCTACGCAAGAGCCAATACTGGTGCAAGCGACGAGTGCGCCGATCATCGTCAGCGTTCCACACAATTGTGCTACCGCTCGAGCGATGGGTTTAGATCAATATCAGGCTGCACAGGCTAATCCCAATTTGGATCGGGATGGTGATCATAAAGCTTGTTATGACGATAACTAAAAACGAAAACGACCAGTGAGGGGGACACTGGTCGTTTTCGTCTGCCTTACCATACCTGAGGGAAGATCGTCAGCCATTAGTTTCCTCGGTGGCTGACGGTTTATCGCGCAGAGAAGGACTGTTATCGGAAGCTGTTGCGTAGCGCTCCCAAAAGGACTCGACTGATAACGTCATATAGTATCCTGCACATTTCGGGTTGACACAATCCGTCTGCGTATGTGCAGGCCGATCGGGAAGCATCGACGGCTGATCCCATTGACGGCGCGTTGGTTGGCCGCAGCAAGGGCAGATCAAGCCGGTGGTGATGGGAATGGTATTGGAGCGCATTAGTTCAGGCCTCCAAACAATCGGATATATTCGGCTTGAAGCTCATCAATTTCATGGATGATGATCAGTATTTCTTCACACTTTGCCAGTAGACAGTCATATTCAGCTTGTGTGCAACCGTTCTCAGCCGTGTGTTCAAGACGATGCTTGGCGAGACGGAAGCTCAATACCTGAAACTCGCGCGCCTCTTTTAACGCTGCCATTGCCATAGCTTGCTCGGTGGTTGGGATTATCATGCCACACCTCCAAGCGGAAGGCGTGCGTCATGCGGGATGGTGAAGCTGACGCGCTTGGATAGAAGAGCGCGAGACAAATCCTGCTCGCGGCCCACATATTTCTCGGTGGTGCCGATGGAGCGGTGACGAAGCTGGTCGCGAATCTGATCCCATGCGAAGCCGTTAGAGCGCATCTGATAGGCACAGGTACGGCGCATATCGTGTGCGGTGATGCTGCTGCCCAGCGCGTCCTGCGTGCGGCGCTCGACGATCATGAGGATGGCGCGAGGCGTCATCCCTTCGGTGACGTCGTGACCGTCGGCAATGTGGCTGCCACGCAAAAGCGGCTGGAAAACGGGCACATCGGGCGTAATGCGGCGCGGATCGTCGGCCGCCAAGGTTTCATTCCACGCATCGACGAACTGCATAATTAGCGCGTGGGCCTCGCCATCAATGCCGATGGGATCATGATTGGAACGTTTGCCGCGCACCTTCACCTCGAAGCAGTCCTTACCCTGTGTAATGTTGCTCAGTTTAAGGCGTGCCAATTCCGCAGCGCGCAGCCCGGACGTGATGCCCAGATAGAGCATGGCGAGATCACGCTTGCCGGCAAGGCTGCTGATCTCGGCTTCAAAGCTGGCGAAGAGCGTGTTGACCTGAATGAGATTGAGGCGCGTGCCGTGCTGCTCCAGCGCTGGACGGTTTGAGGTGCGATCCGCCGGTGGATTTTTCACTGACGTGGCAAGGCGAAGCTGGCGCTGCACCTCCATGATGTAGATGTAATCGCCACCTGAATGGGGCAAAACCTGCTGCTCTTCAAGCGCACGGAGGAAATGACGCACCGAGGCCATATAACGGGTGATTGTGCTGCTGGAAAGATTGTCGCGCTTGCGGTGGGCGATGTAATCCGCGGTGTTAGCGCGGGTGGGCTGCACCATGCTATCCCATTGGAAGGTGTAGTCTTCATCACTGTAGTGGATGACGCGCGCGCCAAGGAAGCGGGCGTAATCGGCCAGCGAGGAGAGGTAAGCGCGCATGGTGTGACGCTCTTCACGGCTGCCGGGCAACGTCTCGATGTGGTTGATGACCTGATCGAGCGCGGCTTGGGGATCGAAGAACTGAAGCCAACGATATGAATCGACGTCAATGACAGGCTGCGTTACAATAGCAGCAGGATTTTGAATTGCGGCAAGCATTCTGAATTCCTTTCGGATAAACGACATTCTCGGATGTTATTTGTCTGGCAAAGCACCCTCGTCTAGACCACGAGGGTGTTTTGTTTCGTGATTATCTCACGTACATTAACTATATATCACGTACGTGAAATAGTCAACAAAAATAACGTTTGAATAAACGAATTTTTAGTTTGAAAAATGAAACACATCTTGCGCTATTTCACAAATGTGGAATATTATGTACGTGAAATACGGAGGCGAGAACATGCGGACGCAACGATTTAGTATCAAACTGCATGAGGCCCATAAGAAAAGCGGTCTTACTGTTTACGCAGTAGCGCAAAAGCTCGGAATGAACTTCAATACAGTCAATAAATATGTATCAGAAGATTTACTGGTTGAACGTCTGCCACCTGAAATAGAAAAGATCGCTGCCTTCTACGGACTAGATTGGCGCGATCCAGCGGTGGTCCATGTCATTGAGATCGAAGCGAAAGACCAAAAATCGGGGCAAATAAAAACCCTACTCGTTCCAGCGTGAAGAACTAAACGAGTAGGGTTCTAACCAAGGCGTCTACTTGAAGTAGACATCTGCATTTAGCAGGTGGGGTTTTATTTCCCATCCGCGCCGCAACTTAACATGAAGACGATACCCAGTAACCGTTAAATCTTGTAGGAAGATTGGCTGGTTCTTAGGTTCTTATCATCTACCGCGTTTTGGGATAAAAATGCACGACCTCTATTTTACGTCAGAATCGGTGCATTTTCGGTAGCTGGTATGTCGGGGCGGCGGGATTTGAACCCACGACCTCTTCGACCCGAACGAAGCGCGCTACCAGACTGCGCTACGCCCCGAAGTCCACTGTATGCAGTGTATCGGAAAAGGGTGCTCAGTGCAAGTGCGGCTTTATTAATCCCCAGTTGCTTTAATACTCTGTTCCTGTTTCGTCGCCGAAGGCTGTGGCAAATCTTTTTCTCGCATACCAAGCGCGGCGGGAATGAGTCCGAGCACACACAACACCGCGCCCATCAAGCCCAACTCACCGAGAACACGCACCGCAATCCCTGCGTAGGCATTAATAAAGGCCTGCGTTTGATCAGTGCTTTGCAACGCGCCACCAAGCTCGGTCGCGGCGAGGTTGTTGATGCGGTGGAGGGCGAAATTGGTCAGTGAGGCGACTGCCACGGTCATGCCGATGAGTCGCAAGATAATCACCAGCGCTGAAGCCACACCGCGATTATCCTCGTCGGCCGAGTTGATGACCGCCGCGCTAATCGGTGAGAAGGTCAGGCCAATACCCACGCCGATGAAAATCATCTCAACGGCAATTAAGCCGTCGGGCATCGACAGGGACCATGTTTGCCAGACGAGGACGAAGCCAATTACGGCTAGGATCAAGCCGATCATCGTCGTTTTCTTGAAGCCGATGCGGTCACTGAGCCAACCACCGGGCACGGCGGCTAGCGCCATCGGCACGGTTAGCGCCGAGAGTAGGATACCGGTTTGCAACGCCGCTTGGCTAAGTTGGGTACTATCCTGCACGCGGACGTTGACCAAAATGGGCACAGTCACGAGACCGATCATCAGGCAGAAGCCAATGAACAAGTTAATGATCGCGCCGGAGGCCAAGTTACGCCGCTTAAATAGATTGAGTTGAATCAATGGGTCACGCAGACGCGACTCAACAAGGATGAAGCCTAGCAGCGCCACCAAAGCGATAATTAGCGCCGCGCCGTTCAAAGGGGGGACGCTGCTTGTATCTTGGATGTTAGTGGGCGAGAGGGTAATGTCCACGTTGCCACCCAAACCGACAACCAGCGCAATCAACGAACCGGCAATCAGCAATGTACCAAGAATATCGAAGCGCCCTTTGGCGCGTTTCTCCGGCACATTCCGCAGCGCGACCAAGGTAAAGACGAGACCGAGCAAGGTCAGCGGCACATTAATCCAAAAGAGCGTGCGCCAATCGGGAGGCGGCCACCCCAATCCTGCGAGAGCGTTGGTGAAAAAATCCTGATGGGTGGCGAAGAAGCTGACGAGGATACCGCCGTACAAATGTCCGAGTACCCAACCGAGCGTATCCACCGCGCCGACCACTCCTAAAGGTTGCGCGCGGCGTTCCGGCGGGAACAAATCACCCACAAGCGCCAAACTCACAGGTACCAGCGCACCTGCTCCGAGTGCTTGCACGATACGTCCAATGATGATCGCCAGCAGCGTCATGGCTTCTTTTTCGGGACGTTGTCCCAGACGCCGCGCTGCCAGATACAACAAATCCGTCGGCCACGTATGCGCTGTGGCTACTAAAATCGAACCGACGACGAAAATCAGCAAGCAGACGACATACACTTTGCGTCGTCCGATGAGATCACTGACGCGCCCCATGAACATCATACTAATGGCGTAGGCCAGCAAGTATCCGCTGACGACCCACGAGGCTTCGTCCAGCGTGCTTTGTAAGGGCAACCCCAGCTTGAGCAGAATTTCCGGCAGAAAAGCCGAAACAATCGTCAAATCCAACGAGCCAATGAAGATCGGCAGGCAGATCAGCCCCAGCACCAGCCAAGGATTAACGTTCGCGCGAGTTACTTTTGAGGTCATTGCGTCTCCGCTTACGGTGAATTAAGGACTGGTCGTGGCTTCGGCAGTACTTTCGACTGTGGCCTCGACGGTGCTTTCGGCTGTGACCGCTGATGTACTCTCGGCGGTCGCCTCAGCCGTGCTTTCAGCTGTGGCTTCCACAGCTGGCGCGACAAGGTTGGACTTCACATTGAAGTCGTAAAACTCCATATCCCATGTCGTGGCTTTAACCTGCGGTGTCGCGGTATCCGGCTGTACAATGACCATCTTCTGCGGCAGTTTTTTGTCCTTATCCACGTATAGATCAATGTTGGTCTTGCCCGTGATTTGGATCAAGTACAACATCATCCACGAAATTTTATCGCCGTCAGCGGTGGCTTTGAGATGGTAAACAGGTGTGCCGTCATCCAGTTGCTCATCACCTACGTACTGGACACTTTCCAAAGAGGCGAAGGCCGCCCGCAAACCGCGATCTTGTTCTTGTAGGAGTGTACGGGGATTAAAACCGGGTAAAAAGGTCTGTTTGGCCCAATTTGTACCGACCAGCCGCCACCATTGTTCGTCGTCACGGGCGAAAATCTCAATTTCGACGGGCAGTTGATGTAAGGTGACTTTAGCCGTCGCGTGCATCAGATTGGGCGCATCGTACTGTGCTTCCATACGGTTGAATGTGGCTGAACCAATATCGGTGGTCATCACATAATCCGCGCCGGTACGGTCAACGATGATCTTGAGCGCGTTGACGGCGAGAATATTATCAGTGGCTTGTTTCAAAAGGGTGGGTGCATCTGGCGTGGGTTCGTTGGTCGCCGAAGCTCCGCTGCATCCGGTCGCAACGAGAGCGAGGATTAAAATAGAGATGAATGTGAGTGCTAATCGCCGCACAATTTGTCCTTCCTCCTAGAATAATGCCGCTGTCCAGTATACTCTCAAACATCTATACATTGTGTAAGAGCTTATGATATAGATAGTAGGATGTTGCCACTATCGAATAACGCGCCTGCCGAGGCGTGTCTTTCGGCTTAGTCATAGGAATGAGAAATATGTCCCGTCGCCGTCAAGTCATTTTAGGCATTGGCTTGCTGATTGTCGCAGCCTTCATCTCATTACAACTCATTCCGCCCGAGCGCATCTTCCCCGATTTCAAATATCTCGGCAATCCGCCTATTGATCCTCAAGTGAAGTGGGATTCGCCGCAGACCGAGCAATTAGCGCGGATGGCGTGCTTCGACTGCCACAGCAACGAGACGAATTACCCTTGGTACGCCCACATCGCGCCGGTCTCGTGGTTGATTAACCGTGATGTGAATGTCGCCCGTGATAACTTGAATTTCTCCACATGGGGCAAGCAAGACGTAGACATCTCGGATGTGGTTGATCAAATCCAATCCGGCGCGATGCCCTTACCCACCTATCTGCCACTCCACCCCCAAGCCCGCCTCACTGACGAGCAGAAAACGCAGCTCATCAACGGCTTGGAAGCCACCTTCGGCAATTAGCCTGCGTGTGGATTATCGGCATCCTTGCTGCTACGATTGGCGCATTGGGTTGGTGAATCGCATCATCTAGGATAGAGAATGCAATTGATTTTGGCGTGGGCGGCTGTGGCGCTGGTTTTGGTCGCGCCTTACCCCACAACCGCGTGGCTGCTCCAGCAGAGTTCTTTACCGGCTGGCAAATGGCTCACTTGGATACTCGCCGCTGGACTTGGTATCGGCTTGCTCACGTGGTTGATGATGTGGGAGGGGATGCTTGGCGTCCCGTTTCAATTCACCTCAATCTTGCTGCCTTATTTGATCCTTTGTGTACCGGGAACGCTTCTGTGGTGGCGCGGACGTTCCACTCAAGCAACGCCTGTCATTGAAAATCAATCTACCGTTTTTATGTGGATCGGTCGCATCGTCGTGATTGTGGTCGGCGTGGCGGTGCTGTTGAATGCTGTCTATTGGCCGTTCTACAAAGCGGACGCGCTTGGCATCTACGCCGACCAAGCCCACTTCATGTACGCGACGCGCGGCCTCATCCCCATGAGCATCGTGTCGTCCGGCTACTATCAAGCCTATCCGATGCTGGTGCAGCTTGGATACACCTTCACTTATCTCGCTTCCGGCTGGGAGAATCCTTATCTGGCAAAAGTCATTCCCACGCTGCTCGGTCTCGCTTGTCTCGGCGCAGTCTATTATTTAGGCAAGGAACTCTACGACGGACGAACAGGTTGGTTGGCGGTTCTCCTGCTAATCTTCGCGCCCTTATTCGGACGTTGGGCCTCGTCGGGTTATGCCGATTTGCCGATGGCTTTTTATTACACGTTAGCCGCTTTGTTCGCGTGGCGTATGTGGAAAGCCAATAGCCTCGTGGATGCGCTGATGTCAGGCATCGCGGCGGGACTTGGCGCGTGGACAAAGAACGCCATGCTGCCCGCACTGGTTCTATGGTTCGTGTTCTTGGCGTGGGGATTAATTCGCAAACGTATCAGCTTCAAGCTGTTGCTCGTCGCACTCGTCGCTTGTGGCGTGGTGGCTGCGCCGTGGTATGTGCGTAATCTGTTGGAAGCGCATTTGCTGATGCCTGCTACTGTCTGGACAGATCAAGCTGCGCCCAACCTCTCAAATTTGCTGGTGTTCATCACGCATCCTGAAAATTTGGGATTTACCGGTTGGCTGATTCTCATCGGAATCATCCTCGCCGTCGTTCAGGTAATTCGACATTTGCGCGAGGCCGACCGCGAAATCTTGCTGCTGGTTTTCACACTGCCATATTTTGCCGTTTGGTGGCTGCTGACCAGCTACGATCGTCGTTTCCTGCTCTACTTCCTGCCGATTTTCGTTGTCCTCGCGGCAGCCTGTGCCGTTCAGATTTGGGGGCAAATCCCTCAGCGTTATCAGCGCGTTCTCAGTGGGGTGCTAACCCTCATCGCCCTCGGCATGACCGTTTATATCGCCAGCATCAGCGTGGACTATAAAATCGAGATGCTGCGTAACCCCTTAATGAGTGACGCTGCCAAACACCAAATCGTTAGCAAACAGCCGAGCGAACCGTAATTCTCACCGGCTAAACAATTGGTTGACCGTCAGTGTGAATGCGCCGCTTTTTTCAGAACCACGCTTCGGCCATGTCGAGCGTGGTGCGATCGAAGCTGTTCAGCAGATCGAACTGCGGCTGCGTCTTCGGCAGTTCCCAGCGGAAGAAATAGCGCGCGGCCTGGCGCTTGCCGTCGTAGAAATCGCCCTGCTTGCCGTGCGCCGCGAGCATCTGCTCGAGCCAGATCC
>JAABUG020054388.1:0-62057 GCA_011319215.2 Scortechinia acanthostroma
TTTAGTTGTATAAAAATTTTAGGTTGTATATATTTTTAAACCCCTATATATTTATATATATATATATATATTTTTTTTTTTTTTTTTTTTTTTTTTTTTTTTTTTTTTTTTTGGTTCTGCCCTAATGGCTTACTATATCTGCCAAGGAATTGCCGTAATCGCAGCATCTCCTGGAAAAGGAAATTATTATCGAACCCCAGGTCTCGTTCCATTTTTCCATTTTCTTTGGCCCATGTTGTCATGCTGCTGAACCACATCGGAACTTGCAATACACTTTCTCCAATTTGGGTAAGGCTGACGATGGTGCATTATCATCACAAATCCCATTGTGTGGAGGGGATGGCGATGGATGCGATACAGACAACCTATTAAAAGCTCTACTGGCATGAAGATGTGAGATGTAGCTTTCTTTCTTTACAGCCTAAAGGCCGTTGCTGTGTCTAGTTTAAGCACTATGGAGATATCATCGTCGGAACTCAGCATTCCAAGAATCAATCTTCCAAGATTGGCAGAATCCTGCCTACAGATACGAACCGGTGACTGGCTGGTGTTGCTATGTCTCGCAATAGGACTGACCTTCCACTTTGGAAGTGGAAAGCTCTGGTTCAGACCAGATCCGTACACATATGTCATGTATGTTGCGCCGCAGAAGTCTGGTGAACTGAAAGTGCAACCGAAGCGAACGCGAGACATCGGGCAGAGGCTGCAAGAGATTGTAAGAGTAATTGCCAGCTTCAATACAAACAAGTACTGATACACTGGACAGGATGCTGACATAGCCATCTTCTGGGGTTCGCAATCTGGGGTATCTGAACGATTTGCGGAAAGACTCTCTCGTGAATGGCGCGCTCGCTTCTCTCTCAAAACTATGATTGCAGACTTGGATGACTTCGACCCCGAGCACCTAGCTTCATTTCCCGGCGACAAGCTTGCCGTGTTTCTCATATCCACTTATGGTGAAGGCGATCCACCAGATAACGCTGTGAGCTTCTACAGCAGCCTCGAGAAGATGCATAAGAAAAGCGCGAGATTGGACACGCTTCGATACTGTGCGATGGGCATGGGGAACAGGAATTACAAATATTACAACCGAGTAATGAAGGTAAATCGTCATGACTCTCCATCCGGTATTCTTTCGCTAAATTCTTACTATCCTTAAGGAGGTCGACGTGATGCTGTTGGACCTCGGAGCGCAGCGAGTTGGTCCACTTGGACTCGCGGATGAAAGCATTGGGACGACCGAGGAAAGCTTCATGGAATGGAAGGACGAGATTATTGAAAAGCTCAAAGAATTCATCACAATACAGGAACGCCCACTTACCTACGAACCCAGTATTGATATTGTCGAAACTAGCGTCGATGCCAACCTCGTCTATCTAGGCGAGCCTAGTGAGACAGCCCTCCTTGGGATGAGCGACAGAGTGGCATATAACGCCACCAACCCTTACCCTGCTCCTCTTGTCCAGAGTAGAAAGCTCTCGTCACTCCAAGACCGTGTTTGTATGCACATGGAATTCGATCTCTCTGCGGTTCCAGCCTTGAGATACCAAACAGGAGATCATTTGGCTGTGTGGCCCATCAACGCGAACAACGAGGTAAATCGGTTACTACGTGTCTTAGGACTTGACGACGAGTTAAGCCGAACGAAACCTATCACGATAAAAGCCAAAGAGGGCGCAGCCACTAATTGCAGCCTTCCTTCCCCGACAACTCGAGAAGCGCTGCTCAAGTACTACCTCGAAATAGGAGGGCTGGTGTCGCGCGATTTCCTTATGAGCCTCTCACAGTTCGCGCCAACAGATGCAGCAAAAGATTCTCTATTAAGGTTAGCGAAGTCCAAGGAAGCTTTCCACAATGAAGTGACCTCTCGCTATCTATCTGCGGGGAAGATAATGGAGATGATCGAGCCGAAAGTTGCATGGACGGAAGTGCCTTTCAGTCTTTTGGTCGAAAACTTCAACCGCATCCAGCCACGGCGTTACTCCATCTCCAGCTCGCCACTCAAGCAGCCACGACAACCCTCAATCACCCTGGTGGTCAACAACCGTCCAGTTTTAAGTGAGAGAGCATCGAGAGAAAAACAGACGTTCTTCGGCCTGGCAACGAATTTCCTGCTGGCTCACCAGCACAAGTTCAGCAGCGAAGAACAACCGACTTTCGCGCAGGAGGCTCCTATGTACGACCTCAATGGTCCACGCGATAAGCTTGAAAGCGGAAAAGTCTATATACACATTAAACGTTCAACGTTCAAGCTACCTCCCAATCCGACCACGCCAATCATCATGGTTGCTGCAGGCACTGGAATAGCTCCCTTCCGAGGCTTCATGCAAGAGCGAACTCGTCTTATGGACCTGGGCAAGTCTGTGGGCAAGATGATACTGTTTTTCGGCTGTCGTGACGATACTTCTGACTACCTCTATTGTGATGAGTGGCGTGAATACGAGGAGCGACTGGGAGATAACTTCGTCATGGTCCCGGCGTTCTCGAGGTTGCCAGGGCAGAAGAGGATGTATGTTCAAGACGCACTTGTGGAAAGAAAAGATGTCATTATGCCTCTTATCCTCCAACAAGGTGCAGCTTTCTACATCTGTGGCTCGGCTTCTATGGCAAGGGAAGTGAGAACAAGGCTTGTAGACATACTGGCAGAAGCTTGCGACCAGAGTCGAGAGGGTGCAGACTCGATGATCACTGGGAAGATGAAAAAGGCTGGTCTCTATCATGAGGACGTGTGGAGCTGAAATTAGCAGGAGCCATGGCCTTGGACGTGAGAAATGCTGCCTTGGGAATTCATACTCTCGTCGATATATTTCGCCTATAAGGGTTACTATGGTGTATACAGACAGAAACGCGAAATGGCATGCACTCTGACAACACCTATAACAATAGATTATGTACATGTAGCTCAGATTGCACCGACCACAAGCTGCTGAGGGCTGGAATGCAGACAGACAATGGTCGAGACCGCCCTCTCGCATCCAAACAATCCCGTCGAATCGCCGGCACATTTGTCGCTTGGTGAAGAAACTAGCACACCATTAATGGATGTGTCTGAACTGCCACCACCGTCGAGATTGATGGCCTGAATGAACCCAAGCTCGACCATCATGTCCGCGAGAGTGAAAAGGTCAATGCCGTCCTGTCCGGTTGCGCCGTCGATTTGAACCAAACCAAGGCGCCCATCTTTTAGCACTCCGATCGCGGTACGACCGGACACTTCGGTGGTGAAAGTGTTGACCCCGCTTGATGCATTGACATAGTTCTTTCCATTGTTGACGAGCTGCACCTGGCCAGATACGAGGTCTCGGAAATACCACGGTAAGTCGGTGTCATTTTGACAAGGTCCAGTAGAGTCGCATCGATCAGCGACAGAAGCGAGAGTGTGATTGTTCAAGAACTCATTATCCAAGTACCCTATAAACCAATTCCCATCATCTGTCAAACCAAAGTGAACAGAGCCAGTCGCGTCACGCTCGATTAAGACATTGTCGCTGACTACACCGCCGAGACAATGCGGATGGGTCTTGTTACTGATGTCAAAAAAGCCAGCGTTCATTGCGACGCTGCATCCTCGGTACCTCGCCTCGTTCGAAGTAGTTGTAAGACCGTACCCACACCCCTGAATTGGGGGGTAGACGCTGAACATGGTACTGTCGACGGCGGTTACGAAATGGCCTTTGGCAGGTCGCTTCATGCCGTCATAATCTACCAGCGGCTTGTTGATTATTTGGGAGACAGGAAGCAGGTCCGACCCACTCAGCCTTTTCGTGTCAAAGACAGGAGTGAGTGTGTAGCCGGATGTCCCGGAGATACCAGGAGCGCCAGTCGCAGCGCCGAGTACGAGGCCCTGCACGGAGAGGAGACCTCCCGCGAGTAGTGTTGTTGTAAGATGCATCGTCGTTCGCGTTTGAGGAGAGAACTGTAAACAAAGATGTCTTGTCTGGTGAGCCTAGGAGCCTCCATCATCGCTCTATATATACTTATACCGGAAGCCTTATCTATGTTGTATGTAGGACATAGGTAACATCATTGCAATTTCCCTCTAATTTCCTCGTTTGACACTGATCTAAACACATAGGCTGATCTACACACATAGGCTGATCTACACACATAGGTGTCTCTATTTCCCACAGCTCAGCGCACGTGTGGTCAGATATTCCCAAGTGACTGGGGTGTTTATCCATAAATCGATAATCACTCCTAGGTTGTGGTGAAATAACATTCATGCTCTTGAATACACACGTGCAGGTAGGGCAGTCCTCATAGGTGAATATTTAGATGTAGTAGGTTTGACTGGCAAATGATTCTACAACGGAGGAGGGTAACTAGTTAGGTTTTGATATCAAGTATAAACCTAAACAGATTACAATGCAGTAGGTTTTCCGACGTTACATTATATGTAACATCAGAAGGTATTAATTTAGTAAGGTAAGTGTTTGAGAATATTAGGGTTCAGGAAAATTATTAAGTGCCTGGGCGCCTTTTAGTACTCTATGGTAGTAATCAAGTTTCATTAATTATTAAGCCTCCCAAAACACCTCTTAAGGTTTTTTGTGATCTGGTGATTCCACCAGTCTTTCATTGCACGTGCTTCATCCAGCCAGTCACCTTCCTCTTCTAGCCAACTCAAATTATTTGCACGTCCTTTCCAAGCTTCGAACCTAAGGTAGTCAACCTACACAATGACCAAGGTTTTAGGCGCACGCAAGGACCCCAAGCCTGTCATGCTACAGCAAACCTTATGTGGAGGAGCATGTCGAACCAAATCATAGGTCCTAGGCACGGGGCGCAAAAGAGACCAGGCCATAGCGCTCTCCTTTCGGTGCTTCTCAGGTACCGGACCTACCGGCATAGGGATGTCGGCAGTAGTCGGTAGTAGCCGACCACTATTCCAATCGAGGTTATGATCGACAGACCTGGTACCTTGACCGCGGAGTTGTCCTTCAGTAACTCTATCTTCCCAAGAAATGCCAAGCAAAGTAAAAACACCATTTGAAGCATGGTCAAGTTGCCTATTTACCCACGTGGGCCTCCATAGTGGCGTTTGCGTCTTACTGTGTACAGTGCCAAGGACGCCATATTTTCTATAACATGTCCAGTCTACCAAGGGAGAACGTGAAATGGAACCCCACGTGTGAAGAAAATTGGATATACACGTTGTCCGCTTGTTCCGAGTTCCAACAGCTTGGCTGGAGAACAACGCCATGTTGACCTGAATACTAGTCACCGTACCATACGAGGGGGATACTGATGATCTAAATTTCCTTGTTGGAAGGAATGGGTATAAAGATGCTTCTCCCATTCCAGGTTTCCAGGTGAGACAACCTGAAAGATCAGAGTCTGTTTCCCTTGTTCTTTACACCTTCGTGTCTCGCAATGCACGCCAACGCTTTGCTAGGGCTCCTTGCCCTGGCGACTACTGTTGTGGCTGCTCCGAGCCCCAAGAACGCAGGAAGTCCAGCATCCATCCAGCACATGAAGAGCAAGATCAAGAATGTCGTCGTGATTGTAATGGAGAACCGTTCGTTGGACAACCTCCTTGGTGGGCAGAGGATTCGTGGCTTGGATAACCCCATCAACAATGGGCCCTTCTGCAACCCAGTTAACCTGACTGATCCCTCTGCTGGCGTCGCTTGCTCAGAGGCTAAGGACTATGATTCAATCACCGTTGATCCAGATCATTCGATCCCGGGCAACAACATTGAATTCTATGGAACCTTCACTCCGGATAACAAGTTGATTGCGAATGGACAACTTGAGCCCTCTATGAACGGCTTCGTCCATGAGCAAATCCGCAGGCATCCAACCAAAGACCACATGTTGTTGGCCAATCAGGTCATGAACTACTATACCGAGGAGCAAGTTCCTGTTCTCACCGCGCTCACTCAAAACTTCGTCGTCTTCAACAGGTGGTTCTCGAGCGTTCCTGGCGTCAGTTTAACCCACCAAGCCACTCACTCGCTCCATTATTTTCTGGTCACTTTTCTCGATGACTCTTGCTGACTTTTACTGTCTGTGGTAGCCAACCAACGGCAACCGCGCGTTCATCCTCTCCGGCACCGCCTATGGTCACGGCTCCAACGATGCCGGTTTCTCCGCTCACGCCCTTCCCCAGCGCTCGATCTTTCAGCAGCTGACGGAAACTAACCACACCTGGATGGACTACTCGGTCAAAAACAACCCAGGGGACACCAAGTACTTTACCTGGACCGCGGAAAATGATATCTCCTCCCATCTTGCCCCAATTGAGCAGTTCTACTATGACGCTGGCAATGGAACGCTTCCTGAGTTCTCTTACCTCCAACCGTCCTGTTGTGGTGTTGGAACCAACTCAATGCACCCCGCCGGCCTGGTCTCTGATGGAGAGATCCTGCTGAAGAATGTTTATGATGCCCTCCGCGCTAGCCCCCAGTGGAATGAGACGCTTTTTATCATCACGTTTGATGAAAGTGGTGGCTTCCATGACCATGTTCCCCCTCCCCTCGCTGCACGCCCAGATAATGTCACCTACACCACCACGACCCCCGATGGCGGTGTGTACACCTTTGAGTACGACCGTCAGGGTGGCCGTATCCCTACCTTTCTCGTTTCTCCCTGGGTCAACAAGGCGCACGTTGAGCAACTGGGCGTCAACAGCGACGGGGTCACTAGAGAGTACTCGGCCACTTCTATTCTGCGCACACTAGGATACCTGTGGGATTTTGAGCCGTTCACTCCTCGTGTCGAGGAGTCTCCTTCGTTTGACCATCTCATTCTCGGAGAGGTGCGCGACAACGCGCCGGATGCTCTGCCTACGCCTGTTGCATTCAAGGCTAAGTAAACGAACGAGTGGAGATTGGGTGCTTCTTGGGCTTCCCGCGGGGCTTGTCTGATTTAAAAGACTTCGTTTATGCAGCCAATTTGGCTGCACTTTGGATATATACATTTCATGTGCGAGCTTATGAAGGTCCTCTCAAAAGGCCTTGGTTAAGCCCGACTTCGTCACAAGATAGAATTCCTGGCTCTCAGTCAGTCTTAGAAAAATCTTCATATACCGAATGTGTATATAACTCGAAATCTGTCATAAGATAACGCCCTTACGTAGGATATACTACTAAGAGGCTATTCACAAGCTCTCAGTTGTTCTAAGACTACCTAGGAGTATTATTGAATTATTTTAGCCGCTCTGATATAGATTCAGCATTAACTACCACTGCCGCTTCTGCCATATTAATCAGGACTCACCTCCAGGATGCTCTTCCCTCCTATGCTCCGGACCTGGTTGTACAGATTGTCGATGCTCTAGCTGTAATTGGGGATTGGCCCACATACAATTAGATTAGAAATAAACTAACATCCTTAGGACAGCACGTCAATGCCGTACTTCCCATTCATAATTAATGTGTTCCAGATTCAGTATGCTTTCGGCCTAGCTGTCATTAGTTTCTCCTAGCTGCCAGTCATTCTAATTTCAATTATTCCTGTCCTCCTAGCCAGCACCTCCTTCTGCCTTACTTAATACTTAACCACCACGTCTAGAGACAGTACCCAAACGACAATCATCCTAGCCCTCTTTTGGCCTCTACCCCAGCCACGCTATCTTCGAAGACCAAACATTTACTAGGTAAGATGGCTTTTCCGTTAGCGTTTCTAGAGTTCAACAACTATAACATGACTAGATATATATCCAGCGCTGGCTTCCCTCAACCTGTAACAATTAATGCCTCTTCGCCGTTGGGATGTCCCAACCTTTCAGGCATAGCTGTATGTGGTCCAGCGCTATATCATAACAATATCCCCAAGCCCTCAAGTCTTAGACTGTTTTTGCTCTTCGACCACTGATGATGTTGACAGGTCAGGCCTTCACACAGTCATTTCATGGCGTCAGGAATGCCTCTCACACTCTCACAGCCCCCTGCGTTAGAATTCTCCAAGACTAAAAAGCTCCCATCTGACTCCCTTGTGTTGACTCCACTCACTGCCCTCGGGCTCAACGACAGTGCTCCAGCCCCTGATCAATGCTCTCCAGTAGCACGTCTCGGCGGCAGGACTCAGATACCCTTCTTCATAGAACCGCTCACGCTGTCTATCAGCAATGCCCTCCGCTATCGTTGGATGGTTCTCCAACCATGCAATGGTAGCCTCGAGGTCGGACCAGTCCGGTGAGACCATTACCAGATTGGCATCCTCCGCACCAAGATCAGTTGGCCAGGCTCGCTTGATGCGATCCGACTGATGTGGAGGTCCTAAACTGGGTGCTGTCTGCAATAGTGTGGTCGAAAAGACTGGTCGCACGAGATGTGTGGTGTGCAGCATCCACGCCATGGGCGGCGTGAGAATGACAGAGCGGCAAGCCTGATGGAAGGGCAGCCGTCCAGAGTAGGTTACCCCCTCTGTGTAGATGATGTACTTGTACCGACAGAATTCCTCAATGGCCAGCCCATTACTGGCCGTCTGGCCGTTGGTTTCCCACTTCAGGGCCTGTACGTCCGCCCACGGTTTGCCGGTTGTAACTTGTATTAGTCGCTTACGCAGATCATGGTTTTGCACATCGTTGAACCAAGGTGTGCCACGCCAGATAGCTTGTGGAATTTTGGCCCGGAAGGTCTGATTTGCTTCGATCTCGGTGATCGCGGTTAGTACCCGGTCCATGGATCCGATATACTTGAGCGGCCATGCCCAAAAAGAGAAATGCGGCATGAGAAAGTCCCCCGCCTTGGTGGCCGTCGGATCGGCTGGACGCGCATATGACCATGATTGTGCCATTGGCCGATCCTGGATATTCAACGCGAAAACAGCGTCTGGCAGGGGCTCTGGAGAGGTGACAATTGCCCGATAGAGCTGGTTCAGAGCTGCGGTCCGTTCCTGGTAAAGCGTTATGTGTTGGTTCACTCAGTTGGCCAGGATGAGAGTTACATTGAGCATCTGCTCGGATAGAAATGCCTTCTTCTGCCAGTTCAAGATGTACAGCTGTGTCTCCTGCTGTCAGCAAAGTCCAAACGCGTGCGAAATGCAAGCTACCTGATTGTCTTTGATTCTTCCTTGCAACGGCTCTCCTAATCGTGACCATGTAAGAGCGAATGGTCCACGAGAAACAGCATCTTCGATTTCGTTTAACAGACCAGGAAAGGCGGCAGCACATTGGGAGTAAGACAATGACAGATTGCTGAACAGATGCTGCTTTGCCCCAGTCAATCCAGGAAAGGATTGAGACACGGAGCTGCCTGGGGCGTTTCCTCCGATTCGAAGCCTTAGACCCAGGTATATAAGGAAGAAACAACTTAGAATGAAGACGATCCGCTGCAGTGGTCTCATGGTCCTGCTCCCGCTGTTGGGCACGCGCAGCATCTACAAATACATATCTGGATATCCTTCTGTGGTCGAAAATTCATTTATCAGCTCAGGCCAGCTGGCTTCGAGTCATCTACTCTGTACTGGATATCTGCGGGGCATCCCCATGGTGCGCTACATTACCCGGTATCATCTCCGCGCTCAAAATGGTTAGATATATATTTCTTAACTCGAGCTTCAATATAGCGTTCATTTGGGGTATTATAACAAGTCAAAATTACCTCGTTACACATTCGCGGGACCTCAAAGAATCTCAACCCCCATGATACAAGTCCGTCATCTTTTATAGACACAGCAAACCCTCGGACCAGACCATGTCGGCACCTGATCAGACAGTAATTCGTCGACTTCTAAGATATTCATAGTCGGGCATGGCATCGCGCACCATCTTCTCCAGCATACTGGCCACCTCATCTCCAAATTCCTCCTTCCACTGGCTGGCCTCGGCAGTTATATCTACGGCGGTCGGCGTTTTGTCCTTGATGATCCCTGTGGAGTCCATCAGGGTCGAGAGCATGATCCTCTCACCGACTTTGTCAAAACCTCCGTCCGGCTCATTCTTCTGCGATTCAAGGCTCAATGTTTTCAGGTCCAGGGGGTCTTGTTTGCTCTCCCACTCAAACTGTACCACATCTCGGTCAAGGCCGGTCTCTTCGCAGTACCGGACCACCACCTGCGGATGGTGGATGACGTCCTGCGCATCCACCACCAGAGGCTTTCCAGTAAGACCAGGCTGTTCGAGACACCAGTCGTAGAGCATCCGCGTCCATTTCAGGGTCATGTTAGTAGCCAGTGTCCCCGTGGTTTCCTCCGTCTTCATAATGCCGGTTTCCTGGAACTTTTCCATGGCGCGGTGGAGAGAAGGGAAAACCAAGGCTGGGTGACGAATGATGAAGGTCAATCTCCAGGTCCGTAGGTATTCATCCGGCAGAACAGTCTGATTGAGAGGAGAGAAGGTGTACGAGAGACCGTACTTCTCAGGAAGGTGTGGTAGAAAGCTGGCGGCCTGTTCGGTCTGACCCTGAAACACGGCTGGATTGGTGAGCCAGAAGGCATGCTCTTTGGCGAATGCAATCTTTCCCTCCTGCTCTGCTCGCTGAGAGCATTCCTCAAGAGCATCGACGGCTTTCTGGAAGGCATCGCGGATCTCCTGCTTCTCGACCTGGCTCCACTCGTCGATGGGTTTACTTAGGCGGCCATCGTGGGCGACCTTAGTGAAGGCGTTGAAAAAGAAATAGCCTCCTTTCTTGGATGTCACCACCTTTTGACAAGGGATATTGATGATCTTGAGCATGAGATTCGAGGCCGTTCGAGGGACACTGATGAGGAGCAGGCGGGAGGGAGACGGTGATTGGTTGACGACTGTCATGATGGGTAAATAACAACTTAATTTGACTATTATTGGCTGTTTGCTAAAACAAGGATCAATAAGAATAAGAGGCCAAGACGATGGCTACATCCCGCTGACAGATGGCGTGATTGAACTGACAGATATTTATATGTCGGTCATCTCCCCACCTCCCTGGACCAGATTCCAGAATGGTGCCCGCTGCACTCCCCCGCAGGCTGCAGCATTACCTTATTCTGGCTTAGGACTGTCAGCCGTGACTTAGCGATGGCCTGTTCGGCTTCGGAACTTGCTGATTGTTCATCCGCGCCGAAGCAGTGGGGGTTTCCGACTTTCCTAATCGAGGCTTGTATGTCAACCACGTAAGTATTATTGGACTGATGAAGTGACGATCACCCGGGGAGGAGCGGAGACGTGACCAACGAGGGAGCGATATGATACATCTGACATGAGTCCACTCGGTTTTCGGACAGTGCAGAGTCCGATGAGGGGTGAGTGGGTGACACACAGGGATTAAAGCCGGAAAAATCTACATAGAATCTGCCCTAACGAATGCACGCTTATATCTGACATGAGGATGATATGGACGCGGTACTAAGGATGCTTGCAATTTTCCGCTGACTAACTCCGCTCCCAGACGCGATTCCAGACAATAGGCAGCAAGTTGCCTCCCTCAAAAGGTCGCCTTCGCGAGGTTGGAGTCAAAGTTGGCATTCTTGAAAGGCACATTGGCATCACCAAAGTCGGTGTTCTCCAGCGCCGTCTGGGCCACGGTTGGCAAACTCTCCCACGCGATCAGGGGCTGTGTGCCTCCCACAGTCGACGTTAGTCCACACTGATGATCCACCGGCCAGATACTGTAGTAGTCGATGAGAGGCTTGGCGCCACTAAGGGTGTATCCATCTGTGGAGCAGTCCCAGCCACCATGGGCCGATGGACACACGGCGACAATATTGTCAGCCGAGGTGGACGTGGAAGACGAGAGCCAGACAATGACTCCCTCCCAGTCATGGCGATGTCCCAAGCCAGTCG
This sequence comes from Scortechinia acanthostroma, assembly GCA_011319215.2. Taxonomy (NCBI): domain Eukaryota; kingdom Fungi; phylum Ascomycota; class Sordariomycetes; order Coronophorales; family Scortechiniaceae; genus Scortechinia; species Scortechinia acanthostroma. The sequence goes on from JAABUG020054388.1 coordinate 11,708, forward strand.
AGGGCTCGTCCTTGGGGAAATACCACGAGTACATGAGGGCGTAGTAATTGCCATACGCGGCTCCGCGCACGTAGATCTGCCCGGTGCTGCTGGCGCAGTCGCCGTTGGATGCTCCCGTCGGCGCGAGGCCGGCGCTGTCCATATTAGCTCCAAAGAAGACCGAGTCGTGTCGCAGGAGAACCTACTTCGTGTTGCCCTCTGCATCGACCGCTGGGAAGGGAACGCAGCCGTTCACCACCTTGAGGTATGGCTGATAGGCAAGGTAGACCTCTCCTGTACTGCCGCCGGGAACAGTCTGGGGGAATCCTACCACCGCATCACTGGCGATGCTCGCTCGTGGAAGCACAGCGCCCTGGACGGAGCCTCCAAAAGTGGCGAGAGTGAGAAGGAAGGCCATATTGCGTGAGGTTGAAGCGATGAGCTGCGCAATAGTCGGACAACAGGCAAGGCCGGGGATGTCGGCATTTTTATAGTCATAGACTTTCTCGACTAAAGCATAACAAACATGAGAAGCACATTCATGGACGTTTTGGCAGAATATCATATTGCGCCATGCCTACACCCGGCGCGATGGTGCTTAGTTTTTAACAGATCTGCAGGCCAGGAACGTGACGAATCCGGCAACAATCAGTGGCCAGGGCTATCTCCGTATCTGATGATTCTGATCTATACGAAACACGCCGTCTTTTCCACGAGACTTTTGGCATCTCCAGCATGGAGGCCATGACGAATCCATGGATATTTCCACCAATCGCAAATGGTCCGGATGGACGCACTACGAGACTATACTCGGGCTCTCGCCGGATCAACATGTGCAACTATGCTTCCTTCTGATTCACTCTTTATCCCGTTGAGTTCGTAGGGAGATTCAAAACAGCTGTGTACTATGAGATAATTAATTGTTGGGCTCAGGTCAAGGCATGTATGAGCCGACGAATGAGTTGGACCGTACATAAATCAAGCAATAGTATACAATGAATCGAATAATGCGAGGTAGACTTGAAGTAGTATGGGAGATGCGGAAATGACCGCTATCACAGGGCACCGCCGCTCCTCGCGGGACCAGGAAAATCGGTCATGATGGCATCCCAAAATGGCTTACCGCCCATCTGCAGGTCTTTGAACGCTGGACACGACATGTTCAGGAGTGGGACGGAGATGACCTGGTTGATCATCTCCAACGGGACTGCCAAGGTCTTGTACAGTCCAGCCAAAGCATTGGGACTGGCAAACTTGAGCACTTCAAAGGCAAAGCAGAGCAGATTGTTTCCCTCCAAGAGTGTGGTGAGGTTCAGGACTCCTCCCGTCAAATCGGAGATAGACACCCCGGTGAAGCTGTTGACTGTGCCGGTATTTCCTCCGATGCTAGATCATGCATGATGAGCAGTGGTGGGAGCGACAGGGTGGCAGGAACAGCACACCTACCTTCCAAGTTCCGGATACTGGAGTACCCAGTTTACGAGATCGAGATTCAGCTGCACCAAGCCATAATCTACCGGAGTCTTGTACAAATTCTCAGGGATCCCTTCCCATCCTTCGCGGTAGGTCATGTTTCCTTCGTCTCCATAAATGGCTAAAAAGCTGCGAACAATCTCTTTGGCTATTCGCGTGTCAGTTTCCAATCACGTCCTAGAGGATCGTTCTTACTCAAGACACCCTCTGGGTCCTCGGTAGAATGATTGCGAAACAGTCGCCCAGCAAAGATATATCCAGCATTCCGATCAATTAGACCCGTCACTGGCCCGTAATAGAATTCAGGGTCCGTCTGGATGCTTGGTCCATGCGGATTTTGGCCCGCTCAGCCATCAGATCCATGCTAAAAGTCCCGTCCGTTGACATGTTGTACCATTCCATGAACTTGTCCATGTTCAGGGCGTAGTTGTTTCCAGTGACATACAGATCGTCCCGCGTGTTGGAGGAACCGGACTCGATACAGTTGTGCGAACCAATAAGTCCCTGGGGCTCACCTGGAATGCATTAGTCAAGGAGTATTCAAGCACACCAAGTAGACCCCCCAGATTGTTCAGCAGATTATTGACTCCAGTATCGGGTCCTCCGATGGAGAAACTGGGCTGGAGAGCAGGTGGATTTCCCGTCCACGCGACTCCCATCAGTGCCAGCATGGTGGACAGGTCCACTCCCATTCCATACACTGTAAAGGTCAACGGACTTGGCCCAAGTAACAGATGTCCTACGGATTTGCATACCCTTGTTGATGGCCGCAATGACCTCGTCAAAGTGCTTCATGTCAGGGCTAGAGCTTCTCCGACTGGCAGCATCACATACCGACACAACTCCGCTGCGAGGAATATACCCGTGATTCGCAAGTGCATTCAAGCCAGGACAAGGACCCCGTTGGTCCCCATTCTCGAAATCAGGAGCTTGGAAAGCGTGTACACCGGTCACTGTCCTGTATTAACGCCCTTTGCCGCCCCCACCGTCCAAGTGGGATAAGAACGGAATAGCATACCATCAATGGGCTTGGACATGGAGTCCACCAGGAATCGCTTTCGCCTGAAGGACTTTATCAAGCGGGAGGCATAGGGCCATCATGCCTGCTATACCGCGCCGATTGGAGCGGACGAGAATCCAAATGCTGTCTTTGACTCGGACTTCCGGGTGCGTGGTGTTGATGGCCTGCGCGTCGTGGACGCCTCGGTGTTCCCCCATGATCCGTTGAGATCGTTGTATGTTAAACTACCTTGGACATAATCCTTATCAGTCGAATTGTGCAGAAGGAACTCGGTAGGCATCATAATTTGTGCTCCTAAGTCTATTATCTTACAATTTCGATCCAGATTTGACTACTTTAATCACAGCCCGGCCGTTGCTGAGGACGACCTTGCCCTTGTCATTCTTGGTCACAAATCGGATCTCTTGGAATCCATCCGTGGCATCGCCGACCATCCACATTTCTGTAGTGAGACGGTCACCTGGCTTCACCGGGGATGCAAACCGGGCCTGAAATTCGCGAAAGTTGTTGGGATTGCTGCCACCAAAAGCCTTGAGAACAGCGTGAGCAGCACTGTTCCAGCTGAAGAGCCCGTGAATGATGGTGCCTCCGAAGCCCATCTGCTGTCCTGGCTCGGGAGTAGCATGAAGAGGGTTGTAGTCGCCGTTTAGTCTTCGGTGCGCTTATTAGTAAATGTTCTTATTGACCAGCGCGCACGTTGAATGACTTACCGATACAGAAGGGCAGTTTCCGGGGTGGTTTGCACTTCATGTGTGGCGTCGGGTTTACGGCCTTCTGGGGGAGGGTAGTTGGGAGTGCTGGGGCCTAGAGAGACGAGTTAGAATCGGCATATTGACCGGTAGAAGGAAGCAAAAACCGACCCTTGGGACCTCCCCAGTTACCCTGGCCGACAAAGAACCCGCTGCTCACAATCTTGGTGTAGATCTCCCCCGTTGCCTTGTCCACGATGGTTTGTTCTGTCTCCATTACTGAACCAGCCTTTCCCTTGTCGTAGACACCAATGACCTTGTTGCGCAATTCAAACTGCTTTCCAGCACTGGTCGGTGGCAGGGGCTTCAAGACGGTCAATTTGCGCTGGCCATCGACTGACCGTCTGGGGTCGAATTTGGGGACACCAGGAACCGGGTTGGCCTTTTGACGAGCATAGAAGTCGGTCACCTCCGAGTCTGTGAGCTTGAATGCTGTGTTGTAAGACAGTTAGCCAGATTGGTCATGCGCATTCTCCATCTCGCCTGGTGAACTTACAGAGGATAATCGGGTAGGTCGGAAAGACGGCAAAATTAGGATTCAGCTCCTATTTGAAAGTATTAATACTGATCTTGAACGGTGGCAGTAGAACGGCTCATACGTAGAGAAAGTGCAGCTCGTCAGCGGTCGCGCCGATGCTGTTGGCAAAGAGCAACACATCCCGCTTGAGCCAGGAGACTTCCTTGGCGGGGAATTCGTAACCAGCTCCGGGTCCAGACATTTTCGTTTCGAGGAGGAATGTAAGGTAGATGTGTTCCGGTCTTGGATTGATGAACTGCAGTGGTTGATGTAAGAAGGTCGACGGTCGCCATTGTTTATGTATCTGGGGAGAAACAAAGAGTCTTTATGCGGGGTTGCCGAGGCATCTCGGACCGTGGTGTTGTACAGAGTGGATAAACCGAGCTTTCTTTGTTGGATTTTGCTACAGAAGTGCATATTCGACGGAGCGAAATATGCACTTCTGTAGCAATATAACTTGAATAAATACGAGTGATGTTCTGTGGCTCAGAAGAATAGGAGATACAGGAATTGAACCGTCTTTGCATGCAGCTTGATAATTGAGTCGGAGCAAATATATTTTGGATATGCGTGTCTATCATGCCCATGAAGAAGGATGCAACGATTCTCGAGACAATAGCTGTAATGACACTTCAAATTCCATGGTAAGCAACCCATCACTGCTAAGATACTGTAAATTTCTTGAGAGAAGCAACAGAGGAGTAGGTGCGCTCCATCTCTGCCCATTCCCATTGTACTCGAATATTGATGCCTGGGGAATCAGGCCACAAGATGCCGCTCACGTGATGTTGTCTCGTGACTCAACGGAAAAAGATCCCAATCTGTCAACAAACGCAGATAAAACCATCTCTCACGCGTCCAATTCCATCGAAATGTATCTCAAACAATGATTCTCTCCGAAAAGGATGCATTGTACAGTTCCTTGACCCTAACAAATTACAACGGCGCAATGAAGGTGGCTTCGTCTTGCAGTCAATGTCGGGTCGCCAAGTGGAAATGCATTGCTGGTCCCGTTTGCCACTTTCATGAAAGTCAAATCAGAAGCAGTCTGACCGATCCATATTGAAAGGGTACTTATTTTACTGGCAGCCCACACAGCGATGGTGCTCACGGTGATAAATGTGCTACTCACCCTGACCAGTGTGTTGAAGGCTTCCATTTCGATCGGTGGGCGCACAGCTAACGAGGGTCGAGGGTTTACGGGATATGATTGTGCTAGAAACAGTCCAAGCTGCAATGATGGACCACACATACCATGGAGTATCATACATGGTTGTTTGAGTGCCACGATGCTGAGAATGTGCGAGCTCCGTTACGAGCAGCATGGGTGATTCCTGGCGGATATTTGGTCTCGGCTGGTCACCGCTTGGTGCTCATCTTCAGGATGGAAGAGTCATGCTACCTAAGGTCCATTAGAAATCTACCAGCAATAAACTGCCTCGGTTGACGCTGCGCACCGCCTGGATGATGGTCCCGACAAAGTCCACCATGATACCCACAGACACTCCGACGCTTGGTCCCAGCAGTTCAGCAACATAGGAAGGTATTGGGATGCGCCAATGACCATCTCCCCAAGACTGAAAAAGTCGCAATGTACAGAAGCGCAAAGCACAACCACCGCTGATGTTCTAAATGCCGAGAAGAACCGCAGTCTAGACTCGGTTGGATTGCCAAAGTCTTGTCTGTACCAAGATGGACCGAACTGACCTACAAGTACGCACTTGGCCACATGCAGTCTTGCTAGGGTGTCATGGTCTTCAAGCCGTTCAAGAGCGACCGGCCATGGCCTTTAATGGTTGATTTTGCTCATTGCACTAGAACCAGCTTGCGTTGCAGATATCTCAGCGGACGCCCGAGGAACAAAATACGCACCATGGCATTAGCTCCCGTAAACCAGGATGCTTCCACCAAGTACGCTTGAAATCTTGTATGGGGAGACGTTGGGAGCGAACTCGGAAGGTTCTGCAAAGCTCTTGATTACTTGATCGGCATCTTGGGGAGACCCATTGCTGTGATACCTAAAGCTCAAGTTTCGAAAATTTGAATAGATACCTTACATGTGCGGTCTTGTATGACAGAATGAGAGCTCAGTCGATCCGCCTGCAAATCCACCTTGGGGAATCCGTATCCATGGGTAAAGTTATCCAGAGGTCTGGACCACACAATGATCGTGATCCTCCTATTGGTTTGACTTTTGAGACACCAGAATCATCCGGGATATCGATGAATAGGGACATTCCGATCCCGGAACCCCGCAAGTGCCCAGATTCCGCTTCATATTTAGCCGGAATTCAAGAATGAGAACCAGAGGGGCCTCGACCCCTCCCATCTTTTGAGGTGCAGGAAATGTGTTCCGCAGAACGCTCTGTTTAGGCCACGTCCACCATGGGATATATCATATGACCCATGGAGGATTGCCAAAGAGGCCATTGACTGAGACACTGACCAAAGAGTCGGTGCCATTTGCAGTACTTTTCCGGTGGGATGTGTCAGGACTGTGGCTTGAGATTATAAAGTTCTTGTTCTCCAATCTCATGTCTTTAGGTCTCCAACCTCGAACTCACCCTTTAAAGCTAGCCAAGTGACGTCAACATCCTGTTCCTCTTCCGACATGGCTCTGCAAAGTGTTGAGATTCCTCATCTCCGCTCCATCGAGGGTTCAAAACAGCTGATCGTCCACGGTCGCCCATTCCTGGTACGAGATTACCATCGAATGCGCTTTCGTCCTTGGCAAGCCAGGCCCTGGCTGTGGCATGGTCATCCATCTCGGAGGCGGCAAATTCCTCTTGATCGAGTGGAGATTCCAGGTCCGCGCAACCTCTTCGTCGCCGACCGCTGCGTACACAGGGATCCTCCGATTCGAAGAAAAGGTGGTTACGAACAAGGAGACAGGGGAGCTAAGGACCCGGCGCGTGCTCAACGGAGACGAAACACGCAGTGGCCAGTTCGCCATCATGCCCAACGAAGACCCAGACTACGGTGGATTCCCCATTGCTATTACCATTCCTGCGAAAACAACGATTGCGGAGTAGGAGTTTTACTCGCTGGACGAAAGCGAAGTTTGATAACGTAGTCGATGAGATATCCTTACTATCGATAGATATAGAAGTACTAATTGAATGTTCATTGCTCTTCCTCAATGTCCAACACGGCAACATCCAATCCCCTCTCTACACCATCGACCGTTCCAGTAGCCACTGCTTTTATCTGACCCTGGGAATTCTGCGTCCACTTGATCGGGCCCGGGGGTAGCGCCCCAGTGAACGGAGCGGCCCAGTGTAACGTCTGACGAGCAACGGGACACAAATCTGGCAGCATCCCGTGAGTGAACTGAAGCCCGCCCCCAAACTGCACGGGGATATCGTCATGATGAATGTGCTTGTTGAGGGTGCCGTAGACATCGGTCGAATCCAAGATGACGATCTTCTCTGCAGTCACCGGGTCGACAAACTTCTTCAGGAGACTCCAGATCCTGGAGAAGTACGACGGGGCATTGCAGACCTGTACAAAGTAAGTCAGAAGTTCAAGGTCGCTTGCCCTTTCCCACTCACGAATATGCGATCGATAGTTTCTGGATAGCAAGTGGCCAGCATCCAGCTACTATCTTGTGCAAAATCCCGGAGATTCCAGGCCTGCCTCAGACAGATAGACGATCCATCTACTAGGTAGACAGCCTTTGTGACCGGCTCAGATGGCTGCGGTCGATCTCGCATTGCGGAGCACAGTGGAAAGACAAAGCGAGTCAGATAATCGAAATGCACTAGAGCTCGCTGCGCCATGTCCGGTGAATTGCTATGGCCGGACAGCTCTCGCGTCTGACGCCAGTGTGCAATCGCTTTTTGGTCCAGATGGGCTGTTTCGATCATTACGATGGGCAAGCCGCGGTTGTCTCGACGACCCGTCCAGTGCGGATACTATGATAGATGTCAGTAACGAGATATAAGCGGAGTTACGGATTGGCTACCAGTTTGCGAGTGTCTTCAAAATCATCAACACTGATCGAGTCATATAGTCGCAGCGCATCCTTCTCACGGCGGAATTGGGTTGCTTCTTCAAACTGGCAGAGGGCGCTGGAGGGGTCCATTCGTCTGGCCTGCAGAAAGCGCCTGCTTGGTTCAATCATGGCTTCCACTCTGATTCAGGGATCAGAAGTCACTTACAGCAGGGTCGTCTTGTCGGCGACACCATCAGGCCGGTCGCCCTCTTTCACATCGTCGCTGCCCTGCAATAGACCTCTGTCGGCAACCAGCCGGGAGAACTGGGCGAATATCGCTTTCTCATGCGCAGTCAGTTCCATGGTGATTCAGATATTCGCACTGATCCTGTCGTCCAAGGTCGACTGCTGGATGATCAGCCCAATTGATATTAATAGGTACTCATAACGACTGAAAAGGCGGAGTTGCCTGATTGGGCAGGATTCCTGTACAACGGGGATGCCTAATTGGGAAGAGTACCTCTCTATCTGCAGATATCTGCACATATGTCAAGCCCCCAGGCCCCTGAGAATATCATTCCAAGAATCATTCGGAGATCAAAGTCATCCTGCATACCATGGTTGCCATTTGCCATCGTCGGATGACAGAAATCCGTCTGTGCTGTTTTCATTCATCGAATCAATGGTTTCCAAACCATATGCAAGTACACATCATCGTTGACATAGCAGAGTGATTCCAAGATTCAGGGTTCAACTATGCCCTGTATGACATCAATCCGACGATACGCTATCTGCGGCATTCCGTTCTGCCGGCTCAATGACCCAACCAAAAGGATGGAGTTTGGCACGAACTGGTGGAGCCCCGGGACTCGCCAGACGCCGATCATGTCCGGATACAATATCGCATAACATCATCCATCCGTGGCAATCTGCAGCTCTGCCGAAGATCATCGATGATCTAGCCTCGATTCCAAGATTCCAAGATCTTGCTATTCAGATGGAACCTCCAAGTTTGTTCCTCGGTATGTTTCAAGCACGAGACCAAAGTCAATTTGCATGATTCATGACTGAATCTGGCCAACTTCTATCCGCTATCAGCGGAGCAGTGTAGTCAGCAAACAGGCTTGGAGTCAAGATATGCAATTGATGTCAGTATGTCAGTGCAAGGGCTGTCCGTTCTGGAAATACATAATATATAGCAGCAAACCCATGGCTGGTGCAAGCTTCAAGTTCACAAGCATAGCTTTTTCACCTAAACAGCCAGGATGGAGCGACAGCAAGATCCCACCCCGGATGATCAAACATCCTATCTCGTTCCCCGTTCGACGCCAGACATTGAAGGCTTCTGCAAGGGATATCCTCTGCGGCGACATCTGTTTGAAGACGAATCCAACAAGGGTTCCCTGCAATGCCGCGCCGACTGGGTTAAATTTATCGGTCCGATCGAACGCTGGGGCTGCTGCAACCCATGGGAAGGTAACTTTGGTGCCGTGGTGCTTCCCTTTTGCAAGCCGGAGAGACTGGCGATCATCTGTTACATCTTTGAATGTACGGCCCCGTGCGAAATACTGCTCATGGGTTATACTGACGGGGGCAGATGCGTTCATGTATGATAATGTAGTAGAATCAGCTGCCAAGTCGACGGTATGTATGTCCTTTGCTACTGCACGCAGGAACTGACAATAGCGTAGTTGAATTTCAACGCAGATAACATTGTTCTGGATGAGACGGAATACCGGACCGTCCGCTCGACTCTGGGCACCAAACAGATTCAATCCAAGATGATCATGGAGTTGCTGTCAATCGATAAACCCTGCGCAGAGGTTGTCATTGACGCCTGGAAGACCATGATCTCCACGACTGCCAAGCTGGACAAGACCCGCGTATTTTCGAATTTGGAAGAGTACGTCCCCTATCGGATCATCGATACCGGAGCACCGTGAGTGATATCCTCTGCTGGCAGTGGGAAGTAGTATAGAATCCTAATACGCTCTAGATTCGTGGATACACTGATGCGCTTTGGTATGGGCATCATTCTTACTCCCGAAGAGGAGAAGCTTCTTGCACCAATCGTAAAACCCTGCTATGCGGCCCTGGGATTGGCAAACGACTATTTCTCCTTTGATGTTGAGTGGCAGGAGTTTCAGTCGGGATCCGGCAAGGGCATCATGACGAACCTTGTCTGGTTATTCATGCAATGGGATCAGGTGGATGTCGAAGAGGCCAAGAGACGTGTCCGAGAAGTGACGAACCGATATGAAGACGAGTACAGGCAGCGCGTGGACGCGTTCTTGTCGAAGGAGGGTAAAGGCAACGATAAACTCATGACATATCTGAACGCCCTGGGTCACCAAATCCCAGGGAATGTCGCGTGGAGCCTGCGTTGTCCCCGGTACCACCCTGAGCTGTGTGACGAGGCCGGCGTATTGCTAGAGAGGGCCCGAAAAGAATCCGTGGAGGAAGAGAACGACCGTGAAGCAGCCCAGGATATACCACCCGATGATATTGCTAGACGCCCCAGCGACTCGGATGTCAGTGGATCAAAACGATCCTCGATTTGGTCCTTGTCGAACAGGTCATCCATTTCCTCAGCGCCCTCTGACGACGGCGAACTGTGGTCTCCGGAGCAGGTCAAACTCGGCGATGAGGTGCGTATCTGTCACTCTGCAGCATTTCAGTTCCTTTTCTTTGGTCCTTCTGTTGCATGTAAATCACTAACACGTGTACAGCCTTTACTGGCCCCTGCAGAGTACATCAGCTCCCTGCCCTCCAAAGGCGTCCGAGAAGCATTCATCGATGCTCTCAATGTCTGGGTAATGCTTCCCGATCGCAACGTCACCCAGCTGAAAAGCATCGCGCAGACTCTGCACAATGCTTCGTTAATGTAAGTTTGGCGGGAGCCCCGTAAGGACAACGCACTGAACTTGATGATAGGCTAGATGATATCGAGGACTCGTCACCTCTTCGTCGTGGACGACCAGCCACGCACATGGTCTTCGGTGTGGGCCAGACGATTAATTCAGCCAATTTCTTGCTGTTCCAGGCCGCTGATCAAGTGCGACAATTGGGTGACTCACGATGCATGGACATTTTCATGGAAGAAATGCGGCTTCTTTTCCAAGGCCAGAGCTTTGATCTGTACTGGACGCGACAGGGGGAGTGTCCATCCGAAGAGGAGTATTTGGCGATGATACGCAACAGTAAGTTGATCAGGGCTCTTTGTTGATGAGCACCGGGCTGACTGTATTATTTGACAGAAACCGGAGGTCTATTCCGACTGATCGCCCGGCTGATGGCACAAATGGCCCCATTCCAGAATCACAGGCATGACCCCTTATTCCTTTTCTTCTGACGGATAACTTCTAACAGCGATATCCTAGTCTGCATATGTCACTTGAGTCCCTGGCTAGTCAACTCGGCGAGTATTTCCAGATTCGAGACGACTACAAGAACCTGACCGAGGAGGTACGTAAATTCATTTGCCGGTTGCTCCAGGCCGGGCTGCGCTGACTGCTCTGTAGTATACTGGACAGAAAGGTTTCTGTGAAGATCTTGACGAAGGAAAATTCTCGTTTCCCTTGATCCATGCTCTGTCCTCACAGCCGAAAAACCTCCAGTTGCGGGGCATTCTGCAACAATCTCGCATAGCTGGAGGGCTCGATATCTCCTTGAAACAGTGTGCGCTCGATCATATCCACCAGGCTGGTAGTATGGAGTACACGGAAAAGACGCTGGCGGTTCTGATGGATCAGATCAACGACTCGCTCCAGTCATTGGAGAGACAGTCTGGAAGTCCTAATTGGATTCTGAGGCTTTTGCTGCATAGGCTCAAGGGCTGATGACCTGATATTATTAGCGCCATAATCATGTATTATGTTCGTACAGGGAGTTTACGTACAGATTGCTTAGAGTTACAAGTCGTACCAAGACTGAAGAATTTTCAGATTCGTCACTTCTACTGTACAGCGAGAATACAAATGAATATTTCAAGTGAAATGAACCAGACAATGGCCTGCTGTTGTTCATCCACCATGACCAGGAAGACATGTATGCTCCTCTGTCACCTCGAATGTTCGAGTCTCGCGGATGATGCCAATTTGGCTTGACTGGCTCTCATTATCATGGTCATCTTCCGAGACATTCACATTCGATGTGACAACCGTTTTGGTCGTTGCGAGGGGGATATTATCGAGCTCATGGGTGGACTCCTTGCCAGTGCGTCTTCGATCGGCCGAGAGGAAGTACCTGCTGCGGGCCGATTTCTGGTGACTGGAAAGCGTGTAGCGAGTCATTCCGTCGAGTCTCATACCTGTGGACTGGAGTTGCTTGAGAAAGGGGATAAACTGCGGTGCGCTGGCCGTCACTATGCTCAGACACTGCACCAACTGGGAGGCAACTGTGAACGACCAGGTCTCGGAGGTGGCATCGGACGAGTTGAAAGTGCGATGTATGAAATAGACTTGGGCCGTCAATGCGCCAGGCACACTGATTTATTAGTTTGGTCCCTTCTGATTCGTACGAGAAGCACTTACAATACGCGAAACAAAAAGACGGCCATGATATTGGCTTTCCTCTTCCAGGTGGTCTGCACAATGGCGATAACCTGGACGGCCTGCGCAATGATGGCCACGTCGGTGAAGATGTTCGAAACCCCCAGGTAGATGAAGAATGCTTCCTATGCTGGAATCAGCCCTGAACACCATGTATCCATCGGGTTCTCCTACTCGATCGTAACAACTACCGCGTAGATAGTCCCATCGAACCGGATGACACTGAAACGCGGACGCGACGACCCCTGATATTGCCCAGACAGCGATGATGATCTGCAGAGCGAGAAACACAACCCGGCTGCGAGAGGTTGGTGTAAGGTGTTGGACAAAGCAGAGAAAGGCGAGCTGAGAGAATGCGATGGCGAGGATGTAAAAGAGGGTAGCGACGTATTGCGACTAGAGCATAGGATCATGAATCACTGGCACCGAGTGGCAATCCAATACACAGAACATACCTTCATGATGCTGTCAACCTTTGAATCGCCCAGCGTTGTCAAGTGGTCTCCATAACCATTCTTGACGGCTATTGAAACGGCCACCGATTGAGCAACTGACATGAGCTACACCAGTCAGAATCTGGACAGCATGTCTCGCTGCTTCACTCACCAGAGCAAGGAGTATGTAGTAGTCGTCCCGAAAAAGACTGCCAAATTTCCACCATTTAGTCCCGAGTCTTGCCAGCGAGCCCAGGATGGACGTCACCATCAAGAACAATGTCAAGACGATGACCGCTGGCGCCTCACTGTCCGGGGAATACCTGGTCATGATGGCGAGGTGACCAGCAGGCTGAAGGGAAGATCACGAACATGAATCTAGCGCATGATAAAGAGCAATCTTGCCCAAAAGGCCCAGAAAAAAGACAGACTTCAACGCCAGGGCGGAAACAAAGGCGTGCCGGCGTGTATAAGACCGAGTCCATGGCCGGGGGACCTCATGCAGCCCCCACGCAGAAGGATTTCTCGGTTGCATTCTACGAAACACGGGCAGTTGACCATTCTCTGGCCTTATCCAGAGCACACAAGGTATTCGTTATTTGTGCGGGCGTGACCGAAATCACTTTACGGGCTATGCTTGGAGTGGCATTGGTCCTTTGCATATGGGATTGTGACGGAATCCTGGCCGAGGTGCTTTTGTCCCGTGCAGGACTCGATCATTCCTAGCACTAAGACTAACCGATTATTGCGCGCGAATAATCGAATCGCTTAGAGTGAGATTAAGCAGAAAGTAGGCCTGGTCAAGACTAGCTGATCATGGGAAATTTCGTGACGCGCAATAAATTGAAGTCGCTTATGCATGATGCGTCGAGTGGCCTGATCATTCAGCCGAAAACGGGTCAGCCCGGTCAGAGAATGGACGAATGAGACCAGAAACATCGGCTCATGATACCAAGAAGACTAGATAATATCAATTAGTTCAACTGGTAAACAGAGAAGAGAGCCTGCCGAGACTCTGCACCAGTTGGGTGTGAGGGAGACTGCGCCACTGAATTCCTGCAGATGTCGAGGACTGGAAAACAACTAATCACTCATAATCTATATCCTGGACAAGGTTACATTATAAGAACAAGGGCAATCCCTGTAGCATATTGTCTTTGAGACAGACGCTGATCCTGGCGTCCCGCTAAACCTAGGGCGTGGTTGTCGGTTCAGCAGGATTCTCTTCCGTGGAGATGCTATTAATTAGCCTATTAACAATCTAATCATAGGGGAAGATACTCCGTACTTGGTGCTTGTATCCATCCTCCGACAATAAACATAAAAATAGACTGTGGCTTAGTGGAGTTCGAAATAAGGTGCCGAGGATCGACTGGAAGCGAGATTTCCACTATAAAGTACAAACATGGTGGATCGCCATGGCCCAGCACATCGTCCACAGTATCTATTGTTGTGTAGTTGTGCAGTAGATACTCTTAGGCAGACATCATTCAGTCACAAAGAAACAGGGATAAATGTGCAGATTCCTGTCCATCCATAGATGCGACCACTAAAGCCGCCCCCTGCAAGGAGTTAACCTTGGCAGCGATATTGTCCGCGAAAAATGGTCAGGATGTTTCAATCTATTACAACAAGTCTGACCCTGATTGGGACCTTTATCCGATTGCTTCTGCAGACTGTTTCTATCCTCAGCATCCCTGCGGCGCCAAGCAGTGGCGCATCAAGACACCTGCAGGGAAGTGACAAATGAATGCAACGATAAGCAGACACGTTGCGCATCATTAATTAATCAATTCTCTCAGTCGCAAGGCAGAAGTACCAGAGACGGGATGTCGCTCAGGGGTTACACACTTACACATGTACAGAAGGACGTACATACAGAATGCCTCCCACGAGGGAGTGTGAAGCAGGCTCAGGCCACCATCGGCTGCTACCGACCAAGCGCAGTCATCCTCGGTAACTATCTAATAAGTATGGAGTAGCGTTGTTTCATTCTTCTATCTCAGTTCTGGGACTGGCAAGCCGCTAATTCCAACGAGTCGAGTGGCGGACGCGGTGCCCTCGACTGGTCTTTGACCGGCAATGCATTAGTGAAGAACATCCCATGCTAATCAATAATTCACTAGAATACGACTTGCTCAAAACAGATAGTATCATTGCATTCACTTCATCTAGCCGGGCCTAGTTGAAGTGGCCAAGTCGGGGTGCTTCATTCCCCACCCTCTCCTTTCTTTATATTGTACCTGGTCTGGAGAATCCACGTTTTGGATCCTCTTATCCAACCTGCTCTGTCGTCTCAAAGCTCCTCCCAAAAGTCAATCAATCTTCTGTAAGATGTTGACGCACGAGATGAAGACACTGGAGCCCTCGAGTCCTCAAGAGCTCGGGGGCTCACTGTCGAGCAAAGACCTGGATGAAGTCCACTTGGCACGTCTGGGGAAAAGACCCGTTTTGAAGGTGATTCATTTGATTCTCGATCAATCGCACAAGATTGTGACTCGTCACTGACGATCAACCGTTGCAGCGCAATTTTGGAATGCTTTCCATGCTTGGCTTCAGCTGTACGATTCTAGTGACATGGGAAGGATTTACAGTGTATGCTTCTATCAGATAAGAATTCCAAAGGATCTTGCTGATACATACTTGACAGGCTGTTCCTCCAGCCCCTAACCAAGTACGCCCCTCTGTCCATCTGATCGCATTCACACTGACAATCCACAAAGTGGTGGGCCCGCTGGAGCTGTTTATGGTTTTCTCTTTGTGTGGGCCGGTACTGCCTGTGTCTTTGTGGTTCTCTCCGAGTTGGCATCCATGTATGTCTTTTCAGATGTTGTCTCTGGGGTTGAACCGAGGTGCTGATAACCATTAGGGCTCCGACATCCGGTGGCCAGTACCATTGGATCTCCATGTTGGCGCCGCGATCGACTGTGAAATTCCTCAGTTACATGTGTGGATGGCTCACTGTTATTGGATGGCAGGCCACCTTTGCAACAGCCTGCTTCCTCACGGGTACTCTCGTCCAGGGTGTCGCCATCCTCACGCGTCCCAACTACGTACCTCAATCATGGCATCCTACCATGTACTTCTGGGCCGTAGTCGCCTTCGCCGTCGGTATAAATGTTGTCGGTCGCAATGTCCTTCCCAAGTTTGAAGGGCTTATTCTCGTGGTCCATATTCTCGGCTTCTTCGCCATCCTCATCCCCCTCGTCACATTATCCGACATTGGCTCCGCCAAGGACGTCTTCACTCAGTTCATGAATCAAGGGGGATGGTCAAGCCAGGGACTATCCTTCTTTGTTGGCCTGATCGGCTCTGTGTTTGCTTTTGTGGGTGGTGATGCCGCAGTTCACGTAAGTCAACCAGTCCTGTCCCACACAAAGACAGCAACTCATTTCTTCAGATGTCGGAGGAAATCCAAAACGCTCCTGTGGTAGTCCCGCGCTCTATCCTCCTCAGCGTGCTGATCAACGGTCTATTGGGCTTTGGCATGCTCATCGGTCTTCTCTTCTGCTTGGGGGACATCGAGGAAGCCCTTGCGAGTCCCACTGGATACCCTTTTATGGAGATCTTCTACAAAGGAACCGGCTCCCTCGGAGGCGCGGCCACCATGATCTCCATCATCATAGTCGTCTGTATCTGCTCGTCCACCGGCATGATGGCTGCGACTTCTCGCCAGTTCTGGTCCTTCTCGCGCGATCGCGGTGTTCCTGGTTGGAGACTATGGAGCAGGGTGCGTTTATCCCTCATGTATACCCATCGTTCGCGCTAATACCCACGTCTAGGTCTCTCCGACTACCGCCATTCCCGTCTGGTCTGTCGCACTCACCACCGTTGTGTCGGCCCTGTTGGCTTTGATTCCCATTGGATCAGCCGTCGCCTTCAACGACCTCTGCGCCATGTCCATTACCGGTTTATACCTCTCGTACATTATGGTAGCCGTCCTTCTCCTCTGGCGACGACTGACTGGTGCCATCTCGTTGACTGCCGGCGCTGACGAGGTCGTTAACACAATCGGAGCTAAGCTGGTCTGGGGCCCCTTTCGTGTTCCTGGTATCTGGGGAGTCTTGATCAACATCTTTGCTATCATCTACTCGCTGATCGCCATCTTCTTCAGCATGTGGCCCACATACAGTGAAGTCACGGTGCAGACCATGAACTTCAGCGCGGTAGGTACTGTCAGTGTGATTCTTCTGAGCGTTGTGTACTATGTCCTCCGCGCCCGTCATGTGTACGAGGGGCCAATTGTTGAGACAGTGCCTCGGTAAACAGATATCGGATGGAGATGTCAAAAGCTTTGCATTCGCGCGCTGTGATTTTGTATGGACTGAAATGCTATGTAAATTAATGGAGGCCATCTAAACTTCGCGCATTCCGACGCGCTTGACCCCTAGTTCTGGTCCATGTCATCGTTCCATGGCATCGGCGTCTCTCCCTCGACATATTTGCCCAAAGGAGGACGCCACATCACCGTCGCGTTGATGGGCAAGAAAGTCTGCTCGCAGTGGGCCCATTCCTTTTGCTCCTCGTCGGACAACTGACGCTTTGGAATCGGCTTCACGATATTGAAGAGAACCTCGCGAAAGCCATGCTTCTTGTAAAGGGGCGCTCCAAACTCAGAGGCGTCCAGCCAAGCTTCCAAACCCAGCTCGTCTGCCTTTTCCACGCCCCATCTCATGAACAGATGGCCGAGTCCTTGGCCACGATACTGAGGGAGCGTGAATGCAATGTGTAGAACTACGGATGTATCATCAGATCCCTTCCATATGCCCCTTAAGTGGAAAGCTTACAAGCATGGGGTCGTCGAGCCATGTGCTCCCGCGGATGATCAAACTGCCTGACTGCCTCCGTCGCAAACTCCCTCGTCACTCCCTCAGGAAACCAGTCCGCCACAATCGGCCCCTCCTGTTTCGCAAAGGGATCCTCGGGGTAAAAGTACCATTTGGCAGCGGCGGCAATCTTGTTGGCTTCTGTATCCACGACTTTGATCCAGTTTTCATGCGGCTGCTGCTCGTGGTACTCTTCGAGTTGAGCCTGGACGCACGCCTTCAGACTGCCCTCGCGGTCATTGTTGTGGATGGGGAAGAATAAACGGAGGATGCCCTGGTAGGGGTTCTCAAAGGCCTCCCAGAGTGCTCTGAACAGCTCGGGGAAGTCGTCGTCGCTGACGGCTCCGACGCGGAATTTAGGCTGCATGGCGGTGTTCGCTTGCAAATATGCAATTTGGGGGTGATTGATGAGAGATGGTAAAGTCACACAATTAGCTTATGTATGGCTTCAGGTTACATCAGATAGTAGACCATCCCCTGTCACGCCATACCGGAATAGTAACGCAAAGGAAGTGATCTATTTTGTCCAGTCATGTCGAGCATGTGCATACGCGGTCAGTTGTTTTTCTCATACGCCCCTGTCTAGTCAGTGCGCCACAATAACATGGGTATATGCATTCCACCAGATGATTCGTGCAATTAATGCGCATGTCTCAAAGGAGCAAATGAATTATAAAAACATCCCACAATCAAAAATAAATTCATTCAATGCGATTTTAGGGCGATAACCTGTGTGACCACAGAGCTGGAATTGCCAGAGCTGAGACTGCTTCTTGCTTCGAGGTGTAGGCTTCTTGAAAGCTCAAACACCATCCATTTTGTAAGAACTCAACTGCTTGCAGGCGACTGTTATAGATCATATTCTAAGTTGAAAGTCCTTAATCCCCAAAAGTTGACCGCCTGTGCATCTTCGTCTTCTGAAATAGCAGGAGCCAATGACAGTCACACCTCAGGCTAATGCTTACTCGACGTCTCCTCTACCAAGCCATCTTGGCCAAAATACCCTGTGGCCATCTCCTCACAGCGGCTTTACGCAGCTCGTCCAGACCAAGGATTACTAGACCAAAAGCAGCCGGCAAGAAGTAGTGCTCGGCCGGGACACTGCTCGTGTCGAGCACCCGTTGCAAGGGGGGAATGTACAGCCAGAATATGGCAATCCCCAAGGCAAAGATGATCGCCGCGAATAAGAGCAGGTTTTGCGTTTTCTTATTGAAGGCGGGCGGATGCGAGAAGATAGACAATCGGCGGGTCCGGATGGCCATCAGATTGAACCATTGCCTGAGAGCGTTAGCCTGTTGTTCTCGCGAATGTACACGGGCGCTGCATACATTACAACCAAGTTGATGAAATATACCGAACTGGCCTCGTTCAGTCGCGCAGTGTACCAGTCAGGATCGACGTTGGCTGGGACCGCGCCGAACTTGAACCACAGGGCTGAAAATGGAATGCCGTTGCGCTCCAGGTACCAGTACGCCATGGAGAAGGAGGCCACAGCCTCCATCATGCCGATGACTCCATATGCCTGGAGCATGAGCTTCCAGTTTACCAGACGTTCCTTCTTGGGTTTACGGGGCGGGCGAAGCAGCACGTCCGCTTCGGGAGCTTCGTACGCCAGAACGGTGGCCGCCGCGCAGTCAGTGAAGCAGCTATATCGGTTAGTCAGACACGTCCATAACGGGAGGAGTGCGTTGAAATACCAGATGATGATCATCAGAAAAGAGGACAAGACCTGCGGAAGGCCGAAAACCACGCTGGTGAAGACCGGCCAGAACTCGGACCAGGAGCCGGCGGGAAGCAGGTAGATGATTGTCTTCTTCAAGTTATCGAAAACCACTCTTCCATACTGCACAGCCTCGACAATAGCCTCGAAGGACTCCAGAAGGACCATGTCAGACGCCTCGATGGCGATATCCGACCCGCTTCCCAGCGCAATGCCGATGTCAGCGGCCTTGAGCGACGGGGCGTCGTTCACGCCGTCGCCTGTCATTCCGACAATTTCATCTCGTGCTTGGAACTCGCGAACGATCCGCAGTTTCTGCTCCGGGGTGGTTCTCCAGAAGACGGTTTCCTGGTACTGGCAGAGTTGTTCCCACTGGTATTCGTTCAGTGCCATAAGTTCACTCCCACTCAGGGTGATTGCAGGTGACCGGGGCTTCTCGTTGGATTCATCATTGGGCGAAGGAAATCTTCTCAGTGCCTTTGCATCGTCAACAAGCACTCCTGCCGTAACGATGCCGCATTGCCGCGCGATCTCAAGAGCTGTCAGGCCGAAGTCACCTGTTACCTACACCATTCACTTAGCCAATCGCCAGACGTGAAAGTAAACGGGGTTGAGCCAGGTCTTACCATAAAGATTCTGATACCTGCCCGCCTCAGTGTCCTGATCACGTCCGGAATCTCGTCTCGAGGAGGATCAACGATACCGACCAGGCCCACCAAGACGAGACCGGACTTGGCCTGGTTCATCACTTCGGCTTCGAACAAGTGGGAGTACGGTGAACCCTGTATTTGGCCCGGTCTGAAGATTTTTCGGGCTAGAAGAATCACGCGTTTACCTTCACTCGACCACTGGTCTTTGATGTGCTTCAACCGGTTGAGTATACTTTCCTCCAGGGTCTGTACGCTGCCGTCAACACTCACGACATGCGTGCAGCGCTCGATGAGGATGTCAGGAGCGCCCTTGATCGTAAGCAATCTACAATTGCATAGAGGTCAGAATTGCCTACAAACTGAAAGTCAAGGACATCGAGCTCACGTGTCATCACGACCAAATCGGGTCCACTCGGCGGGCGACATGGCGTGGCCGAGGTCCCCGCCCACCAGACTGAATGTCCGCACCATGAACTTGTTCTTGCTGTTGAATGCAAGATCATAGGTCTTTTCCCACATGCTACGCAGCTCGGAGACGGGGCCCAATCCTTCGGAAAACCGTAAGATCGCCTGATCAGTGGCGTCACCGATGACCTTTCTCTCGTGGATGGGCAGATTCATGGTTGTCGCATCAAACTCGGCAGCGTTGCAGAGACCAGCAACGGCACGAAGTTGATGAATCGCTGAGGCCTTTCCTTTGAGGACCATTTCGTCTCTTGCTCCGTCGGAGGTGAACGTGGAGATGGACACCGCACAGTCGGTGACGAACATCCTGTTCTGCAGGTGGTCAGGGAAGATCTGATGAGCCATAAATGGGTAATTACCTTTGTCAAAGTACCGGTCTTGTCGGAACAGATCACTGAAACCGAGCCAAGGGTCTCAACCGTCTTGAGCGACTTGCACAGAATCTTGTGCTTCCTCATCAGATTGGCAGTGATGGTCAAGTTGGCAGTCAAGGCAATCGGCAAGCCTTCAGGGATAAACGCGATGGCAACGCTGACGCAGTCCACTATCAGCGTTGGGACGTTGATCCAGTCCGGATGATCTTTTCGCAGCCAGGCAGCCCTATTGCCAAGTCAACGATCGGTGCGTCTCACCCGCTGATGGTCATTTATCCCTACCAGACAATAATAATGACGATGATCATGGTCAGCATGATCGACACGATGAGAGCCACAAATTGTAAGATATCCTTCTCCAAGGTGGTCAACCCCGTCTTTGGCTCACTGGTGAGCTTTGCGATTCGACCAAACACAGTTGCGTCCCCGGTTGACACGACAATCCCCGTAACACTTCCCGAGACGCAATGGGTGCCTTGAAGACCGATGCTATGAGTCTCAAGATAATTGTCATCTGTCGAATCCACCGTCCCGTTGACGGGAAGCGATTCGCCTGCCGTTCGTAAGCCACACACCCAAGGCACACCAGACCAGAGGACACTAACCGGTAAGTATCGACCGGTCGAAGCATGCATCATTCGAGACCTCGACAAAGCGTATATCAGCTGGGAGTTTATTTCCCGCCTTGAGATGCACCACATCACCCGGCACAATATCCACAGCTGATACCTCGACGAGGGAGCCACCACGCATGACCAGACAGCTTTCTGGCAGCATGGCCGTAATGGATGCCATGACTCGGGATGATGACCAGTCTTGCCACGCGTTGAAGCCTGCCTGGATGAAAAAGACCGCAAGAAGCACGATCGCGAGAGCGAGATTTGCCAGAGCTGGCGGTTGACCGAGGGGTTTCCAGGATACAAACACGAGAATACATCCGACTAGGAGAATGGCACCAAATCCTTTGAAGAAGTAGCCGAATACCTGCCAGAACCACTGATGCGGCAAAGGTGACATCGCATTCTTTCCATATTGGTGTAGCTGTTCCTGTACCTGATTCGGGGACAGACCTTGTGAGATGTCCACTTGCCATCGTTTCTGTAGCTCTTCGACGGAGATTGTATGCCAGTCGAGATTGGAGAGATCTGAGATTGATTCTCGTTAGCATTCCGTGCCCTTTGCAGTGACGAGCAGCTTTGAGAGTCTCCATACCTGCTGCGACACCACTTCGCTCTTTTGCCTTTTCTCGTTCTTCCCGTTCTTCCCGTTCTTTGGCTTCTTCAATATCAAATGAGCTGTTTGGTCCGCATTAGACAGTTTCATCCCTCGGGCCTCGCAGCAGGAAGAGGTTGTAGTACATGGTTCGATAGTGGATTGGCAATGCAACCGAGGGGTCAACAATCGTTCTCCTACGACTGTGGAGAGAGGACGCAGCCGAAGCAGTCCGGATCAGCTCAGGACGACTGCTCCTTGGTTGATTGCCCGACTCTTCGTCTTCGGCCTGCCATCGCAGATGTGTGACTTCCTCCTCGAGAGACTTGTGCTCAGTTGGGTCCATTTCCTGCACGGAACGATATTCTCAGACAAGTTGCGACAAGATGGGTATCCAGAGTCGAATGAGGATTTCCCTTCTCTTTATAGCTGCAGGCTGAGCCAATAGACCATGGGTCAGAATGCATCTGTCCATGAGGGAATAGCTGCGAGACATCTCGTGGCATAGTACCCTGCGCGATTAATGATGGCCATAGCTCTTTAGTCGAGTAGCTGTGCTGGGCTGCTGCTGAGAGATCAATCCAAACTTCTCGAGGCGTCGATAAATCCCTCTCTTGGCGCGCTAGCAAATTTCCAACCAATTGTTTAGCTGTGAGATGACCTTATCTGCAACCTTGTTTGACTTTCAGTGGAAAGATGCGAGGTTATTCCATGCTTGAGGCTTTAACCACCAACCAGAGTGCTCGAGCTCCGCCACCAGCAGTAGAATTTCGGCCGTTATATCTGCCTGTCTATGCGCGATATTCGTTACACTCTGTCTGAACGGCATCTGTTGTGTCAAACTATCACCAGGCTGCTGGAACTTGTCTTCTAGATAGACTGGTGGAGGAGAGCAGCTCGTATTGTTGCCCAATTGTGGTGTGGGATCGTTTCAGAATGATGGTCCTTCATTCGTCGTAGTGTCCGCCCTGCAGCGTTGTTGAACATTAAGTAGACCACTTGGTAGTAATAACTTCAATTATTGATCTACGGTCGCAGCAATCTTCTTTCCCTAACAATGGTTGACATTGTTGTTCGTACAATTGGACATAGCATGCCGGGGGTGGAATAACCCCCTTGATTTATATATATCACGATCTGTGGCCAGACCACAGCACACCACCGCATGACGAAGTGTATTCGAGAGAAATAAGGGCCGGCAAGGCTCAAGGGCAATATCTTACAATTCCAAGACAAATCGACTTGGATGAATGACTCTTTTGCCCCAAGCCCTCATCTGTTATGGTTTCGAGGTTGTTGCCCTCGGGGCACGTGACCACACAGTGTCACCGCGTTCTCGTTCTCTTTTCTCCGAAATGAATTCTCTTTCATCATCCAAGAAACAGATAGATATCAAAACCTGGAGTCATACCTCAAGATACCTACGTTCTCAATCCTCAATGGACACTGACTACTGTTCAGCCTCAATTTTGATGGACTGAATTGTGTGAACTGAATCTTGATGAGATTGCTCATTTGCTGTTCTGTGTTCCCAGTGTCCCACACTCAGTGGAGTGACCGCAGCTCAGCCGAGAACGAGCCACAAATCATCGTGGCCAATTTCTCAAATTGTCCTTCCACCAGTACCACCACGCGTCGACTAGAACTTCGACCAGTACAACCGTGGCTGAACCTCGGAGGGCCGCAAAGCGTCCTATCAAACACTTCCAAACCCTTCGAAATTGCGCGCACATGGCACGGACCAAGACTTGCGGCGGGTGTCGTCAGCCACCAGCGGCCACAAGCAACAGAAAATTCTTAGTCGGTTCTTGGCTGACGATGTTCCCCGGCCTAGCGGATGATCGCTATCTGGACTCTGGAGATCAATTCGAACTTTGAAATCTGGGAATGACTGATCAAAGTAGTACAGGAGGCAGGCATAGGAGCATGTTGCACCGAACGGAAGCAGCCCCAGCTTTGGCACCGACAGAATGACAAATAGCAAACTCATCTCGAAGACAATAGCGAGCTGTGACAAGATGCCGGACGTCCGTTGCTCCACTGGACCCAGAACCAAGGATCAAATGTGCCAAACTCTGTCATCATTGAACTGCTCTCGCTAATCAACAGACTAATAATAACAGTCGTCAATCAAGATTGGACAACGACAGAGGTGGGACGGGTCTACAGGCCCATCACAATGAAAATATCTGTCTGCAATGGTGCCTGGACAAAGCCACTGTCTCTTACTGACAAACGCTCCATCTAGACCTCATTGAGGTCTCATCTAACAATAGAACCATCTGTCTCTGATCCATGGTAATGGCAGTTCGACGAGCGGCATATAATTGCGACCGTTAGTTTCTTAGTCAGGTACCATATCCAGTTTTTCAAATATTCATCCTCCCCGACCGATTATACAGACATCCAACCTGTCCAATTCCAGCGCTCATTGCCAAAATGGGCACTCCTCCGACGCCCTATTCGGCGCATTCACCGCAACAAAGCCGAAGCAGCTTCTACTCCTCTCATGCCTCTCCATCTCCCACTGTGAGTGTTTGACAGGAGCAGTATGGTGAGGAACAGCGAAAAGTTGACCTTCTTGTGAGCAGCCTACCTACGGTCACGAAGACGCTGAAGATCAACAACGGACCCTCCTTCGACGCAGTCTAGCAAGCCCTGATGGCGCATCGTACGATCCCAACACCTCGACACATTCCTTGCGCCGATACACATTACATGATCCCGGGATAACCGCATTTGCTCCCCCGTCCCAGGAGTCCGAATCCCCCGGGGTACATAGCACGCGGATGTCGGACTACAGCGGATACAGCGGAATCGAGATGGATGCCTGGGAAAGACGACAAGGGGTGAAGTCGAGTGCGCTACAGCGATATGGAACAAGGAAAATCAACCTCGTCCAGGGTTCCGTGCTCAGCGTCGACTACCCGGTTCCGAGTGCGATACAGAACGCGGCCCTGTCAGAGTATCGGGATGCGGAGGAAGCGTTTCATGAAGAGTTCACTCATATGCGATGTAAGTATTTTTGTCGAAATGGCTCGCCCAACAGTCGACTAAGGAGGTCTAGATACCGCCGCCACCTGCGACCCGGATGAATTCACCCTTCGCAATGGCTACAATCTTCGTCCCGCCATGTATAACCGTCATACGGAATTACTCATCGCCATCACCTATTATAATGAGGATAAAGTCCTGACCGCCCGAACACTGCACGGTGTGATGCAGAACGTCCGAGACATCGTCAACCTGAAGAGGTCAGAATTCTGGAATAAGGGAGGACCGGCGTGGCAGAAGATTGTGGTGTGTCTCGTGTTTGATGGAATTGAGCCTTGCGATAAGAATACGCTGGATGTCCTCGCCACGATCGGGGTGTATCAAGATGGAGTGATGAAAAAGGATGTGGACGGGCGCGAGACCGTCGCGCATATTGTGAGTCATACGAAACAGCCCTTTCCGCCTAAGGAACATCACTGACCAACTGCTCAGTTCGAATATACGACACAATTATCTGTCACCCCGACGCAACAGCTGGTCAGACCACAGCCTAATGATCCTCGCAATCTACCCCCTGTGCAGATGCTCTTGTGCCTCAAGCAGAAGAACAGCAAGAAAATCAACTCGCACCGGTGGCTGTTCAACGCCTTTAGTCGCATCCTGAATCCGGAAATATGCATCCTACTCGATGCGGGCACGAAGCCTGGCAGCAAATCCTTGCTTGCCCTATGGGAGGCATTCTATAATGACAAAACACTGGGAGGAGCGTGTGGCGAAATCCATGCGATGTTGGGCAAGGGATGGCGCAATCTGCTGAACCCTCTAGTCGCAGCACAGAATTTCGAGTACAAAATATCCAATATCCTAGACAAGCCGCTAGAAAGCGCCTTTGGCTACGTCAGTGTGCTACCAGGCGCCTTCTCGGCGTATCGCTACCGCGCCATTATGGGCAGGCCGTTGGAGCAATACTTCCATGGTGATCATACCTTGTCCAAGCGGCTGGGGAAAAAAGGTATTGAGGGAATGAATATCTTCAAAAAGAACATGTTTCTTGCTGAGGATCGCATTCTGTGCTTTGAACTTGTGGCCAAAGCTGGATTTAGATGGCATCTCACTTACGTCAAGGCGTCGAAAGGAGAGACGGATGTCCCCGAGGCCGCACCGGAATTCATCAGTCAGCGGCGACGATGGCTGAACGGCTCCTTTGCTGCGAGTCTGTATTCCATCATGCATTTCGGACGCATCTATAAGAGTAATCATAGCTTGCTTCGAATGTTCTTTTTGCATATTCAGATGATCTACAACTGCTGCCAGCTAATCATGACCTGGTTCTCACTGGCATCCTACTGGCTGACCAGCTCGGTCATCATGGACCTTGTCGGGACACCCAGCGAGCATAACAAGTTCAAGGCGTGGCCATTCGGTAACGAAGCCTCCCCCATTTTCAACTTTTTCGTCAAATATGGATATCTCTTGGTTCTGATGCTCCAATTTGTGCTGGCTTTGGGAAATCGACCAAAAGGGTAAGTTTTGGATCTCCGTGCGGATGAGAAATTGCTAACAGAGACAGAACTAAAATCGCCTACACCCTGTCTTTCCTTTGGTTTTCTCTGGTGCAGTTTTACGTGTTGATCCTGTCGTTCTACCTGGTCGCCAATGCGTTCATGGGTGGCATGATGGACTTCAATTTCGACCAAGGCGTGGGCCACTTCCTATCCTCCTTCTTCAGCTCCACTGGTGGAGGGATCGTTCTGATTGCTTTGGTGTCGACTTACGGCATCTACATAGTCGCCAGTATCCTTTACACGGACCCTTGGCACATCCTGACCAGTTCGTGGGCGTACTTCCTGAGCATGACCACCTCGATCAATATTCTCATGGTGTATGCGTTTTGCAACTGGCACGATGTCTCGTGGGGTACGAAGGGATCTGATAAGGCGGACGCGCTACCCTCGGCGCAGACGAAGAAGGCCGACGGCAGCAAGAGCAACTTCATTGAGGAAGTCGATAAACCGCAGGCGGATATCGACAGCCAGTTCGAGGCCACCGTCAAGCGGGCGCTAGCCCCGTATCAGGAGCCAAAAGACGACTCGACGATCAGCCTGGACGATTCCTACCGTAACTTTCGGACCAATCTGGTGCTGTTCTGGATCTTGAGTAATCTGCTGGTCGCGCTGCTGATCACGAGCGACGGTATCAAGAAGATGTCTTTGACGGTAAGCCCTGCCATGTCTTGGACGCGCTGAGATAGTTACTGACATTGAGAACAGAACACATCCACAGTTCGGACGCAGTACTATTTCCAAGTGATTTTGTGGGCGACAGCTGGACTGTCTATCTTTCGATTCATTGGGTCGGTGTATTTCTTGGGCAAGTCGGGAATTTTGTGTTGTGTAGCGCGTCGATGATTGGATGGTATCATGCATTGTGATAGAGAATGAAATCAGAAAATTAATGAATCGCATGTCAATAGACTCCGCATGGTCAATGACTAGATGGACATTATTATTGAATGGATATCGAAGTATCTGTATGTTGTTGGTGTACACAAATTCTGCCTTGGTGCCTGGTTGTTAAGGCATAAGCTGCTATCACACTTGCCTCTTATGGTTAGCGTATGTTGATACCCGCAGTAACCTGAGGCATCCAGTCTCAACACCACAACAATCACAACACAACGACCTCTGGATCATCGCTGATGCGCCATAAATGGAATCGGCAGATGCTTCCTATTACCGCCAGGATCTAATGCGGGACCATTATACCACACGTGTAGCTCACTCGCTATAAAAAGTCTATGTCTGCATTGCCGCCGTGACTGCGCCCTCCAGATTCAGTGGGGGCCAGCACTAGTTGCGTCAAGGCAGTATCCTCCCCCGTACTTGCGATTCAGTATTGAAGGCTCAGAAACGTCTGCAAGGCTGGAACCATGCTCTTCTCCTATGGCGGCAATTTGCTGCGGATCGACATGGACAAGGCTTATACTGGCGCTTTCTCAGTGGACCTAATTTGACATCAGGCGTACTGCTTTTCATTGATAGGAGGGAGTAGCTGTTCGAACTCATGCCGATCGTCATGATGGCTGCGCCTCGAGCGTGGGATGAGGTCTCTGTTCCTTGTTGAGTTTGAACATGAATGGTGAGCTCTTACCGATGATATAAGTTTGACAGCTCGTCTTCGCGTCTCATCATAACTCATCTCTTTGAATATCAATCATCACCATGCAGATAATCATAGCGGTTGTTCGCGCTTTTCAGGTACGTGGAGTCTCGTCAATCGTCTGTCCCTTGGACTCTTGATATTCATGATGATATAGTTACTCTTCGCCATCGTCGTGCTTGGCCTCTCGGTTACCCTTGCCAAAGGCCAACGATATGGCTCCGTGCCGGCTGCCACCGGGTACGCGGCTTTCACAGGCGGCACTGCTATTGTGGCGGCCTTGGTCGGATGCGCTGCTCTCTTTAGGGAGGCTCTTAACGGTATTATCAGCTGGACCACCGACGGTCTAGCAAGCCTGGCCCTTCTAGCAGGTGGAATTGTACGTTGACATCCATCGTCATGTTTGAAGTAGATTCTGACATTGCAGGCATTCGCCGTCCTTCTCCGTGGCACCAGCTGCTCCAATATCGAAACGACATGGGATAATGTGTTGCTGAGTGGAGGCTGTACCACCATTGATCATCAGAAGACCTGCATGTCCAGCCCGAGCCAGTTGAAGACCAGATGCACCTCCGCCAAAGCGGATGCTGCGTTTATGTTTATTGCTTGTGTGGGATGCATTGCCGCCCTCGCCTGTTCTTTCTTGCTAGCTCGCAACCGCGGGTCGACCAAGGGTGGACTTGTTTAGAGTGGCTTCTCCAAGTCCATATCTCGATTGGAATTTGGCGGTGGTGTCAGAGTGAAACGTGTACCTCTTTTTTTTTTTAGAAGACTGGACATCGGTTGCGATTCAGTACATGCTATACCCATCCACACTTTGATTTGATGATTCTTTGTTGCTTTGGACCCAAAAGCATCAGATAAATTGAGCTATCAAGGGGTAATCAATGAAGGTTTGACTTACTATAAACACCAGAAGACCAAAAATGGAAATGACGGACAACAAGTAGATACATGGAACATCTAATGTTCAATTGTTTCCCCCATAATCCTCTTCAGACGCCCAATTCCCCATCTTCTACTCCGACCTCCGGACCAATAGACCCCCAATAACGGCAACGACAGGAGCAAACCCCCAGTGATTCCAATATCCATGGCCCTGACTCCAACACACAGCGCCGTCAGCAACCGCAACAGCACTGGTAGCGATCAACGTCCAACCAAGGGACTTGCGAGTGCCCAGAAATCCGGCCGCGTAGATGGCTAGGCCCATGAAGATATCCCGCACGCCATATACAACCATCAGGCTGTCGACGAGGCTTCGGTCTGCAGGAGCGACTGGGGGTTCAAACTCGAAGAAGGTCAAGGCATGGGCGGGACGGAGGATGGCGTTGATGCCGAGGCCGATGGGGACGATGCCCAGGACTGTGGTGAGGATTGAAATGGAGGGTGATTGGGACATGGCGTAGGACAGGAATGAGTATTTTTTGATGAGTTCTGTTGAGGCAGATTTGGGGAGGTTGGTCTATTTATTCGGTTCTTGCGACAAGGCTGACAGCCGTGGCCATAGCAACGAATTGATCATCACATTAGTAGCAGTAGCAGAATGTCTTAGTCTTTGTGCTGTTGACCTCAGTCCGAGGTCTGTTGGTCTCGATTACAAGCATCTCTTCTGTTCAATGCAAAAAATAACAACTTTACCTAATTAATAAGTCATTAAGAGTCATTGACGAGCCGAGGCAGCTACGCACAGCAACCTGCTGAAGCGAGGGCTGGTCAAGCGGATGTGATTTCATCTCTTGTACAGGTGTGAAGTCTATGCATTACTAGACGGCAAGTGAAGTTCATTACAGAGCAACAATCGCAATAAAGTGGCAAGTAATGGTATTTAGGTCTTTCTAGCGAGGGCCCCGTCGGCAAAAATATCGGATCTTGGTTGTGGATAGCCTCATAGCACGCTATTTACTAGCGCTAAGATAAACCAAGTGCAAAGATCCAAACAAACCGCAGAGATTTCGCAAACTATTGACTTTTGACCCGCACATCGCTAAAAGAACCCTGGATAGGTCCCAATGGCCCTGATTAGAAGGCTTAGCGTAGCCCAGGCCCGTGGGCAGCTTGATCTGAGTCCTTCTAGACGAGATATCGGTCATGATTGCATCAACAACCCACCCGGATATGGCCGACGATGGGGCGTCGCCATAAATTTCCCTGGCAGAGAATCGCCTCAGCAAGATGGGTCCAGATACCGCACGAAAGGAAAAGAGGAACAGCCCATCTCCATATATAACCCTATCCCCACGGCCTGTTCGATCCATGGTAGAATATTCGGTCCTTACGTGAGGTTGTCCATACCTCGTCCCTTCTTTACTGCAATTACTGCAATCAACTGCAATCAATATGCGGTTCCTTTCTGCGGCCATTGTGCTGCCCGTGGTGCTTCTTGGGCAGCTTTCCCAGGCAGACACCGAGGTGATTACCAGCACCGAGGTCTCCTGTACAACCGAGCCGGTCAATTTGTTGACGAATCCGTCCTTCGAAACGGGCTCAATCAGCCCTTGGAAATGGTTCGGCGCTCCCATTTCGGTCATCAGCGACAACTCGGACGACGGACAGTACGCGGCGCAGTTCAACTGGAATGGAGGCCCAAACTTCGGGGTGTACCAGACGGTGACGGGGCTGGAAGTGGGCACGACATATACCTTCTCTTTTGACTACAAAGTCAACAAGGCGATCGGAACTTGTATGATTTACGCTGCCCACGATATCACGGCGGTCCTGGAACGTGCAACGGTAGTATCTTCGCAATCCGTGGCTCCAACCTGGAATACCCTGTCAGCGACGCTCACGGCCACGTCGTCTTCGCACACCTTTACCATGTGGGCCATCTGTCCTGTCTACAACTATCAGTCAAATGTCGAGTTTGACAACGCCAAGCTCTTCGGTCCTTTGCTGCAGGAGATCTGCTCGACTGTGACCGTCAGCTCGACAGTCACACCCACGCCTAGCTCGACCCCGGTCTTTACCCCGACTCCTTCCAGCAGTGCGGTGATCACGGCGTCGCCCTCAAGTGAGGCCCTTCCTTCATCGTCCTCGGCCATTCCGTCCAGCTCGGCGGCCGCTGAGCCGTCTGTAACCCCGGTGCAGACTCCAAGTGCAACACCTTCAAGCTCACCCACCGGCAGCGTTCCGGCGTCCCCGGTCGTTCCTGTGCCCGTGGTTTCCTCTCCTGTGGTCTCTTCTCCGGTGGCTTCCTCTCTGGTGGTCTCTCCATCCTCCTCGGCTGTGCCGATCTCCTCCACCCCGGTCATCCCGTCTCGTTCTGCGATCCCTCTGCCTTCACCTGGAAGCTCTTCTGCTGCGTTGTCTTTCTCTGTTATCCCGGTCTCGGTACCAACTTCAACCCCATCATCGTCTGCTCCAGCCTCCAGCAGCGCCGCACCGAGTTCTTTCAGCCCTGGGCCAGCATCGCCGTCCTCGTCACCCCTACTGTCCGCCAGTCTTTCATCCACATCCCTGGCTTCTTCCGTCCCTGCTGTGCCATCCCCAAGTTCTTCCGCGGTGTTGGTGGACCCCTCGGCCTCGTCAAGTGCCAGTCCCTCCTCCATTCCCGCTGTTCCTTCCTTGAGCTTCTCCTCGGTGCTGCCCGCCTCGGGCTCACCCTCGTCGAGCGTGGCTCAGATTATGCCCTCGTCCAGCCCAGCATCCTCTCAAGTTTCAATCCCAGGCGGGCTGCCAACAGGATCGAATCCTTCATCCGCTCCCAGTGCTATTCCAACGTCGCCCAGCGCAGCCTCTGCGCCGTCGTCTGCAATTCCTTCCTCCGTGCCCCAGTTCACCACATCGACTATCCTGACCACCCGGACTGCTACCGTGACTGCATGCCCGTCCACTGTTCCCGACTGCCCTGCGTCAGCCAGGAGTACCTACGTGACCACAGAGACCATTGTGGTTGCAACGACGATCTGTCCAGTCACCGAGGCCACCGCATCCGCCACCCCTACTGCTGAGGTGCGACCGTCATCAATCGGGGAATCTACTACCTCCACTATTTTCACCACGCGCACTGCCACCATCACCGCGTGTCCATCCAGTGTGACCGATTGTCCT
Source organism: Scortechinia acanthostroma (assembly GCA_011319215.2). Taxonomy (NCBI): domain Eukaryota; kingdom Fungi; phylum Ascomycota; class Sordariomycetes; order Coronophorales; family Scortechiniaceae; genus Scortechinia; species Scortechinia acanthostroma. Next base: position 43,815 of record JAABUG020054388.1, read on the forward strand.
GCGTCCCAGAAGAGCACATATACCACCACGGAAACAGTCTTGGTCTCTACCACCATCTGTCCTGTTACTGCTGCCGAGCGACCTACAGTCACCGGAGTCGCCGGGTCCGCCCCAACCGCTGGCTCACACGCCCCGTCAGGGGAGAATTCTGTCGATATGATTACCTCTACCGTCTTGACAACACGTACTGCCACTGTCACAGCTTGCCCGTCAACTGTCGCCAATTGTCCCGCCACGGCGAAGAGCACATTCGTCACTACGGAAACTTTAGTCGCATCTACCGTTGTCCTTACAGTGGAGAGGACAGCAACTCCTACCGCTGTCCCCGCGATCCCTGCATCTGGATCTCATGGTTCGTCGACTTCTGAGTCTGGCTCTACTATTGAGCAAGGTGCAGGCCGTGGCTCAAGCTCAGGCTCCCTTTCAAGCTCTGGTACTGTTGTTGAAGCGCAACCCGGCCTTGATACTGGGGGTGCGGCTCACGAAAGCGCCCCCTACAGCACTGCCGGCTCTGCATCGTCCGGTGGTAAGGATGTCGCTCCTTTGGGGGCCATTGGTCAAGCCCCGAGCTACAACCACACCTTGGCTTCAAGCACTCCAACGAGCCTCCAGACATCTGCTGCATCCAGAATCCCATCCTCCAGGCCCTCTAGTCTGACTTCGACTGCGGGTGGTTCCCTGACCAAGACGGGTACCGCTGCATCAGCACTCTTTACCGGCTCTGCCTCTCCTGCAGCAACGGGCTCTTCCTTCGGTCTGCTATTCGTAGCAATTGCTACCTTCACCCCTTTCTTTTTCTTCACTTTTATATAATAACTTCTTCCTGTACGTCGTCCTACTCTCGACCGCGTTCAAATTATTTTATCATATAGATGGATGGAAAGTCTAGAATGCGATTCCATTCGGTGGTTCGCCCTCTTTTATAGAACTTTGTATAAATAGTGACCTCCATACAAGACCTACTGTTCTGTACAGATGCTTGTCTTCTATTAAATACACCATGCATCCATAGCCAACAGGAAGCCTTCCAGCTCCTACTCGACTAGCGACCGTGGACATCCAATGTTATGGGCATTCTGTGGCAAAGGGGACGCTTTATATGCACCGGTCAATTAGTCTTATGTATTGCTGCCTTGATTAATCTATCGAGCGATAGTGTAACATGGAAAACACACTGTGAGGGGTCTCTCCAATCGTCGTATACCCACGATAGCGAGCTATAGCCTCTTCTTCCCTTTGGGAACCCGACAAAGCCAGTAGACAAATATGGCGCCAAAAGTGTTAAAGACATCGTACATCCAGAGCAGGCCAAAATCCCTCCACTGAGTCGCGAAGTCGATGCTAAAGTTCCTCAGAAACTGGTTCGTGTTATCAACAGGACAGTACCGGCACTGGCCATCTTCCGAGTCCAACAGGTAACCCCCAGCCGCCGCAATGTAACTCTCCATGTACTCGCCACAAGTCCGGTTCACAGGGGCAGAGAAAGACAGGAACTCATTGTCGGCGCAGTGCATGGGCGCATCACCCAGACTGGCCAACAACAGGCCCGAAACCAGGTACGTGAACGGGTTCACGCGATACATGAAGATCCAGAAGCCGGGGAGAGCAAGCGGGCCGGCGAGGATGCGGCAGAAGGCGTACATCATGATAGCCATGATGTTTGCGAGTGCCGAGCTTGCCTCGGCGCTCTCGATGCCGGCTATGAGGAGATGCGCGAAGGAGCTGGCAAAGAGGAATGGGGCCCAGATGATGAGGAAGGCGAGGGTGCTCCGGGAATGGACCGTGTTGGTGTATTCGGCGTTGCGGTAGAGGCCGACGGGGTAGAACCACGCCAGAAAACACAGAATAGCCGCGATCTGACCGTGATTAGTGTTATATCTTAATCACCACTATGCCAAGGGCTTACCGTGTTCCATGCGAACTCCACAACGATATTGGAGAGGACGAAAGCTTGCCAGGAGTAGGTCTTGGACTGGCGCTCGCGGGACTCGTATAGTGTCCGTTGTGTTACAAATGATGGAATAATCTGAAAGATGAGTTGGATGACAACGAAGAGGAAAACGAACACCCCAAACATCTGGTTCTGTAGTCCTTGGGCAGTATTGTCGGCTTGGAAGAAGGAGAAACCAATAAAGAGGGACTGCAATTGCGACTGTTAGAGAGAAATCACCAAGGAATGACCAGGCAGTGCTTACCGAGCCGACAGTCAAAATCGCCTTGGAATAGATATACGAAGGCGTCCGCCAGTACTGCTGGAACACCCGGCGACCAACCTGGCCCAGCTGGGCAGGAAACGAGGCCGCAAACTCGGAGTAGCTGGACGAGTCATCCGAATGCACAGACGAAGGTTGATTAACCAGCTGTCTCAATCGGGAAAGTTCCCGGCGAACTCGCTGATACTCCGGACTATTGCGCCAGACAGCTGGCCAGTCGATATCCGTATGAGCCCCTGGGGCGGCGCCAGTCACCTCGAGCATATGCTCTGCCGGGTTCGAACCTTTCGGACAAGGGGTTCCGCCATTGCGAACAAAGTAATCCATCAATGTCCTTGACCCCGATCCGATCTCCCCAAAATAGACTGTCTTTCCTCCCTCGGCGAGGAGCAGGGGGCGGTCGAAGCGCTGGAACAACATGGCCGACGGTTGATGGATGGTACACAAGATTGCCTGGCCGTTGCTGGTCAACGTCTCCATGAGGTTGCAGATCGACCAGGACGTCTGGCTGTCTAGGCCAGACGTTGGCTCATCCAGGAACAGAAGCAACTTGGGACGGGCAGCCAGCTCGACACCGATAGTGAGCCGTTTCCTTTGTTCGACATTCAAGCCTTCTCCGGGAACGCCGACAACCGCGTCGGCGTAGTCTCGCATCTGCAGCAGATCAATCACCTTTTCCACATACTTCAACTTCTCCGGCCAGCTGTACTGCGGTGGTTGCCGCAGCAGAGCGCTGAACTCCATTGCCTCACGGACCGTCGAAGTAGCCAGGTGGAGATCTTGCTGTTGGACGTAACCCGTTTTTCGCTGAAATGAACTATCCCGCTGTCGACCATCGACCAGCATTTCGCCTGTGACAACTCCGACGGTCGTTCGGTTGGCCAGTACATCAAGTAATGTAGTCTTCCCGGCCCCGGAGACGCCCTAGACTACAATCAGGCCACGAACACAGACGGGCATAGAAAGTACTCACCATCAGAACAGTCAGTGTACCACGTTTGATCCCTCCATCGACGTGATCGAGAATCCGTCTGGTTTCACTTTTGATCTTTACATCGTAGCACACACCCTCCCAGTGAAAAATAGACGTCTGCTGCTCAACGCCTCCAACAGGGGTCGGGACCTCACTGGGCTTTTCGCTCTGCACAGCAGAGGCAGTTGGTCGTTCCTCGTCACACTGAGCTAGCTTTGCACGCGCGATATGAGCGCTACCACGTTGAAATATAAGCACTTCGCCTTTTGATCGCTTTGAAGCAACAAGCTCCGTGGTCACAAGATGGCACGCAGCAAGGAAGACGGTGATCGCGATGATGATCCCAAAGTTGCGCCAGCGGTGACTGTTGACGTAGCCGTAGGAGGAGTGGACAAACGCGTCGCCGGAAACGATATCAGAGCCGGGAACCGATCCGACAGTCGAGCATACCCGTTGCGTGGCGGGTACATCCTCGTAACCTGGTCCGGATCGTACAGAGGATGAACACGGGAACTCGCGTCCGTGGAACTCGTTGACCATGACGGCTTCGAAGCCATATGACACGGGGTTGAGCCAGCGGATCCATGAGGCCCAGCCGCGCATGTACGGAACGGGAATGGCAAAGCCGGTATAGAGAACAAGGGCCAGTAGGATGATCGATGAAGGAGCAAGGGCCTGGTCGATCGTCTTGGTCAAGGATGCAAACCAGCGGAAGAATATCGACATCGCCAGCATCATTGACATGGAAATCAAGAGGAAGAAGAAAAACGGGCCTGGCTGTCGTCGCAGGTTCGACATGAAGTACAGCGTGAGATTGACCGAGAAAGAATTTACGAACTTATAGGGAAGACTCATGATGAAAGAGGATATAGCCTCCGCACTTGGTTGGTAGTAGGCATAGCGGCTCTGTTTCTCCACAATGGTGCGTTTCTCGTACAGGGTCAGAATCTCGAGAACACTCCCAAAGGCGTTGAGCACGACCATCATGAACAGAAGCGCGCCGCGGTAGAAAAACGAGGACGTGTCTCCAGCGAGGTTATAGAAGATGCTGGCAATGATCAGCGCCTCGAAAAAGTTCCCGATGAGCATGGCCAATGTGACGCTGGGGTCGTTCCTGAGACTCCGCCACTCCCTCCAAAAACAGAGTTTGACCTGCCCCAAGAAGGACAATGTGAATGGCGACTTCTCCCGTTGACGGTGTGACTTTTCCGCCCTGCGTGAGAGGGCAAACTGGTGCAGATCGGGTCCATCAAGCGGGTGCTCGGTGCTGAACTTTTCGATTTCATGCAACAGGGACTGCCGTTGCGGACTATCCCTCCGACGCTGCGCAAACTCCTCTGGTTCATTGTGCTTATGCTTACTGGCCGAACTGCCACCAGAGGCAACGAGTCAAGCCAAGTCGTACTCATGTCAGGCTGTGGACCCCATAGTCATATATCATGTTGGGGTCCGTTTTGGGCAATGCGTCAAGCTTTGGCCAAATCGTATAATCTTGGCTGGGACACGGGATAGCGTGGGATAGGGTAGGGCCGGGGAACCATTGTAGGGCAATAGTAAGGAGTTCGGAAAGCGACCACGAGCGTTCTGCGCAAGTAGTTTCATTTGAGGTATCCGGCTGCGATTCCAATGCCGACTACTTTGGTGCGGAGTACATACAGTATGACTCTCCCGGCCACGCGGCATCGGCTTGGAAAACAATGTCCAGAATCCACAGTCATCTCCTCCCGCTTGGCCATGGATTGAGCTCTCCTCGGATCCCGAGAAAAGGGGACCATGTCAAATGTCGGTCATGGTGATCCCGCTGCAAGGGTCGATCATCCGGGACACCCATGATTTTCGTTTCTGTTTTGTCCTTTGCTTCTGACTTGCTGAGGAGAGAGGAAGCTCTACAAGTTCCTGCATAAGCCCCGTGAAGTTAATACAGAGGATCATCTAGGAAGCATCACCTTGAAGGCCGCGCCACCAACATCACCTCTTTGGGGCCACCAGAGATAAATAAATGCAGCAAAGTATCCGGCTTCGAGGGGCCTCGTGCTCGGTCAACCAGTTTATGAACTCCAGGGGCATGCAATGATCAAGACAAGGGAGAACAGAGTGATGACACCATACCAGAGCTGCAAGAACTGCAAGAACTGAACTGGAACTGGAAGTTACGCTGGACACTGCCATCTCTCGACTCATTCCCTCTACTGGTCACAAACAGAGGCCAGAAAAGCAAGACCAGATTACAAATCGATGTGGTGACTGCCGGCCATTGCCGGCCATTGGCAACGAGATATCCAGACTTGGATGCCTGCATAAAGTCGGAGGAATATGAAAGAGGCAGGACAACGTAGCCAACCCTGGTCCATACAATGGTGAAGACTATACTCGTGCAAGATACTCGAGAGACGACTGGAGGGAGATGCAAGCAAGGTATCATCTGGAATACGAGCTACGTTGCTTCTGTCGCGGTACATGTACATCTGGGGAAGGGCGTCGCTTTCTATACGAGATCTAAGGGCTTGGCCGACATATATTTGATCGCTTCAATCTATCATCGGCATCTTGGCATCATTCTTCATTCATGAATACAGCGTCGAAATGCAGCGGTACGCAGCATCGGCTTGGTTGAGCTCTGCAGGACAAACCTATGAGAAGAAATCTATATAAACCCTCTCCTCTCCCGTCTGAAAGTGTCCTCGACAACAGCTCAACCCATCAACAATACTCTGACGCAAACAAGCGTATCAACTTTCATAAAAGTAGGCAACTCCCTTGCCACAGTACGATCAGGACTGACGATTGTACAGGCACCATGAAGATCGCAGCTCTCGCCGCCACCTTTGCCCTGGCCCTTGTCCCCAGCGTGTCCGCCTGGCGCGTGTACTTCTACCAGCTTCAGAACGAACAGGGTCCATCTATCACCGCTGCCGGGCCTGGAAACCCCGGATTCGCGTGCCACTCCGTCGGCGATCTCAACCAGAAGATTTCGTCGATGAGGTACTACTCGGACAACCCGGAGGGCACCACCCGCTGCTGTATCAAATTATACGACAGCCCCGGCTGTGGGAATGACTTTGGCTATTCGTTCTGCCGCAATCAGTTTGTCAACTTTGTCGATATTGGCCATGACAACGATGTGAGCTCCTACTCGACCGACTGCTACAGAATTTGAGCTTCCATCCCTAATTGGTGGAGCGGCGAACGATTGGGATTGAGATGTGATAACGAATGAGGGATTCTATTTCAGGATTCTATGTACATAGTATCCTTTAATAGGATAGTCTCGAGAGCACTTCAAGTATATGTGGCAGTACATGCCCCTTTCATAATTTCCTCGGCTGCACCAGACTCTCCGTACTACTACCCTGATTTATCGGCCGCCCAGATCCAGATTCACGCCACTGGATCTCCATCTCGGTGGTCAGGACAATCCCATTCTTAGATAGCCTGTCTCCCCGTTCCTCGTCCCCAGCTTTAATCATCGTCTCTCCGCGTCCTCGCCTGCTTGTCTGTGAAATGTGCTCCAGATCATACCCATTTGGCCCGCTGCGGCTGGCTCCGTACCTGTTATATTGCGGACCAGTCCGGCTCTTGTTGCTGCTGAATACTTTGGGGATAATCATGACAAAGAGTGGTTTGAGGGCCGGTGCGCATGCCGCAATCATGGACAGTCCTACTTCGATGGTGGAAATACAGAACAGGACCGAGTAGGTGTAGTCTGCCGGGATGTGACGGTCGTAGTTGTCGAGCAGGATGACTCGGACAATTCCAGAGATAACGGATCTTGTACCCATCAGCCATTCAACCCTCAAAAAGAAAACCAGATGACTCACACCAAACCCAAGGACAGGATGCCAATCAACATCAGCTTTTGACCCCGTGCAATTTTCAGGTTATACACAATCCAGGTTGGAAGGATCAGCACCAGCACGTCGGTGAAGATGGCCACACAGGCGGTTCCGGTGACAAAGTTGGCGAAATTGATACATTTGGCGTTCGGGTACGACATGGGATCCCAGTTGGACGCAATGGGGACGCAATGGAACATTGTGATGAAGAAGGTGGCCACCATGGCGACCCCGTTGAGGACTAGTAGACCGTATATCGCTCTCCGCACGTTCACCTTCTGACCGGTCAAGCGTAACAGGAAGAGGAGGATGGAGGTTTTGATGAGGGCGAGGACGGGGTTGTATAGGAGTAATGTCTGAATGACAGTTAGCACGCAGTTAATAGGAATAGAGCGCGACATACTGCATAGGAATACTTTGCTCCCAGCGCGGCGGGAAAGTCCTTTGGAACGTCCCAGACATGGTAGCCGATATACAGATACTTGATGCCTGAAACATGTTAAATGAATGCAGATACAGGTAGAGTAGGTGACAATACAATAGTAAGAAGTAATCGTCTCAGCCCAATAAAGAACCTTGATTTCAGGTCAGCGCAAGAAGCCATGGAGGAAAAGTGTCACCCACTTCTGCAAAACAAATCACCCAGTCATCTATAGATCGTGATCAGCATCCTCCACCAAATACAGTAGCAGCAGAAACATACCCGATGCAAACGTCCGTGTCAATACTAATCGACTGTAGATTCGAAGGCCCACCACGATCGTTACCGCAGCGGGAAATGCAAAGATCAGCGCAATCGCCTGGGGCTGCAAGGTATCGCTGGGGGCAGTCATCGAGGCGATTCTCACTCCATCGGACGGAGATGACAGCGGAAGAAATGGAGAAGAAATAGATTAGAAAGCGGCTGTCTGATCCTTATGAGACGAGCGGAATTGCCACAGGTGAAAGGAGGAGGAGAGTCCTACAGTTAGGGTTTGGTGCTCATGCTCGATTTCTGGTCAATTTCCTGGAATGCTACCTTTGACTCCTATTGAATCTTCTGCTAAAGGCTTTGATACATATGCTATCCCTGCTAGTATGCCATGTGCTGACTCTCGGTCAAAGTTTATTTTATAGAGCCATGTGCTTAGCCTGCGAGAGGTCTCGTTAGCTGTGCCTCCTTTGGGCATCGTATGAAGTTGGCAAACGGTCCGTCCACTCATGCCACTCAGTCAAAGACTTCATGCTCAAGGGCCCAAGGGGACTGCATCCAGATTCATCCAGATTGTCCTGGTTTGGCGCCGAGACATTCCCTGACAACCCCACAGGACGATTCCTCCGTACGGGCTGGGCACAAATCTTAGTCTCGGGGCTTCTCCGCGACTAATGTCGCTCTTGGCCACTCAGAGGAAAGACTTGTCCGGTGAACATTCAAATAGAGATTGTCCGGCATGTTAGTGCAGTCATAGACCCATAGTCCGGTTAGTCCCTCAGCCTACGGAGTCGAGAATCCTTCTCCATTTGTGTAAGCGAAGCCGAGTGTCATGGCACAATTCAACTGTTCAAGCCACAGCCTAGACTAAGGGTTTCGGAGGACATCCTCCGTCCCTGGCCTGTCTTGAATCTCGATTTAGCTTTGGGTGTCCTGTTGACATTGTTCTTTCGTTCTCTTTCTGGGTACATAATTGACGGCCAGCTTCTGGTACATACTGACAGCATAACATCCCAGTCGCACGGAGAGTGGTCCTCGGTCACTTTGGCACTCTTTCTCATTATTTTGTCCTTTACTTCGTCTTCTCATTCTTCAATCTAAAGCCAAGTACCGATATTCAGCGGCCGGAGGCTGCAGGAGCTGTACACCGTAGTGTTGCCGCCACATCAATAGTCCTGGTTAGCCAGTGCCACCAAAACGTGGCCTGGCCAGGATCAAGATATTCTAAGATCTTATGGAGGTCATGGCTGTATCGCAGTCAGTTATGATTCCCGCAACGGGGATGGCAGGCTCACAAGTTGTCGGCGTAGTTGTACCACGGGGTGTAGGTGATGTTCTGAGCGTCAAGCACATCGAACCACGGAGCCAGCAGAGCTTTTGTCTCATCGACAGTCATGTTGGGGGCGACAAACGACTGCACGCGGAAATAGTAATCCGTCGACCCGGCATAATCTGTACCAAGCTGAAAAGCGGACGCGCCGAGGTAGTAGTAGCCGTAGGTACCGGCATCGACAAAGCTCTCGAAGTTGTCAAAGTACGACTCGACACCCTTCCAAAAGGCGTCAGCGCTAGGGGCGTCTTTGATGGTAAAATTAAAGGTCACCGTCGTCGTTGGCAGCCTGGGCAATGCTTTGACTGTCAACGACGTGACGACGCCGATGGTGCTGCCACCACCACCACGAAGCATCCAGAAGACATCCGAATTCTGCGTGGACGTGGCTGTGATGAAGCGGCCATCGGCAAGAACAACTATCAGGCCAAGTTAGCGGCATGACTAGGGCTGACGACGAGATAAACCTACCCTCCATCGCAAGAACCTGATCCGCGGCCATGCCGTACAGGCTGCTCAAGGGCGAATGACCACCGCCGGCGGTATAACCACCTCCTAGACCAACAGTGATGGCTTCACCACCGATGACAGTAACACCATTGGCCTTGGCATATTCATATGCCTCCCAGACCTGGACACCAGAGCCGAATTTGATGGCCGGGCCGACGTAGCCATTGGCAGCCCGGTACTGGGGGAAGAAGGCCTTGTCCTTCAGCCAGTGGGTCCAAATCGACAGAGCACCCTTACCGGCAGCTTTGCCGTTGAAATCATGGCCGGTGTTTTTGACAACCAAGCGTAGGTTCAGATTGCGGGCGAAGTTGACAGCCAGCTGGATTTGCGCCACGTTTGTGACGTTGACGACGTAGGTGGGATACCCACCGATCTCACAGGTGTTTGTGTAGTTGAAGGGCGGGGGCATGCATGTGCGGCCTTCGTACAGGGGCAACATGATTGAAGACGGATCGTTCATGCTGTTCGACATCAGTCGCGCTCAAGGGGAAGTTGCGAAGAACTTACTGGAGATCAGAACTGATCCATTGTCCCGTGATAGCGGCACATTTTCCGGCATCATACTCGGGCCAGTCAGGGTAACAGTATGCCGCCAGTGGTGTCGTCTTCACCAGGCGGTTTTCCAGGAGGAGATTGAAGATTTCCCAGATCAGGTCGCATGGCCACGCGCGATCTCCAGGCATTACCTTGCACCGGTGCAAGCTTCTCTTCGACATCGACGAGGAGTCGGTGCTGCCAAAGGTGAATATGCTGGAGACGGTATCATTCTGAATGGCGTCAGCGACATCGGCGAGGACTCCATCAGTCAGTTGGACAGTTTCAGCGGGGAACAGAGTGGCCGATGGCGAAACGCTGGTTGCTGCAGGAGTCAGCGATGCCGTGGCATTGGCCTCTCCCGCTGTGGCCGCAGAGGCCATTGCCAGGATAGCCAGGACAGACTGTACACTGTTCTTCATTGTCTATGACTGAGTATAAGGTTCAAGGAGGGAAGTGCGAGCATATCAACGAATGTATGCCATGTGGGCGATATTTAAGGCCTTCAGGAATGGAAATTAGGAGACAACGTACGTCAAATGCTGGATCTCGAACCAAACCGACAGTTGCCCCGTCGTGAGTCGCGAAAGCAGGTGGATCCTCGTCTCGGAGAATTCGATGGATTCTGACTTGGTGCGAAGGGCTAGGAAGTAGGGGCATGACGATGCCCCTTTAGCGCATGAACTACTGCATAAAAAGATATGTGTTCCACGCTACTAGTCTAGGGACTGACTCGCTGAGGTGGTTGCGAGTACGGAGCATTTGTGCTTACTCGTCTGGACTGTTGCCTTCCCCCAAGAATACGTTGGAACTGCTCTGGTCAAGACGGCCTCCCGTCTGATGCCAAGAAGCGTCTTCCAGGAGACAGTCTGCGTAGCCGGACCTTCCTTGCCCACAAGGACGCTATTGACAAGGCAAGCCCACCCGCCCCGTGTGTCGATCCTCGCTAACCGCCTCTAGGGCCTCTTCGTCGCTGGCTTCCACATCACTGGCGCGGGCAAAGCCATCACCCCTCCCACCGACACCTCCGTTCTCCCCGCCTGGCGCGATGCCCTCGCACACGTCATCGTCGGCACACAATGGACATCCGACGCAAGCTGGGAAACAGTGAAGGACAAGTCTTTGTTCGTGACGAGCTGGATGGACGTCCTGCGCGACATTGCCCCCAGCTCGGGCGCCTACATGAGCGAAGGAGACCTGCTCGAGCCGAACCTGCAGCAGGCGTTCTACGGCGATAACTACGACCGCCTTTACAGTCTCAAGCAGCGGTATGATCCATGGGGATTGTTCTTTGCGCTGACAGCCGTTGGCGCGGAGGATTGGGAGGTTCAGGTCACGGATCCGGTGCCTTACTCGTGGAATAATAATGGACGGTTGTGTCCTGTTTCTTAGATTGTTTTGATATTAATCATGTATGGAGTGACAGAATTTCGAAGAGGAATTGCGGAGAAGCATCCATTAGAGTCAGACAACCGTTTCAGATTCACCTTCCCTACATTGATCCAAAGGTCATTTGGATATTAGAGGTAAGTCAGCCCTGGATCGCCAAAGGGGCAAGATCTGGTTCGTTGGCTGAACTGCTTTGTCACTTTCGCACTAAACCTCTCGGGCTCAATCCGCGACGGATTCATCTTTGAGAATCCGCCATTGACTGTCTACAAGATGTTGTACAACGCCGGTCAGATACGGTGAGCTAGCAAGAATCGCGGCTAAGCCACATCTATTGACTATAGACGAATACGGGACTTTCCCATTCGGGCAAGTCACTCGTATTGGCGGGGCGCATGAAGCCGGACTCGTTGCTCCGCCCTGTCCACTAGCAATAGGGTATGTTCTCATCAGAGTATAGGTACGGGGTAGGCATGGTTGTTCAGACCAGTCCCCCTCCATTGAGTCAAGATTCTGTTACAATGACCTTCCACAATGACGATAGTCCCCTCTTACCAGCCGACCCTTTACAACAATATACTCTCGACGACATGGCATCCCCCCAAGACCGTTTCTCAACCTAGTACATCTACCGCGAACGAAACGACCACATGCTCATCACCACCACCCAGCAGCCAAAGACCCAAAAGGAGCGCCGGAAGAAGGAGAAAGAAGACCCGTCCAGCATTCAAGGCCCGGATGGCTACTTCGTCCACGGACCTTACCTCAGCTTCGCCCGCCAGCCACGGACCCTTCGCTACGGGGCCTCGAAGGACGGACGCACCATATGGCTAATCCACAGCTACAGTTTCTGGCGGCGGTGGCGATTGCAACTTGGCACAGATCTCGGGGACGCAATCGACCCCAGGGGAGTCGTCCGGTGGCAAAAACGAACCCATGTCGATAACAGTGTCGAGGCCGATGTCAACGCGAGTTTCTCAAGGAAACCTCAGCTCCTCATTCACATAGATGAATTTGATGAGATGCCCATAACGGATTGACCAAGGTACTGTTCATTAACATTTAGGATTGATAAAAATGTTTCCATTATGCCATGATCTGCTAGTATCATGGGCAGATCCTCCCGGGGTATTTGACAGACAACGATATTCCATGGCCAGACACCGCACCATCCAGGCCGAGCGTATTAAAATCTCTATGTAAGAACAACAAGTAAGAAAAGAAATGCACATCACACCCCTTAAAAGAGGGTCACGCTTCGAATGACAGCCCCTCAACACTTAGTGGCCCATGCCCATGGAACCGTGGCTGTGGTGACCACCAGCGGAGGGCCAGCCGTAAGCAGGGCCCTGGGGTTGCTCGTGGCCCTCAGCACCGTGACCTTGGGGCTGCTCGTGCTCCTCAGCACCGGGACCCTTTGGCTGCTCGTGGCCCTCAGCACCGTGACCTTGGGGCTGCTCGTGCTCCTCAGCACCGGGACCCTTTGGCTGCTCATGGCCCTCATCACCGTGACCTTCGGGCTGCTCGTAGCCCTCGTCACCGTGACCTTGGGGCTGCTCGTGCTCCTCAGCACCGGGACCCTTTGGCTGCTCATGGCCCTCATCACCGTGACCTTCGGGCTGCTCGTAGCCCTCGTCACCGTGACCTTGGGGCTGCTCGTGCTCCTCAGCACCGGGACCCTTTGGCTGCTCATGGCCCTCGTCACCGTGACCGTGGGGCTGCTCGTGGCCTTCACCACCGGGACCCTTGGAGGGAGGGCCGTGGGGGCGGCAAGAGGGGATCTTGAATTCGTAGTCACAGACACCGGTTACGGGGCAGTAAGCCGTGCCGGGACCGCAAGTCTTGAGGACTGGGATGCCGCCAGCGGCACATTCGAAGAAGTTGTGGCAGTCATGGACGTCTGGCCAGGCCTCTCCTGGCTGGCATTGAGGGAAAGCCGAGACCGTGGAGAAGAGGAGAGAGGCCGCGAGGACGGACAGAGTCTGAAGGGAGTACTGCATCTTGATACTGGGTAGAAGTTAGCATGTTTGATAGCTTACTATCAGTAGCCGAACATACGTTGATGATGTGTTGATTAGAATATAATCACAAAAGTAGTAAATATGGACACCTTAAAGACTGAAGGATATTCGACTGAATCGATGTCGGCTTGGAAGGTCGCGGTTGTCGGCGAGTTGTCGTCTGTTGAGTTGATGATTTCGAGGATGAATTGCCAGAGATTGAAGCTGGCTTTATATCTTTCTTCGAGCTCTTTCTTTCCTACGATTTCTAAGTATATCCAAATTAATGACTCGTGCCCTGTCCTACAGCATCATTCTTCGAACGGCATACAGTAGTCAATTTGTCGATCAATGTAAACAAATATCCGTTCTCAACAAATTCCAATAGGATCAACGCTGCCCGCTGGCTCCAAACGTCATGTCAACAAGAGATGTGGCATTCCCAAAGCTCTGATATTGTGATAGTCACATTCTTGCCCCTGGATTTGGCGGAGATATTTCCCTGAGTTACTGCATTCGTTGTTTATTTGTTGTTGTCTTCCACGTGGAGTTCCTGCTCTCGTCTAACACTTCGATCATGGCTCCTAGCCACCATTACTTGTTTAGAAATATCCATGTTGAGGTCCAATTGTCCTATGTAGTAGCAATATAATACGCTAAGAAAGTGTTAGAATGATGGTTGTCCTATTCTGCTGTTTATTGTAGCAGACCAGAATAGTAGCGAGGACGTAGTCTGATGATGCCTGTTCATTGGCCTGTGTAGAAGCAAACAGATACAAATCCACACATGACCAACTTTCTCCTCATTGTTTATTTTCTACTTGCTCGACCGCCTTTGTTTGCACTCGGCTTCAAGGGATGGCAGGGGGTGGCTGTCGCGAGGAATGCCACAGGCGTCCAGACGCATTCAGACCTGGATAATGGTGGTATTACGTCAGACACATGGCCTATGCACAGAGAATAAATAGCGATCATTATTATTGTACCTGGTCAAAAGTTGTGTGAAGTGGTTTCGGTTGTATAGCTGAGAAGTGGCGACGCCAGGCCTTTCATCCTCCTACTGTCCAAGATTAAGGCATTCCTTTCTTGCATTTCCTTATTATGCAATGATAAATGTCCTTGACTGTGTCTACTATCTTATCTAGATTCAATCAGAGCAAAGCGTTTCAGTCCACTGGTGTTGCCCTTTCAAGCACGCAACATCTACAGCTTGTAGACAGCCGTAAATCAGTAGCTGAAGACATTGTTATAGAAGATGGCCAAATCTGCTATGCGTAAGGCCACTATCCCAAACAATTTGCGGAGTCCTGGAGTGTAATACTTGAGGTTTAATTTTTCTTTGTAGATGCACCTATTGCACAGTATAGATTCCTGGTCTCTTAATTGCATGCTCACAGCAGCCACAGAGTGCGTCCTATACGAATCATGGGACTGTATCGCATAATCGTCATAACATGAATATCACTTAGTGAAAATGACCAGAGTCATGATTAGTGTATGAGTGTAGGTTGATGGATCTTGTTGTGGTATCTGAAGCGGAAAGATTTATATAGTTTCACTATCTCCGACCTCCGCAACACCAATTGATACCAATATTGTGTCAACGGCCTGCCATGACACTTTAGATTAAAATGACAAATAATAATTCTTGATCTTCATTTGTTTTATGCCATTTGCTGCTTGGATGTGAAAATGGTTTGACTATTGAAGTAGCATACTAAGGTAAGCTCTTGTTACCGGTGACAGACCTACAGTCACCCAATACCAGCTATTCTTTTATTGGAACATCCTTAAAGAGCTGTTAGGACCAGCTGTCAATTACTATTCAGTGACCCTTGTGCGTCTTCTGGCTTGCAATCTTTTCAAGAAGGGTACGTACTTGTTGAATTGAGATCACCAAATCCCACATGAACGGAGATAATCGAGATGAAAGTTTAACGCAAGGGGCGAGTAGAGAGACCACCAAACAAGCCGCGGACCTCTAATACTGATTGGTGTCCCTCGACTCAGTAGAATGAGGAAAAGCAAAGAATGAGTTACGTCTTCGGAGAGGTTATTTTTATCTCATGACTGAGTTATTAGTAAAGGAAGTCCATTCGGATGGAGGACACCGATATGACAGATGTTGATCCTCGAAGACCCATATCCTCAAGGCCCGTGTTTGTTTCCTTCGTGGCAAAATGTTTCCAGTAAAGAGAAACACTTAGGAGAAGAACCGCCGCGTTCAATCCACCCAGGTCAAAAAGTCCGCGGAAAAGCATCTGGACGTCATTCAACACGTTTTTACTCATGGCCTGCGCAGTTTCTCCCCCTTCAAAATGCTCAATAACGTGTACATGGCGCTGCATCGTTGCAAGCAAAGGGATCTAATAAAAAAGCCGAGGAATAGATTCTAAGAAGACCACTTCTAACCGAAGATTACGGGCAAATGCACACCGTGTTAGCAGGGCTTGAACAATGACGACAAGTTAGTGACGCCTGATCATTTGGCTGTTACCTTCACAAGAAGCCATTATGGACAAATCGGAGGGAAATTGCAACGTATCTAAACGCGTGTTCTCGAGACCATGAGGCAAAACAGAGATCCCCCGCATATCGTACTCGTCTTTCTTCCTCAAACAGGTAGGTTATACGATTACGAGGCCGATCTCCCATAGATGGTGACATTGCTGCAACACAACAGAGTTGTCACCATGCAATTCTCACGTTGACGAGGAATCAGATTGTGTCTGCCTGCCTGAAAATTGCCAGCGAAACTAGTTCACAAGGAGCATATAAAATCAGGGCCCTTGCACGCTCGTCATGAATATTCCAGCCCAAGCAGCTCTGATTGTACCTTCCCCTTGAACCAGAGACGGCGGAAAATGAAGTGGATTGGATCGGCTTCGGCAGCCGCCATAACCATCTTTCAAGCTCAGGCACTTGCAACCCCTCACCCGGAACCGACTGAAGTGGCCGAGCTGCCTTTGCCTCCCGTGGCCCCAAGCAACAGCGAAGGCGCCTGTACGAAGAGCATTAACCCACATCGGACTGGTTGCATAGGGACTACATCGGACACGTTTCAAGCTGGCGATTTTACACCTGATGGGAGGCATATTCTTGTCAATGTCGAATTTACCGGTGCGCCAGCGGCCCCGGAGCCCGCGAGCCTCTACACTGGCCAGCAATTGATTATTGTTAAGACTGATGGGTCACTCTTCCTAACGGGGATCCATAGAAGTGTCTCAGCTGTGGCGTCCCAACTGAGCAAGCACAAGGTCTTGACCATGCAAGGGACTATCCTCACGCTGCTCGAAACGGCCGTCAAGCTTTACGGGGCCACAACATACTCGACTGCGGAGATGCTCTCCTTGTGGGCGACGAGTGTACCCCGAACACAACGCATATCTATCCGATCTTCTGGCCTATATCGACCAATGACTTTGCTCCGAGTGAAAGCATGCGAGAACTGCGCATGCACCCAGATGATGTCCACATGGGTTGGAGCTCCTTCACAAAGGGAGGCCAGAACGCATTTATTGGGCGTTTGCAGTTCGACCAAACCCAAAGACTGGGAGTCCTGTCGTTCCTCGGTATGACTTGGTGAACGTGAGCATTCTGGTCGATCCGAAATGCCGCTCCTCGATCATGGCGGAGGGAACACAGCTCAGATTGCATGAGGAGGCCATCGTTGTTGGCGAGCTGCGGGGCTTTAGTGGTGCAGGGGACGAGATTCTATACATTGGTCCCACAAGAGAGGCAAACAATGTTGACCTCTTCGCGGTACACGTCACTACAGGTGCTGTCCGGCTTCTGAGTAGTCACCCAGAGTATGCAGATCCCGTTGCCTTTTCCCATGACAGTCAATGGTTTGTGGTCATGGATACGCGAGGGTCCAACCGGCAGATGTGGATGTCAGGCATGCGATACGTCCCGCCGCTGATAGACCTGGTCCCCATGACTGCAGCCTCGTCTACGCGTAACAATGGCGCTCGCCGCTTCTTTCAGCCCATACTGATTGATCGATATGGAGATCGAGGATCGTACTTTGGCCAAAGGGTCAACGCTGCTGGTAACGGCACAGGTGGCAGCGTCAACGATCCCAACTGGAACGGGCGCGAGGACCCTGCCTTCTTCCCGGACGGTACGCAAATTGATTTCTGGCGGTCTTTGGTAATTCCCCCGGCATGCGGTGGTGAGAATCCTCTCCCTTGTCCCGTCTCCACCGCCCCAGGCGGTCGTACATACCGCGTGATGCTGGCCCATCTCACCAGTCGACACCCGGCCGCACCTGCGCCTATCTATAACGTATCAGACATGATACCCTGGGCAACAGCATTTCCTCCAGGTGCTAGCATTCCTTCACCTTATCAGTTGCCAGCTGGACATTATACTCTTCGTGGCAAAGTATCTGGCATCGCTCAAGTTCATCTCGCGGCGTACCCAGGCTTCGAAGGCTTCAAGACCGTGGCTGTGAATTACACCAACTACAGCGACGATGGTCGGCATTTATCCATGGCCGGGAAAGGGTGACTCTGACATTGTCCTAATTGAATCCCTGGTGGAATCATCTGGATTGGTACTCGGATCTAACGCAAACAGGCATTGTGGAGGCGACCAAGCGTACAGGCCTCGGTGGATTCCACTTGTCTATTCGCAGCCGGCAAATGTGACATGAAGGGATTTTGACAATCATAGGGAAAGAATATGATGATTTCCTTTTGAGCACTCTAGTTGGAGGGGTATTATTCATGAAGATTTCAGGTTCATTAGTGTATCTTCCATGTGCCA